>JAUMJL010000321.1:0-412955 GCA_033558185.1 Dromococcyx pavoninus
AGAGCTCTATAAGGCAGACATGGTGGGTGTAGGGGCTCTATAGAGAGCTCCATTGGGCAGACATTGCGGGTGATATGGGGGCTCTATAGAGAGCTCCATAGTGCAGACATGGCGGGTGAGATGGGGGCTATGTAGAGAATTCCATAGGGCAGACATGGCGGGTGTAGGGGCTCTATAGAGAGCTCCATAGGGATACATGGCGGGTGTAGGGGCTCTATAGAGAGCTCCATACGGCAGACATGTCGGGTGAGATGGGGGCTCTATAGAGAGCTCCATAGGGCAGACATGGCGGGTGAGATGGGGGCTCGATAGACAGCTCCATAAGGCAGACATGGTGGGTGAGATGGGGACTCTATAGAGAGCTCCATAGGGCAAACATGGCGGGTGTAGGGGCTCTATAGAGAGCTCCATAGGGCAGACATGGCGGGTGTAGGGGCTCTATAGAGAGCTCCATAGGGCAGACATGGCGGGTGTAGGGGCTCTATAGAGAGCTTCATAGGGCAGACATGGCGGGTGAGATGGGGGCTCTATACAGAGCTCCATAGGGCAGACATGGCGGGTAAGATGAAGGCTCTATAGAGAGCTCCATAGGGCAGACATGGCAGGAGAGATGGGGGCTCTATAGAGAGCTCCATAGGGCAGACATGGCGGGTGAGATGGGGGCTCTATAGAGAGATCCATAGGGGAGACATGGCGGTAGAGATGGGGGCTCTATAGAGAGCTCCATAGGGCAGACATGGTGGGTGAGATGGGGGATCCATAGAGAGCTCCATAGGGCAGACATGGCGGGTGAGATGGGGGCTATATAGAGAGCTCCATAAAGCAGACATGGCAGGTGAGATGGGGGCTCTATAGAGAGCTCCATAGGGCAGACATGGCGGGGGAGATGAGGGCTCTATAGAGAGCTCCATAGGGCAGACATGGCAGGCGTAGGGGCTCTATAGAGAGCTCCATAGGGCAGACATGGCGGGTGAGTTGGGGGCTCTATAGAGAGCTCCATAAAGCAGACATGACAGGTGAGATGGGGGCTATATAGAGAGCTCCATAGGGCACACATGGCGGGTTTAGGGGCTCTATAGAGAGCTCCATAGGGCAGACATGGTGGGTGAGATGGGGGCTCTATAGAGAGCTCCATAAAGCAGACATGGCGGGTGAGATGGGGGCTCTATAGAGAGCTCCATAGGGCACACATGGCGGGTTTCGGAGCTCTATAGAGAGCTCCGTAGGGCAGACATGGCGGGTGAGATGGGGTCTCTATAGAGAGCTCTATAGGGAAGACATGGGGGTTAGATGGGGGCTCTATAGAGAGCTCCATAGGGCAGACATGGCTGGTGAGATGGGTGCTCTATAGAGAGCTCCATAGGGCACACATGGCGGGTTTAGGGGCTCTATAGAGAGCTCCATAGGCCAGACATGGCGGGTGAGATGGGGGCTCTATAGAGAGCTCCATAGGGCAGACATGGCTGGTGAGATCGGGGCTCTATAGAGAGCTCCATAGGGCAGACGTGGCTGGTGAGATGGGGGCTCTATAGAGAGCTCCATAGGGCAGACATGGGGGTTAGATGGGGGCTCTATAGAGAGCTCCATATGTCAGACATGGCTGGTGAGATGGGGGCTGTATAGAGAGCTCCATAGGGCACACATTGCGGGTTTAGGGGCTCTATAGAGATCTCCATAGGGCAGACATGGCAGGCGTAGGGGCCCTATAGAGAGCTCCATAGGGGAGACATGGCGGGTGAGATGGGGGCTCTATAGAGAGCTCCATAGGGCAGACATGGCGGGTGAGATGGGGGCTCTATAGAGAGCACCATAGGGCAGACATGGCGGGTGAGATGCGGGCTCTATAGAGAGCTCCATAGGGAAGACATGGCTGGTGAGATGGGGGCTCTATAGAGAGCTCAATAGGGCAGATATTGCGGGTGTAGGGGACCTATAGAGAGCTGCATAGGTCAGACATGGCGGGTGAGATGGGGGCTCTATAGAGAGCTCAATAGGGCAGACATGGCGGGTGAGATGGGGGCTCTATAGAGAGCTCCATAGGGCAGACATGGCGGGTGTAGGGGCTCTATAGAGAGCTCCATAGGGCAGACATGGCTCGTGAGATGGGGGCTCTATAGAGAGCTCAATAGGGCAGACATGGCGGGTGAGATGGGTGCTCTATAGAGAGCTCCATAGGGCAGACATGGCGGGTGAGATGGGGGCTCCATAGAGAGCTCCATAAGGGAGACATGGCGGGTGAGATGGGGGCTCTATAGAGAGCTCCATTGTGCAGACATGGCGGGTGTAGGGGCTCTATAGAGAGCTCCATAGGGCAGACATGGCGGGTGTAGGGGCTCTATAGAGAGCTCCATAGGGCAGACATGGCGGGTGTAGGGGCTCTATAGAGAGCTTCATAGGGCAGACATGGCGGGTGAGATGGGGGCTCTATACAGAGCTCCATAGGGCAGTCATGGCGGGTAAGATGAAGGCTTTATAGAGAGCTCCATAGGGCAGACATGGCAGGAGAGATGGGGGCTCTATAGAGAGCTCCATAGGGCAGACATGGCGGGTGAGATGGGGGCTCTATAGAGAGATCCATAGGGGAGACATGGCGGTAGAGATGGGGGCTCTATAGAGAGCTCCATAGGGCAGACATGGTGGGTGAGATGGGGGATCCATAGAGAGCTCCATAGGGCAGACATGGCGGGTGAGATGGGGGCTATATAGAGAGCTCCATAAAGCAGACATGGCAGGTGAGATGGGGTCTCTATAGAGAGCTCCATAGGGCAGACATGGCGGGGGAGATGAGGGCTCTATAGAGAGCTCCATAGGGCAGACATGGCAGGCGTAGGGGCTCTATAGAGAGCTCCATAGGGCAGACATGGCGGGTGAGTTGGGGGCTCTATAGAGAGCTCCATAAAGCAGACATGACAGGTGAGATGGGGGCTATATAGAGAGCTCCATAGGGCACACATGGCGGGTTTAGGGGCTCTATAGAGAGCTCCATAGGGCAGACATGGTGGGTGAGATGGGGGCTCTATAGAGAGCTCCATAAAGCAGACATGGCGGGTGAGATGGGGGCTCTATAGAGAGCTCCATAGGCCACACATGGCGGGTTTAGGAGCTCTATAGAGAGCTCCGTAGGGCAGACATGGCGGGTGAGATGGGGTCTCTATAGAGAGCTCTATAGGGAAGACATGGGGGTTAGATGGGGGCTCTATAGAGAGCTCCATAGGGCAGACATGGCTGGTGAGATGGGTGCTCTATAGAGAGCTCCATAGGGCACACATGGCGGGTTTAGGGGCTCTATAGAGAGCTCCATAGGCCAGACATGGCGGGTGAGATGGGGGCTCTATAGAGAGCTCCATAGGGCAGACATGGCTGGTGAGATCGGGGCTCTATAGAGAGCTCCATAGGGCAGACGTGGCTGGTGAGATGGGGGCTCTATAGAGAGCTCCATAGGGCAGACATGGGGGTTAGATGGGGGCTCTATAGAGAGCTCCATATGTCAGATATGGCTGGTGAGATGGGGGCTGTATAGAGAGCTCCATAGGGCACACATTGCGGGTTTAGGGGCTGTATAGAGATCTCCATAGGGCAGACATGGCAGGCGTAGGGGCCCTATAGAGAGCTCCATAGGGGAGACATGGCGGGTGAGATGGGGGCTCTATAGAGAGCTCCATAGGGCAGACATGGCGGGTGAGATGGGGGCTCTATAGAGAGCCCCATAGGGCAGACATGGCGGGTGAGATGCGGGCTCTATAGAGAGCTCCATAGGGAAGACATGGCTGGTGAGATGGGGGCTCTATAGAGAGCTCAATAGGGCAGATATTGCGGGTGTAGGGGACCTATAGAGAGCTGCATAGGTCAGACATGGCGGGTGAGATGGGGGCTCTATAGAGAGCTCAATAGGGCAGACATGGCGGGTGAGATGGGGGCTCTATAGAGAGCTCCATAGGGCAGACATGGCGGGTGTAGGGGCTCTATAGAGAGCTCCATAGGGCAGACATGGCTCGTGAGATGGGGGCTCTATAGAGAGCTCAATAGGGCAGACATGGCGGGTGAGATGGGTGCTCTATAGAGAGCTCCATAGGGCAGACATGGCGGGTGAGATGGGGGCTCCATAGAGAGCTTTATAGGGGAGACATGGCGGGTGAGATGGGGGCTCTATAGAGAGCTCCATTGTGCAGACATGGCGGGTGTAGGGGCTCTATAGAGAGCTCCATAGGGCAGACATGGCGGGTGTAGGGGCTCTATAGAGAGCTCCATAGGGCAGACATGGCGGGTGAGATGGGGGCTCTATAGAGAGCTCCATAGGGCAGACATGGCGGGTAAGATGAAGGCTCTATAGAGAGCTCCATAGGGCAGCCATGGCAGGTGAGATGGCGGCTTTATAGAGAGCTTCATAGGGCAGACATGGCGGGTGAGATGGGGGCTCTATAGAGAGCTCTATAGGGCATACATGGCGGGTGAGATGGGGGCTCTATAGAGAGCTCCATAGTGCAGACATGGCGGGTGAGATGGGGGCTATATAGAGAGCTCCATAGGGGAGACATGGCCGGAGAGATGGGGGCTCTATAGAGAGCTCCATAGGACAGACATGGCGGGTGAGATGCGGGCTCTATAGAGAGCTCTATAGGGCAGACATGACGGGTGAGATGGGGGCTATATAGAGAGCTCCATAGGGCAGACATGACGGGTGTAGGGGCTCTATAGAGAGCTCCATAGGGCAGACATGGCGGGTGAGATGGGGGCTCTATAGAGAGCTCCATAGCGCAGACATGGCGGGTGAGATGGGTGCTCTATAGAGAGCTAAAGAGGGCAGACATGGCGGGTGAGATTGGGGCTCTATAGAGAGCTCCATAGGGCAGACATGGCGGGTGAGATGGGGGCTCTATAGAGAGCTCCATAGGGCAGACATGGCGGGTGAGATGGGGGCTCTATAGAGAGCTCCATAGGGCAGACATGGCGGGTGAGATGGGGGCTCTATAGAGAGCTCCATAGGGCAGACATGGCGGGTGAGAAGGGGTCTCTATAGACAGCTCCATAGGGCAGACATGGCGGGTGAGATGGGGGCTCTATAGAGAGCTCCATAGGGCAGACATGGCGGGTGAGATTGGGGCTCTATAGAGAGCTCAATAGGGCAGACATGGCGGGTGTAGGGGCTCTATAGAGAGCTCCATAGGGCAGACATGGCGGGTGAGATGGGGGCTCTATAGAGAGCTCCATAGGGCAGACATGGCGGGTAAGATGAAGGCTCTATAGAGAGCTCCATAGGGCAGCCATGGCAGGTGAGATGGCGGCTTTATAGAGAGCTTCATAGGGCAGACATGGCGGGTGAGATGGGGGCTCTATAGAGAGCTCTATAGGGCATACATGGCGGGTGAGATGGGGGCTCTATAGAGAGCTCCATAGTGCAGACATGGCGGGTGAGATGGGGGCTATATAGAGAGCTCCATAGGGGAGACATGGCCGGAGAGATGGGGGCTCTATAGAGAGCTCCATAGGACAGACATGGCGGGTGAGATGCGGGCTCTATAGAGAGCTCTATAGGGCAGACATGACGGGTGAGATGGGGGCTATATAGAGAGCTCCATAGGGCAGACATGACGGGTGTAGGGGCTCTATAGAGAGCTCCATAGGGCAGACATGGCGGGTGAGATGGGTGCTCTATAGAGAGCTAAAGAGGGCAGACATGTCGGGTGAGATTGGGGCTCTATAGAGAGCTCCATAGGGCAGACATGGCGGGTGAGATGGGGGCTCTATAGAGAGCTCCATAGTGCAGACATGGCGGGTGAGATGGGGGCTCTATAGAGAGCTCCATAGGGCAGACATGGCGGGTGAGATGGGTGCTCTATAGAGAGCTAAAGAGGGCAGACATGTCGGGTGAGATTGGGGCTCTATAGAGAGCTCCATAGGGCAGACATGGCGGGTGAGATGGGGGCTCTATAGAGAGCTCCATAGTGCAGACATGGCGGGTGAGATGGGGGCTCTATAGAGAGTTCCATAGGGCAGACATGGCGGGTGTAGAGGCTCTATAGAGAGCTCCATAGGGCAGACATGGCGGGTGTAGGGGCTCTATAGAGAGCTCCATAGGGCAGACATGTCGGGTGAGATGGGGGCTCTATAGAGAGCTCCATAGGGTAGACATGGCGGGTGTAGGGGCTCTATAGAGAGCTCCATAGGGCAGACATGGCTCGTGAGATGGGGGCTCTGTAGAGAGCTCGATAGGGCAGATATGGCGGGTCTAGCAGCTCTATAGAGAGCTCCATAGGGCAGACATGGCGGGTGAGATGGGGGCTCCATAGAGAGCTCCATAGGGGAGACATGGCGGGTGAGATGGGGGCTCTATAGAGAGCTCCATAGTGCAGACATGGCGGGTGTAGGGGCTCTATAGAGAGCTCCATAGGGCAGACATGGCTGGTGAGATGGGGTGTCTATATAGAGTTCCATAGGGCACACATGGCGGGTTTAGGGGCTCCATAGAGAGCTCCATAGGGCAGACATGGCGGGTGAGATGGGGGCTCTATATAGAGCTCCATAGGGCAGACATGGCGGGTGAGATGGGGGCTCTATAGAGAGCTCCATAGGGGAGACATGGCGGGTGAGATGGGGGCTCTATAGAGAGCTCCATAGGGCAGACATGGCGGGTGAGAAGGGGTCTCTATAGACAGCTCCATAGGGCAGACATGGCGGGTGAGATGGGGGCTCTATAGAGAGCTCCATAGGGCAGACATGGCGGGTGAGATTGGGGCTCTATAGAGAGCTCAATAGGGCAGACATGGCGGGTGTAGGGGCTCTATAGAGAGCTCCATAGGGCAGACATGGCGGGTGAGATGGGGGCTCTATAGAGAGCTCCATAGGGCAGACATGGCGGGTAAGATGAAGGCTCTATAGAGAGCTCCATAGGGCAGCCATGGCAGGTGAGATGGCGGCTTTATAGAGAGCTTCATAGGGCAGACATGGCGGGTGAGATGGGGGCTCTATAGAGAGCTCTATAGGGCAGACATGGCGGGTGAGATGGGGGCTCTATAGAGAGCTCCATAGTGCAGACATGGCGGGTGAGATGGGGGCTATATAGAGAGCTCCATAGGGGAGACATGGCGGGTGAGATGGGGGCTCTATAGAGAGCTCTATAGGGCAGACATGACGGATGAGATGGGGGCTATATAGAGAGCTCCATAGGGCAGACATGACGGGTGTAGGGGCTCTATAGAGAGCTCCATAGGGCAGACATGGCGGGTGAGATGGGGGCTCTATAGAGAGCTCCATAGCGCAGACATGGCGGGTGAGATGGGGGCTCTATAGAGAGCTAAAGAGGGCAGACATGGCGGGTGAGATTGGGGCTCTATAGAGAGCTCCATAGGGCAGACATGGCGGGTGAGATGGGGGCTCTATAGAGAGCTCCATAGTGCAGACATGGCGGGTGAGATGGGGGCTCTATAGAGAGTTCCATAGGGCAGACATGGCGGGTGTAGGGGCTCTATAGAGAGCTCCATAGGGCAGACATGGCGGGTGTAGGGGCTCTATAGAGAGCTCCATAGGGCAGACATGTCGGGTGAGATGGGGGCTCTATAGAGAGCTCCATAAGGCAGACATGGCGGGTGAGATGGGGACTCTATAGAGAGCTCCATAAGGGAGACATGGCGGGTGAGATGGGGACTCTATAGAGAGCTCCATAGTGCAGAGATGGTGGGTGTAAGGGCTCTATAGAGAGCTCCATAGGGCAGACATGGCGGTTGAGATGGGGGCTCTATAGAGAGCTCCATAGGGCAGACATGGCGGGTGTAGGGGCTCTATAGAGAGCTCCATAGGGCAGTCATGGCGGGTGTAGGGGCTCTATAGAGAGATCAATAGGGCAGACATGGCGGGTGTCGGGGCTCTATAGAGAGCTCCATAGGGCAGACATGGCGGGTGAGATGGGGGCTCTATACAGAGCTCCATAGGGCAGACATGGCGGGTAAGATGAAGGCTCTATAGAGAGCTCCATAGGGCAGACATGGCAGGTGAGATGGGGGTTCTATAGAGAGCTCCATAGGGCAGACATGGCTGGTGAGATGGGGACTCTATAGAGAGCTCCATAGGGGAGACATGGCGGGAGAGATGGGGGCTCTATAGAGAGCTCCATAGGGCATACATGGTGGGTGAGATGGGGGCTCCATAGAGAGCTCCATAGGGCAGACATGGCGGGTGAGATGGGGGCTCTATAGAGAGCTCCATAAAGCAGACATGGCAGGTGAGATGGGGGCTCTATAGAGAGCTCCTTAGGGCAGACATGGCGGGGGAGATCGGGGCTCTATAGAGAGCTCCATAGGGCACACATGGCAGGCGTACGGGCTCTATAGAGAGCTCCATAGGGCAGACATGGCGGGTGAGATGGGGGCTCTATAGAGAGCTCCATAATGCAGACATGGCGGGTGAGATGGGGGCTCTATAGAGAGCTCCATAGGGCACACATGGCGGGTTTAGGGGCTCTATAGAGAGCTCCGTAGCGCAGACATGGCGGGTGAGATGGGGTCTCTATAGAGAGCTCCATAGGGAAGACATGGGGGTTACATGGGGGCTCTATAGAGAGCTCCATAGGGTAGACATGGCTGGTGAGATGGGTGCTCTATAGAGAGCTCCATAGGGCACACATGGCGGGTTTAGGGGCTCTATAGAGAGCTCCATAGGCCAGATATGGCGGGTGAGATGGGGGCTCTATAGAGAGATCCATAGGGCAGACATGGCTGTTGAGATGGGGGCTCTATAGAGAGCTCCATAGGGCAGACATGGCTGGTGAGATGGGGGCTCTATAGCGAGCCCACAGGGCACACATGGCGGGTGTAGGGACTGTATAGAGAGCTCCATAGGGCAGACATGGCGGGTGAGATGCGGGCTCTATAGAGAGCTCCATAGGGGAGACATGGAGGTTGAGATGGGGGCTCTATAGAGAGCTCCATAGGGCAGACACGGCGGGTGAGATGGGGGCTCTATAGAGAGCCCCATAGGGCAGACATGGCGGGTGTAGGGACTGTATAGAGAGCTCCATAGGGCAGACATGGCGGGTGAGATGCGGGCTCTATAGAGAGCTCCATAGGGAAGACATGGCTGGTGAGATGGGGGCTCTATAGAGAGCTCAATAGGGCAGACATTGCGGGTGTTGGGGACCTATAGAAAGCTGCATAGCTCAGACATGGCGGGTGAGATGGGGGCTCTATAGAGAGCTCAATAGGGCAGACATGGCGGGTGAGATGGGGGCTCTATAGAGAGCTCCATAGGGCAGACATGGCGGGTGAGATGGGGGCTCTATAGAGAGCTCCATACGGCAGACATGGCTCGTGAGATGGGGGCTCTATAGAGAGCTCCATAGGGCAGATATGGCGGGTCTAGCGGCTCTATAGAGAGCTCCATAGGGCAGACATGGCAGGTGAGATGTGGGCTCTATAGAGAGCTCCATAGGGCAGACATTGCTGGTGAGATGGGGTTTCTATATAGAGTTCCATAGGGCACACATCGCGGGTTTAGGGGCTCCATAGAGAGCTCCATAAGGTAGACATGGCGGGTGAGATGGGGGCTCTATAGAGAGCTCAATAGGGCAGACATGGCGGGAGAGATGGGGGCTCTATAGAGAGCTCCATAGGACAGACATGGCGGGTTAGATTGGGGCTCTATAGAGAGCTCCATAGGGCAGACATGGCGGGTGAGATGGGGGTTCTATAGAGAGCTCCATAGGGCAGACATGGCGGGTGAGATGGGGGCTCTATAGAGAGCTCCATAGGGCAGTCATGGCGGGTGTAGGGGCTCTATAGAGAGCTCCATAGGGCAGACATCGCGGGTGAGATGGGGGCTCTATAGAGAGCCCCATAGTGCAGACATGGCGGGTCTAGGGGCTCTATAGAGAGCTTCATAGTGCACACATGGCGGGTGAGATGGGGGCTCTATAGAGAGCTCAATAGGGCACACATGGCGGGTTTAGGGGCTCTATAGAGAGCTCCATAGGGCAGACATAGCGTCTGAGATGGGGGCTCTATAGAGAGCTCCATAGGGCAGACATGGGGGGTGAGATGGGGGCTCTATAGAGAGCTCCATAGGGCAGACATGGCGGGTGTAGGAGCTCTATAGAGAGCTCCATAGGGCAGACATTGCGGGCGTAGGGGCTCTATAGGTTGGTTCATAGATGGGAATTACTGGCACCTATTGAAGCTCCATACGGCCTACAGAGAGGGAGGGACAAGAGCTCCGTTGCGGGCGCCTCATCAGGGATTATGGGTCTCTATGGGTGCCTATGGTCTTTATGGGTCTCTATTTGTCTCTATGGTCTCCATGGGTCCCTATGGGTCTCTATAGATCTGTATGGTCTCTATAAGTCCCTATGGATCTCTATGGGTCTCTCTCAAAACTAGCAGCAGGTTCTTCAGCGCTCGCCTGTCTCCTCGGAAGACCAACACCCGGGGAACGCATTGTTAACCACCCTGCTTGTCCGCAAGGCTGACAATGTCTGGGACGGGGGAGAGAGCAATTGCAGGTCTTTGCAGAAGGATCTGCCAGTGAAGAGCGCTCACTTTGCTCTTTGAAATGAGGCGCTCCATAGAGGATGGCAAGCATTCACAGGAGCTGCAGAAGGTCTCCTTGATGCTTGCTCTAGAGAGCGTTCGTACTGCCTGGAGCAGCAAGAGAAGGAGAACCGAAATTGACAGGTACGGCAAGGCCCTGCAACGCGGCATTAGTCCCCTAGATCCATGCCACGGTCTCTGCTGCCATCTATTGTCCGTTTAGGCACACTACAGTCCCTTCGGGAAAGAACAGGTATTTCTTTCCATAAAGTGGAGCAGATGAAAAAAACCAGCGACTGGTGATAGGGGCTCTCTCTGCAGCGGGCTCCATAAGCGCGATCCAGGGCGCAATAGGGGCTGTATAAGGGGCTCGGTATTTGAAGAGTGCGACAAGGGGCTGTAGAGGGGGCCACTTGCGGGATCCATTGGCTGTGAGAGAAGCTTCTGGGGTGGGGTTCCGTGAGTGCAACACTGGGGGGACGACAGGGGCTCTAGAGGGGGCTACGTACAGGGTACACATGGCACTATAACCTGCTATACTTGGGACACCGTAGCAGGAATTTACGTGGTGCGATAGGAGATCTATAGGGGGCTCGGTAAGCTTGATAGGGGCTTTATAAGGTGCTCGTAAGTGGGAAGTGCAAATTAATCAAAAGGCAGCAGGGAGCCTGGTACACAGTGCATGCAGTGGCAGGTGTCTGACCTCAGATGAAGACAAGAGGACAGAGTTTAGCAGCTGCTAAAATTGGCAGAACAGATGCTGATAAGAAGCACAGAAAGTATCAGAAAAACAGAAAGGAGGATTTCACCGCCAGCACCAAGGTTATGTGTATGTATACATGCTGAAGCTTTCTGAAAGTCTTCTGGACAAACCAAAGCCTGAATACAAAAGAACTTGCAAAATTAATTAGAAAGGAAAAAAACCTCAATTACGTGTTTAACAAGAAAACCGTTTTCTACGCCTCATACAGCAACTTAAAAACAAAGTTTCACTTGTGGTAACTGTTCCACACAAAATTGTAATTTTTTGACACGAGAATATTCTTCACTGGCAGATCCTTCTGCAAAGACCTGCAATTGCTCTCTCCCCCGTCCCAGACATTGTCAGCCTTGCGGACAAGCAGGGTGGTTAACAATGCGTTCCCCGGGTGTTGGTCTTCCGAGGAGACAGGCGAGCGCTGAAGAACCTGCTGCTAGTTTTGAGTGATTTAATGCCTTCTACGGAAACAGATTCACCAGCGGCTGAGAATTCCCACTGCAGTGATGTGGCTGCTAACTGCAGAGAGGGATGAAGATTCAAATGACTGCTGCTGTCGGAGGGAAGGAGCAGACAGACTGCTTTTCTGAAAACTTTTGACAGCAACACGTTTCAGCGCTAGCAGTTCTCAGACAGCTTTACCCGTTAGTGCAAAGAACCTGTGGAACCGGAGTCTACTGAAAATGCCCAAGAATGCGCGCGGAGCTTGCTCGGCTAAGCAAGAGCACACAGGCTCTCTCCCCGGAGGTTTCAACCTCCGCGGACGAAGGCGCTTGCGGGGAAGCCGGTTTCCTCTATCAGACAGACACCGGCGTTTTACAGCCATGCGGAAGAGCTGTGGCAGAGACGGCAGAAGAGAGCAGAGAAGGCACGGCTCCGAGGCAAGAAGCAGACTGGAAGGCGCACCTGTGTGTGATGAACAGACGCCTGATGAATATACTGGCAAGGAACAGATTTCACATCCTACGGTACACAGAGAGACTTATCTCTCGATGTAAAGCTTCCGTGCATCCCGAGACTGCTGGGAAGCACATGAAAATATGAATCGCTCCTCACTGGTCTATTACCAGTTCGTTTGAGTACTTGTGCTGCGCAGACGAAGGCAGAGGATGGTCTTGCAGCGTGAAACTTTTCTCGTCTGACAGGTTTCTTTTCTGAGCAACAGCTAGACGTTTTACCGTGGTGCGGCTGCTTACAGCTGAGATGGATGAAGATTTAAATGACTGCTGCTGTCGGAGGGAAGGAGCAGACCGACTGCTTTTTTGTGACTTTGGAACCGGCTGTAAAAGGGGCTCCGTTAGGAGGGACATTTAGAGTGTAATAGGGGCTCTAGAGACGGCTCCATAGGCGAGACAAAGAGCGAGATAGGGACTCGAGAGAGGGTCCCATATGCGCGACTTATCGCAGGGATAGGAACTTTATAGGGGGTTCCACTGGGGCGACCCAGGGCGCGATAGGCGCTCAATAGAGGGTGGCATTAGGTGTACAGAGGGATCTCCCTCTAGACCTTCTATCACCACCAAGAATTCCCTGCTATCGAGCCCCTATCTCTATCTTTGCCTCCACTATGCAGCCCTCTACAGAGCCCGTTTCTTGCTCCCTATCTTCCTCCTATGGAACCTCTAGTACCGCCTTTACGGCACCCTCGGTCGCACTTCTGCTGCCTCCTCGAGAGCCCCTATCGCTCCCCTTATGATCCCGCTATGGAGCCCTCCGAAGAGCACCTGTCGAACCCTCTCTACCCCTCATGCCACCCTCTAGCTACGTCTAGCTGTTGCTCAGAAAAGAAACCTGTCAGACGAGAAAAGTTTCACGCTGCAAGACCATCCTCTGCCTTCGTCTGCGCAGCACAAGTAATCAAACGAACTGGTAATAGACCAGTGAGGAGCGATTCATATTTTCATGTGTTTCCCAGCAGACTCGGGCCACCACGTGGCCCCCCAGGCCCCACCAGAGCCCAGGGTCCTGGCAAGCTTTGAGCTTTGGCTCCACGCAAACTCCTGCCCCCCAGGTAGGGACTCACCCTGAGCGCCGCAGCCCAGGGGTGCTCCTGGGGTAGCACCACTCACGGCTGCTGTCTCTCCTCCAGGCTCAGACCTTCTGTGCCCCAGCAGCAGCCGCCCTTCTCATGGCCGTGTCCCCAGGTACTTCTGGAGAGGTTCCTCCCTGGGCAGGGATGTCCGCTGGGTGCCAGAGGGCTCGGTAGTGGGGGGCAGCAGATGGCCTGAGGGAGCCGTGCTAGGTCAGGGGGACCCTCCAGGGGCACCCACCGAGCAGGCCCCCATTGCCAACGTCAATGGGCTTCATATAAGGACCCCCCACCGCCTATAGGTGACCCCCACCCCCCATAGGTGACATGTGACCCCCAACCACCTTATATGTGACCACCCCACCACCTATAGGTGACACCCATCCCCATATGTGGGTCCCACATCCCTTATGTGACCCCCACCCCCTATATGTGACCCCCCCACCCCCTATAGCTTACCCCACCCCTATAGGTGACCCCCACCCCCTATAAGAGACACCCACCCCCTATGTGTGACCCCCCCACCCCCTACAGGTGACCCCCACCCCCTATAGGTGACTCCCACTCCCATTATGTGACCCCCCCTATAGGTGACCCCCTCACCCCCTGTATGTGACCTCCCACGCCCCCTATAGGTGACACGCAGCCCCCATACTGACCCCCCCACCCCATATATGTGAACCCCACCAACCTTATATGTGACAACCTCACCCCCTATAGAAGACCCCCCCACCCTCTATAGGTGACCCCCACCCCCCATATGTGGGTCCCACCCCCGTTACGTGACCCCCACCCCATATATGTGACTCCCCCACCCCCTATAGTTGACACTCACCCCCTACATGTTACCCCCACCCCCTATAGGTGACTCCCATCCCCCCTTACGTGACCCCTCCACATCCCATAGGTGACCCCCACCCCCTATATGAGACCCCCCCACCCCCTATATCTGACCCCCCAGCACCCCCGATGTGTTATCCCCACTCCCTATAGGTGACCCCCATCCCCTGCATGTGGGTCTCTGCCCCCCCCATAGAGCACCTATAGAGCATTCTGCACCCCGTATATAGCCTCTCTCTCAGCCCCCTATAGAGCTCGGATCATGGATCAAGTTCCCCTCTAGAGCCGTTATGGCTCTCCCTCTCCCCTGGCCTCTATAGAGCTCCTATGGGGCCCCTTATACAGCCCCTATGGAACCCCCTAAGCTCCTGCTATGGTGCCCCCTGGGTATCCCGTATGCAGCCCCCGATAGAGCCCCCATGGAATGCCCTATCATGGCCTCCGCGTGAGGAGACCCTTCTACAACAACCCTCATGTCTACACTATGGAGCCCTCTATAGGGGCCCTATAGCGCACCCTACGTCCCTCCTATAGAACCACTTACACAGCCCCTATAGCACCCTGTAGCGGTCTTGAGGAACCCCCTAGAGAGCCCCTACAGTGCTCCAAAGTTTCCCCATGTGCTGGGTGCTCTACAGGCTCTATAGAGAGCTCCATAGAGCAGACATGGCAGGCGTAGGGGCTCTATAGAGAGCTCCATAGGGCAGACATGGCAGGTGAGATGGGGGCTCTATAGAGAGCTCCATAGGGCAGACATGGCGGGTGAGATGGGGGCTCTATAGAGAGCTCCATAGGGCAGACATGGCAGGCGTAGGGGCTCTATAGAGAGCTCCATAGGGCAGACATGGCGGGTGAGTTGGGGGCTCTATAGAGAGCTCCATAAAGTAGACATGGCAGGTGAGATGGGGGCTCTATAGAGAGCTGCATAGGGCACACATGGCGGGTTTAGGGGCTCTATAGAGAGCTCCATAGGGCAGACATGCCGGGTGAGATGGGGGCTCTATAGAGAGCTCCATAGGGCAGACATGGGGAGTGTAGGGGCTCTATAGAGAGCTCCATAAGGCAGACATGGCAGGCGTAGGCGCTCTATAGAGAGCTCCATAGGGGAGACATGGCGGGTGAGATGGGGGCTCTATAGAGAGCTCCATAGGGCAGACATGGCGGGTGACATGGGGGCTCTATAGAGAGCTCCATAGGGCAGACATGGCGGGTGAGATGGGGGCTCTATAGAGAGCTCCATAGGGCAGACATGGCGGGTGTAGGGACTCTATAGAAAGCTCCATAGGGAGACATGACGGGGTGTAGGGGCTCTATAGAGAGCTCCATAGGGCAGACATGTCGGGTGAGATGAGGGCTCTATAGAGAGCTCCATAGGGCACACATGGCAGGTGAGATGGGGACTCTATAGAGAGCTCCATAGTGCAGATATGGTGGGTGTAGGGGCTCTATAGAGAGCTCTATGGGGCAGAAATGGCGGGTGAGATGGTGGCTCTATAGAGAGCTCCATAGGGCAGACATGGCGGGTGAGATGGGGGCTCTATAGAGAGCTCCATAGGGCAGACATGGCGGGTTTAGGAGCTCTATAGAGAGCTCCATAGGGCAGACATGGCGGGTAAGATGAAGGCTCTATAGAGAGCTCCATAGGGCAGACATGGCAGGTGAGATGGGGGCTCTATAGAGAGCTCCATAGGGCAGAAATGGCGGGTGAGATGGGGGCTCTATAGAGAGCTCTATAGGGCAGACCTGGCGGGTGAGATGGGGGCTAAATAGAGAGCTCCATAGGGGAGACATGGCGGGAGAGATGGGGGCTCTATAGAGAGCTCCATAAGGCAGACATGGTGGGTGAGATGGGGGCTCTATAGAGAGCTAAAGAGGGCAGACCTGGCGGGTGAGATGGGGGCTCTATAGAGAGCTCCATAGGGCAGACATGGCAGGTGAGATGGGGGCTCTATAGAGAGCTCCATGGGGCAGACATTGCGGGTGAGATGGGGGCTCTATAGAGAGCTCCATAGGGCAGACATGGCGGGTGAGATGGGGGCTCTATAGAGAGTTCCATAGGGCAGACACGGCGGGTGTAGGGGCTCTATAGAGAGCTCCATAGGGAGACATGGCGGGTGTAGGGGCTCTATAGAGAGCTCCATAGGGCAGATATGTCGGGTGAGATGGGGGCTCTATAGAGAGCTCCATAGGGCACACATGGCGGGTGAGATGGGGGCTCTATAGAGAGTTCCATAGGGCAGACACGGCGGGTGTAGGGGCTCTATAGAGAGCTCCATAGGGAGACATGGCGGGTGTAGGGGCTCTATAGAGAGCTCCATAGGGCAGACATGGCGGTTGAGATGGGGTCTCTATAGAGAGCTCCATAGGGCAGTCATGGCGGGTGTAGGGGCTCTATAGAGAGCTCCATAGGGCAGACATGGCGGGAGAGATGGGGGCTCTATAGAGAGCTCCATAGGGCAGACATGGCGGGTGTAGGGGCTCTATAGAGAGCTCCATAGGGCTCACATGGCGGGTGAGATGGGGGCTCTATAGAGAGCTCCATAGGACAGACATGGCAGGTGAGATGGGGGCTCTATAGAGAGCTCCATAGGGCAGACATGGCGGGTGAGATGGGGGCTCTATAGAGAGCTCCATAGGGGAGACATGGCGGAAGAGATGGGGGCTCTATAGAGAGCTCCATAGGGCAGACATGGTGGGTGTGATGGGGGCTCTATAGAGAGCTCCATAGGGCAGACATGGCGTGTGAGATGGGGGCTCTATAGAGAGCTTCATAAAGCAGACATGGCAGGTGAGATGGGGGCTCTATAGAGAGCTCCATAGGGCAGACATGGCGGGTGAGGTGGGGGCTCTATAGAGAGCTCCATAGGGCAGACATGGCAGGCGTAGGGGCTCTATAGAGAGCTCCATAGGGCAGACATGGCAGGTGAGATGGGGGCTCTATAGAGAGCTCCATAGGGCACACATGGCGGGTTTAGGTGCTCTATAGAGAGCTCCATAGGGCAGACATGGCGGGTAAGATGGGGGCTCTATAGAGAGCTCCATAGGGCAGACATGGCGGGTGAGATGGGGGCTCTATAGAGAGCTCCGTAGGGCAGACATGGCGGGTGAGATGGGGTCTCTATAGAGAGCTCCATAGGGAAGATATGGGGGTTAGATGGGGGCTTTATAGAGAGCTGCATAGGGCAGACATGGTGGGTGAGATGGGTGCTCTATAGAGAGCTCCATAGGGCACACATGGCGGGTTTAGGGGCTCTATAGAGAGCTCCATAGGCCAGACATGGCGGGTGATATGGGGGTCTATAGAGAGCTCCATAGGGCAGACATGGGGGTTAGATGGGGGCTCTATAGAGAGCTCCATAGGGCAGACATGGCTGGTGAGATGGGGGCTCTATAGAGAGCTCCATAGGGCACACATGGCGGGTTTAGGGGCTCTATAGAGAGCTCCATAGGGCAGACATGGCAGGCGTAGGGGCCCTATAGAGAGCTCCATAGGGCAGACATGGCGAGTGAGATGGGGGCTCTATAGAGAGCCCCATAGGGCAGACATGGCGGGTGTAGGGACTGTATAGAGAGCTCCATAGGGCAGACATGGCGGGTGATATGCGGGCTCTATAGAGAGCTCCATAGTGAAGACATGGCTGGTGAGATGGGGGCTCTATAGAGAGCTCAATAGGGCAGACATTGCGGGTGTAGGGGACCTATAGAGAGCTGCATAGGTCAGACATGGCGGGTGAAATGGGGGCTCTATAGAGAGCTAAATAGGGCAGACATGGCGGGTGAGATTGGGTCTCCATAGAGAGCTCCATAGGGCAGACATGGCGGGTGAGATGGGGGCTCTATAGAGAGCTCCATAGGGCAGACATGGCGGGTGAGATTGGGGCTCTATAGAGAGCTCCATAGAGCAGACATGGCGGGTGAGATGGGGGCTCTATAGAGAGCTCCATAGTGCAGACATGGCGGGTGTAGGGGCTCTATAGAGAGCTCCATAGGGCAGACATGGCTGGTGAGATGGGGGCTCTATAGACAGCTCCATAGGGCAGACATGGCGGGTGAGATGGGGGTTCTATAGAGAGCTCCATAGGGCAGACATGGCGGGGGAGATGGGGGCTCTATAGAGAGCTCCATAGGGCAGACATGGCGGGTGAGATGGGGGTTCTATAGAGAGCTCCATAGGGCAGACATGGCGGGGGAGATGGGGGCTCTATAGAGAGCTCCATAGGGCAGATCGGCGGGTGAGATGGGGTGTCTATATAGAGTTCCATAGGGCACACATGGCGGGTTTAGGGGCTCCATAGACAGCTCCATAGGGCAGACATGGCGGGTGAGATGGGGGCTCTATATAGAGCTCCATAGGGCAGACATGGCGGGTGTGATGGGGGCTCTATAGAGAGCTCCATAGGGGAGACATGGCGGGTGAGATTGGGGCTCTATAGAGAGCTCCATAGGGCAGACATGGCGGGTGAGATGGGGGCTCTATAGACAGCTCCATAGGGCAGACATGGCGGGTGAGATGGGGTCTCTATAGAGAGCTCCATAGGGCAGACATGGCGCGTGAGATTCGGGCTCTATAGAGAGCTCCATAGGGCAGCCATGGCGGGTGAGATGGGGCCTCTATAGAGAGCTCTATAGGGCAGACATGGCGGGTGAGATGGGGGCTCTATAGAGAGCTCCATAGTGCAGACATGGCGGGTGAGATGGGGGCTATATAGAGAGCTCCATAGGGGAGACATGGCGGGAGAGATGGGGGCTCTATAGAGAGCTCCATAGGACAGACATGGCGGGTGAGATGGGGGCTATATAGAGAGCTCCATAGGGCAGACATGACGGGTGTAGGGGCTCTATAGAGAGCTCCATAGGGCAGACATGGCGGGTGAGATGGGGGCTCTATAGAGAGCTCCATAGGGCATACATGGCGGGTGAGATGGGGGCTCTATAGAGAACTAAAGAGGGCAGACAAGGCGGGTGACATTGGGGCTCTATAGAGAGCTCCATAGGGCAGACATGGCGGGTGAGATGTGGGCTCTATAGAGAGCTCCATAAGGCAGACATGGTGGGTGTAGGGGCTCTATAGAGAGCTCCATAGGGCAGACATGGCGGGTGAGATGGGGGCTCTATAGAGAGCTCCATAGGGCAGACATGGCAGGTGAGATGGGGGCTCTATAGAGAGCTCCATAGGGGAGACATGGCGGGTGAGATGGGGGCTCTATAGAGAGCTCCATAGGGGAGACATGGCGGGTGAGATGGGGGCTCTAAAGAGAGCTCCATAAAGCAGACATGGCGGGTGAGATGGGGGCTCTATAGAGAGCTCCATAGGGCACACATGGCGGGTGAGATGGGGAATCTATATAGAGCTCCATAGGGAAGACATGGGGGTTAGATGGGGGCTCTATAGAGAGCTCCATAGGGCAGACATGGCTGGTGAGATGGGTGCTCTATAGAGAGCTCCATAGGGCACACATGGCGGGTTTAGGGGCTCTATAGAGAGCTCCATAGGCCAGACATGGCGGGTGAGATGGGGGCTCTATAGAGAGCTCCATAGGGCAGACATGGCTGGTGAGATGGGGGCTCTATAGAGAGCTCCATAGGGCAGACATGGCTGGTGAGATGGGGGCTCTATAGAGAGCTCCATAGGGCACACATGGCGGGTTTAGGGGCTCTATAGAGGGCTGCATAGGGCAGACATGGCAGGCGTAGGGGCCCTATAGAGAGCTCCATAGGGGAGACATGGCGGGTGAGATGGGGGCTCTATAGAGAGCTCCATGGGGCAGACATGGCGGGTGAGATGGGGGCTCTATAGAGAGCCCCATAGGGCAGACATGGCGGGTGTAGGGACTGTATAGAGAGCTCCATAGGGCAGACATGGCGGGTGAGATGCGGGCTCTATAGAGAGCTCCATAGGGAAGACATGGCTGGTGAGATGGGGGCTCTATAGTGAGCTCAATAGGGCAGACATTGCGGGTGTAGGGGACCTATAGAAAGCTGCATAGTTCAGACATGGCGGGTGAGATGGGGGCTCTATAGAGAGCTCAATAGGGCAGACATGGCGGGTGAGGTTGGGGCTCTATAGAGAGCTCCATAGGGCAGATATGGCTCGTGAGATGGGGGCTCTATAGAGAGCTCCATAGGGCAGACATGGCTCGTGAGATGGGGGCTCTATAGAGAGCTCCATAGGGCAGATATGGCGGGTGAGATGGGGGCTCTATTGAGAGCTCCATAGGGCAGACATGGCGGGTGAGATGGGGGCTCTATAGAGAGCTCCATAGGGCAGACATGGCGGGTGTAGGGGCTCTATAGAGAGCTCCATAGGGCAGACATGGCTGGTGAGATGGGGGCTCTATAGACAGCTCCATAGGGCAGAGATGGCGGGTGAGATGGGGGCTCTATAGAGAGCTCCATAGGGCAGACATGGCTGGTGAGATGGGGTGTCTATATAGAGTTCCATAGGGCACACATGGCGGGTTTAGGGGCTCCATAGAGAGCTCCATAGGGCAGACATGGAGGGTGAGATGGGGGCTCTATATAGAGCTCCATAGGGCAGACATGGCGGGTGTGATTGGGGCTCTATAGAGAGGTCCATAGGGGAGACATGGCGGGTGAGATGGGGGCTCTATAGAGAGCTCCATAGGGCAGACATCGCGGGTGAGATGGGGGCTCTATAGACAGCTCCATAGGGCAGACATGGCGGGTGAGATGGGGGCTCTATAGAGAGCTCTATAGGGCAGACATGGCGGGTGAGATTGGGGCTCTATAGAGAGCTCCATAGGGCAGCCATGGCGGGTGAGATGGGGGCTCTATAGAGAGCTCTATAGGGCAGACATGGCGGGTGAGATGGGGGCTCTATAGAGAGCTCCATAGTGCAGACATGGCGGGTGAGATGGGGGCTATATAGAGAGCTCTATAGGGGAGACATGGCGGGAGAGATGGGGGCTCTATAGAGAGCTCCATAGGACAGACATGGCGGGTGAGATGGGGGCTATATAGAGAGCTCCATAGGGCAGACATGACGGGTGTAGGGGCTCTATAGAGAGCTCCATAGGGCAGACATGGCGGGTGAGATGGGGGCTCTATAGAGAGCTCCATAGGGCAGACATGGCGGATGAGATGGGGGCTCTATAGAGAGCTCCATAGGGCATACATGGCGGGTGAGATGGGCGCTCTATAGAGAACTAAAGAGGGCAGACATGGCGGGTGACATTGGGGCCCTATAGAGAGCTCCATAGGGCAGACATGGCGGGTGAGATGGGGGCTCTATAGAGAGCTCCATATGGCAGACATGGTGGGTGTAGGGGCTCTATAGAGAGCTCCATAGGGCAGACATGGCGGGTGAGATGGGGGCTCTATAGAGAGCTCCATAGGGCAGACATGGCAGGTGAGATGGGGGCTCTATAGAGAGCTCCATAGGGGAGACATGGCGGGTGAGATGGGGGCTCTATAGAGAGCTCCATAGTGCAGATATGGCGGATGAGATTGGGGCTCTATAGAGAGTTCCATAGGGCAGACATGGCGGGTGTAGGGGCTCTATAGAGAGCTCCATAGGGAGACATGGCGGGTGTAGGGGCTCTATAGAGAGCTCCATAGTTCAGACATGTCGGGTGAGATGGGGGCTCTATAGAGAGCTCCATAGGGCACACATGGCGGGTGAGATGGGGGCTCTATAGAGAGCTCCATAGGGCAGACATGGCAGGTGAGATGGGGACTCTATAGAGAGCTCCATAGGGGAGACATGGCGGGTGAGATGGGGGCTCTATAGAGAGCTCCATAGTGCAGACATGGCGGGTGAGATTGGGGCTCTATAGAGAGCTCAATAGGGCAGACATGGCGGGTGTGGGGGCTCTATAGAGAGCTCCATAGGGCAGACATGACGGGTGAGATGGCGGCTCTATAAAGAGCTCCATAGGGCAGACATGGCGGATAAGATGAAGGCTCTATAGAGAGCTCCATAGGGCAGACATGGCAGGTGAGATGGGGGCTCTATAGAGAGCTCCAGAGGGCACACATGGCGGGTGAGATGGGGGCTCTATAGAGAGCTCCATAGGGGAGACATGACGGGAGAGATGGGGGCTCTATAGAGAGCTCCATAGGGCATACATGGCGGGTGAGATGGGGGCTCTATAGAGAGCTCCATAGGGCAGACATGGCGGGTAAGATGAAGGCTCTATAGAGAGCTCCATAGGGCAGACATGGCAGGTGAGATGGGGGCTCTATAGAGAGCTCCATAAAGCAGACATGGAGGGTGAGATGGGGGCTCTATAGAGAGCTCCATAGGGCACACATGGCGGGTTTAGGGGCTCTATAGAGAGCTCCGTAGGGCAGACATGGCGGTTGAGATGGGGTCTCTATATAGAGCTCCATAGGGCAGACATGGCGGGTGAGATGGGGGCTCTATAGAGAGCTCCGTAGGGCAGACATGGCTGGTGAGATGGGTGCTCTATAGAGAGCTCCATAGGGCAGACATGGCTGGTGAGATGGGGGCTCTATAGAGAGCTGCATAGGGCACACATGGCGGGTTTAGGGGCTCTATAGAGACCTCCATAGGGCAGAGATGGCAGGCGTAGGGGCCCTATAAAGAGCTCCATAGGGGAGACATGGCGGGTGAGATTGGGGCTATATAGAGAGCTCCATAGGGCATACATGGCGGGTGTAGGGACTGTATAGAGAGCTCCATAGGGCAGACATGGCGGGTGAGATGCGGGCTCTATAGAGAGCTCCATAGGGAAGACATGGCTGGTGAGATGGGGGCTCTATAGAGAGCTCAATAGGGCAGACATTGCGGGTGTAGGGGACCTATATAAAGCTGCATAGGTCAGACATGGCGGGTGAGATGGGGGCTCTATAGAGAACTCAATAGGGCAGACATGGCGGGTGAGATTGGGGCTCTATAGAGAGCTCCATAGGGCAGACATGGCTCGTGAGATGGGGGCTCTATAGAGAGCTCCATAGGGCAGACATGGCGGGTGTAGGGACTGTATAGAGAGCTCCATAGGGCAGACATGGCGGGTGAGATGCGGGCTCTATAGAGAGCTCCATAGGGAAGACATGGATGGTGAGATGGGGGCTCTATAGAGAGCTCAATAGGGCAGACATTGCGGGTGTAGGGGACCTATAGAAAGCTGCATAGGTCAGACATGGCGGGTGAGATGGGGGCTCTATAGAGAACTCAATAGGGCAGACATGGCGGGTGAGATTGGGGCTCTATAGAGAGCTCCATAGGGCAGACATGGCTCGTGAGATGGGGGCTCTATAGAGAGCTCCATAGGGCAGACATGGCTCGTGAGATGGGGGCTCTATAGAGAGCTCCATAGGGCAGATATGGCGGGTCTAGCGGCTCTATAGAGAGCTCCATAGGTCAGACATGGCGGGTGAGATGGGGGCTCTATAGAGAGCTCCATAGGGCAGACATGGCGGGTGTGGGGGCTCTATAGAGAGCTCCATAGGGCAGACATGGCGGGTGAGATGGCAGCTCTATAAAGAGCTCCATAGGGCAGACATGGCGGATAAGATGAAGGCTCTATAGAGAGCTCCATAGGGCAGACATGGCAGGTGAGATGGGGGCTCTATAGAGAGATCCATAGGGCACACATGGCGGGTGAGATGGGGGCTCTATAGAGAGCTCCATAGGGGAGACATGACGGGAGAGATGGGGGCTCTATAGAGAGCTCCATAGGGCACACATGGCGGGTGAGATGAAGGCTCTATAGAGAGCTCCATAGGGCAGACATGGCAGGCGTAGGGGCTCTATAGAGAGCTCCATAGGGCAGATATGGCGGGTGAGATGGGGGCTCTATAGAGAGCTCCATAAAGCAGACATGGCGGGTGAGATGGGGGCTCTATAGAGAGCTCCATAGGGCACACATGGCGGGTTTAGGGGCTCTATAGAGAGCTCCGTAGGGCAGACATGGCGGGTGAGATGGGGTCTCTATATAGAGCTCCATAGGGCAGACATGGCGGGTGAGATGGGGGCTCTATATAGAGCTCCATAGGGCAGACATGGCGGGTGAGATGGGGGCTCTATATAGAGCTCCATAGGCCAGACATGGCTGGTGAGATGGGGGCTCTATAGAGAGCTCCATAGGGCAGACATGGCTGGTGAGATGGGGGCTCTATAGAGAGCTCCATAGGGCAGACATGGGGGTTAGATGGGGGCTCTATAGAGAGCTCCATAGGGCAGACATGGCTGGTGAGATGGGGGCTCTATAGAGAGCTCCATAGGGCACACATGGCGGGTTTAGGGGCTCTATAGAGAGCTCCATAGGGCAGAGATGGCAGGCGTAGGGGCCCTATAAAGAGCTCCATAGGGGAGACATGGCGGGTGAGATGGGGGCTCTATAGAGAGCTCCATAGGGCAGACATGGCGGGTGAGATGGGGGCTCTATAGAGAGCCCCATAGGGCAGACATGGCGGGTGAGATGGGGGCTCTATAGAGAGCCCCATAGGGCAGAAATGACGGGTGTAGGGACTGTATAGAGAGCTCCATAGGGCAGACATGGCGGGTGAGATGCGGGCTCTATAGAGAGCTCCATAGGGAAGACATGGCTGGTGAGATGGGGGCTCTATAGAGAGCTCAATAGGGCAGACATGTCTCGTGAGATGGGGGCTCTATAGAGAGCTCCATAGGGCAGATATGGCGGGTCTAGCGGCTCTATATAGAGCTCCATAGGTCAGACATGGCGTGTGAGATGGGGTCTCTATAGAGAGCTCCATAGGGCAGACATGGCGGGTGAGATGGGGGCTCTATAGAGAGCTCCATAGTGCAGACATGGCGGGTGTAGGGGCTCTATAGAGAGCTCCATAGGGCAGACATGGCTGGTGAGATGGGGGCTCTATAGAGAGCTCCATAGGGCAGACATGGGGGTTAGATGGGGGCTCTATAGAGAGCTCCATAGGGCAGACATGGCTGGTGAGATGGGGGCTCTATAGAGAGCTCCATAGGGCACACATGGCGGGTTTAGGGGCTCTATAGAGAGCTCCATAGGGCAGAGATGGCAGGCGTAGGGGCCCTATAAAGAGCTCCATAGGGGAGACATGGCGGGTGAGATGGGGGCTCTATAGAGAGCTCCATAGGGCAGACATGGCGGGTGAGATGGGGGCTCTATAGAGAGCCCCATAGGGCAGACATGGCGGGTGAGATGGGGGCTCTATAGAGAGCCCCATAGGGCAGAAATGGCGGGTGTAGGGACTGTATAGAGAGCTCCATAGGGCAGACATGGCGGGTGAGATGCGGTCTCTATAGAGAGCTCCATAGGGAAGACATGGCTGGTGAGATGGGTGCTCTATAGAGAGCTCCATAGGGCAGACATGGCTCGTGAGATGGGGGCTCTATAGAGAGCTCCATAGGGCAGATATGGCGGGTCTAGCGGCTCTATATAGAGCTCCATAGGTCAGACATGGCGGGTGAGATGGGGGCTGTATTGAGAGCTCCATAGGGCAGACATGGCGGGTGAGATGGGGGCTCTATAGAGAGCTCCATAGGGCAGACATTGCTGGTGAGATGGGGTGTCTATATAGAGTTCCATAGGGCAGACATGGCGGGTTTAGGGACTCCATGGAGAGCTCCATAGGGCAGACATGGCGGGTGAGATTGTGGCTCTTTAGAGAGCTCCATAGGGCAGACATGGCGGGTGAGATGGGGGCTCTATAGAGAGCTCCATAGGGCAGACATGGCTGGTGAGATGGGGGCTCTATAGAGAGCTCCATAGGGCACACATGGCGGGTTTAGGGGCTCTATATAGAGCTCCATAGGGCAGACATCGCGGGTGAGATGGTGGCTCTATAGAGAGCTCCATAGGGCAGACATGGCGGGTGAGATGGGGGTTCTATAGAGAGCTCCATAGGGCAGACATGGCGGGTGTAGGAGCTCTATAGAGAGCTCCATAGGGCAGACATTGCGGGCGTAGGGGCTCTATAGGTTGGTTCATAGATGAGAATTACTGGCACCTATTGAAGCTCCATACGGCCTACAGAGAGGGAGGGACAAGAGCTCCGTTGCGGGTGCCTCGTCAGGGATTATGGGTCTCTATGGGTGCCTATGGTCTTTATGGGTCTCTATGGGTCTCTATAGATCCGTATGGTCTCTATAAGTCCCTATGGATCTCTATGGGTCTCTCTCAAAACTAGCAGCAGGTTCTTCAGCGCTCGCCTGTCTCCTCGGAAGACCAACACCCGGGGAACGCATTGTTAACCACCCTGCTTGTCCGCAAGGCTGACAATGTCTGGGACGGGGGAGAGAGCAATTGCAGGTCTTTGCAGAAGGATCTGCCAGTGAAGAGCGCTCACTTTGCTCTTTGAAATGAGGCGCTCCATAGAGGATGGCAAGCATTCACAGGAGCTGCAGAAGGTCTCCTTGATGCTTGCTCTAGAGAGCGTTCGTACTGCCTGGAGCAGCAAGAGAAGGAGAACCGAAATTGACAGGTACGGCAAGGCCCTGCAACGCGGCATTAGTCCCCTAGATCCATGCCACGGTCTCTGCTGCCATCTATTGTCCGTTTAGGCACACTACAGTCCCTTCGGGAAAGAACAGGTATTTCTTTCCATAAAGTGGAGCAGATGAAAAAAACCAGCGACTGGTGATAGGGGCTCTCTCTGTAGCGGGCTCCATAAGCGCGATCCAGGGCGCAATAGGGGCTGTATAAGGGGCTCGGTATTTGAAGAGTGCGACAAGGGGCTGTAGAGGGGGCCACTTGCGGGATCCATTGGCTGTGAGAGAAGCTCCTGGGGTGGGGTTCCGTGAGTGCAACACTGGGGGGGCGACAGGGGCTCTAGAGGGGGCTACGTACAGGGTACACATGGCACTATAACTGCTATACTTGGGACACCGTAGCAGGAATTTACGTGGTGCGATAGGAGATCTATAGGGGGCTCGGTAAGCTTGATAGGGGCTTTATAAGGTGCTCGTAAGTGGGAAGTGCAAATTAATCAAAAGGCAGCAGGGAGCCTGGTACACAGTGCATGCAGTGGCAGGTGTCTGACCTCAGATGAAGACAAGAGGACAGAGTTTAGCAGCTGCTAAAATTGGCAGAACAGATGCTGATAAGAAGCACAGAAAGTATCAGAAGCTTTCTGAAAGTCTTCTGGACAAACCAAAGCCTGAATACAAAAGAACTTGCAAAATTAATTAGAAAGGAAAAAAACCTCAATTACGCGTTTAACAAGAACACCGTTTTCTACGCCTCATACAGCAACTTAAAAACAAAGTTTCACTTGTGGTAACTGTTCCACACAAAATTGTAATTTTTTGACACGAGAATATTCTTCACTGGCAGATCCTTCTGCAAAGACCTGCAATTGCTCTCTCCCCCGTCCCAGACATTGTCAGCCTTGCGGACAAGCAGGGTGGTTAACAATGCGTTCCCCGGGTGTTGGTCTTCCGAGGAGACAGGCGAGCGCTGAAGAACCTGCTGCTAGTTTTGAGTGATTTAATGCCTTCTACGGAAACAGATTCACCAGCGGCTGAGAATTCCCACTGCAGTGATGTGGCTGCTAACTGCAGAGAGGGATGAAGATTCAAATGACTGCTGCTGTCGGAGGGAAGGAGCAGACAGACTGCTTTTCTGAAAACTTTTGACAGCAACACGTTTCAGCGCTAGCAGTTCTCAGACAGCTTTACCCGTTAGTGCAAAGAACCTGTGGAACCGGAGTCTACTGAAAATGCCCAAGAATGCGCGCGGAGCTTGCTCGGCTAAGCAAGAGCACACAGGCTCTCTCCCCGGAGGTTTCAACCTCCGCGGACGAAGGCGCTTGCGGGGAAGTCGGTTTCCTCTATCAGACAGACACCGGCGTTTTACAGCCATGCGGAAGAGCTGTGGCAGAGACGGCAGAAGAGAGCAGAGAAGGCACGGCTCCGAGGCAAGAAGCAGACTGGAAGGCGCACCTGTGTGTGATGAACAGACGCCTGATGAATATACTGGCAAGGAACAGATTTCACATCCTACGGTACACAGAGAGACTTATCTCTCGATGTAAAGCTTCCGTGCATCCCGAGTCTGCTGGGAAGCACATGAAAATATGAATCGCTCCTCACTGGTCTATTACCAGTTCGTTTGAGTACTTGTGCTGCGCAGACGAAGGCAGAGGATGGTCTTGCAGCGTGAAACTTTTCTCGTCTGACAGGTTTCTTTTCTGAGCAACAGCTAGACGTTTTACCGTGGTGCGGCTGCTTACAGCTGAGATGGATGAAGATTTAAATGACTGCTGCTGTCGGAGGGAAGGAGCAGACCGACTGCTTTTTTGTGACTATGGAACCGGCTGTAAAAGGGGCTCCGTTAGGAGGGACATTTAGAGTGTAATAGGGGCTCTAGAGACGGCTCCATAGGCGAGACAAAGAGCGAGATAGGGACTCAAGAGAGGGTCCCATATGCGCAACTTATCGCAGGGATAGGAACTTTATAGGGGGTTCCACTGGGGCGACCCAGGGCGCGATAGGCGCTCAATAGAGGGTGGCATTAGGGGTACAGAGGGATCTCCCTCTAGACCTTCTATCACCACCAAGAATTCTCTGCTATCGAGCCCCTATCTCTATCTTTGCCTCCACTATGCAGCCCTCTACAGAGCCCGTTTCTTGCTCCCTATCTTCCTCCTATGGAACCTCTAGTACCGCCTCTACAGCACCCTCGGTCGCACTTCTGCTGCCTCCTCGAGAGCCCCTATCGCTCCCCTTATGATCCCGCTACGGAGCCCTCCGAAGAGCACCTGTCGAACCCTCTGTACCCCTCATGCCACCCTCTAGCTACGTCTAGCTGTTGCTCAGAAAAGAAACCTGTCAGACGAGAAAAGTTTCACCCTGCAAGACCATCCTCTGCCTTCGTCTGCGCAGCACAAGTAATCAAACGAACTGGTAATAGAGCAGTGAGGAGCGATTCATATTTTCATGTGTTTCCCAGCAGACTCGGGCCACCACGTGGCCCCCCAGGCCCCACCAGAGCCCAGGGTCCTGGCAAGCTTTGAGCTTTGGCTCCACGCAAACTCCTGCCCCCCAGGTAGGGACTCACCCTGAGCGCCGCAGCCCAGGGGTGCTCCTGGGGTGGCACCACTCACGGCTGCTGTCTCTCCTCCAGGCTCAGACCTCCTGTGCCCCAGCAGCAGCCGCCCTTCTCATGGCCGTGTCCCCAGGTACTTCTGGAGAGGTTCCTCCCTGGGCAGGGATGTCCGCTGGGTGCCAGAGGGCTCGGTAGTGGGGGGCAGCAGATGGCCTGAGGGAGCCGTGCTAGGTCAGGGGGACCCTCCAGGGGCACCCACCGAGCAGGCCCCCATTGCCAACGTCAATGGGCTTCATATAAGGACCCCCCACCGCCTATAGGTGACCCCCACCCCCCATAGGTGACATGTGACCCCCAACCACCTTATATGTGACCACCCCACCACCTATAGGTGACACCCATCCCCATATGTGGGTCCCAGTCCCCATATGTGGGTCCCACATCCCTTATGTGACCCCCACCCCCTATATGTGACCCCCCCACCCCCTATAGCTTACCCCACCCCTATAGGTGACCCCCACCACCTATAAGAGACACCCACCCCCTATGTGTGACCCCCCCACCCCCTACAGGTGACCCCCACCCCCTATAGGTGACTCCCACTCCCATTATGTGACCCCCCCTATAGGTGACCCCCTCACCCCCTGTATGTGACCTCCCACGCCCCCTATAGGTGACACGCAGCCCCCATACTGACCCCCCACCCCAAATATGTGAACCCCACCAACCTTATATGTGACAACCTCACCCCCTATAGAAGACCCCCCCACCCTCTATAGGTGACCCCCACCCCCCATATGTGGGTCCCACCTCCGTTACGTGACCCCCACCCCATATATGTGACTCCCCCACCCCCTATAGTTGACACTCACCCCCTACATGTGACCCCCACCCCCTATAGGTGACTCCCACCCCCCCTTATGTGACCCCTCCACATCCCATAGGTGACCCCCACCCCCTATATGAGACCCCCCCACCCCCTATATCTGACCCCCCAGCACCCCCGATGTGTTATCCCCACTCTCTATAGGTGACCCCCATCCCCTGCATGTGGGTCTCTGCCCCCCCCATAGAGCACCTATAGAGCATTCTGCACCCCGTATATAGCCCCTCTCTCAGCCCCCTATAGAGCTCGGATCATGGATCAAGTTCCCCTCTAGAGCCGTTATTGCTCTCCCTCTCCCCTGGCCTCTATAGAGCTCCTATGGGGCCCCTTATACAGCCCCTATGGAACCCCGTAAGCTCCTGCTATGGTGCCCCCTGGGTATCCCGTATGCAGCCCCCGATAGAGCCCCCATGGAATGCCCTATCATGGCCTCCGAGTGAGGAGACCCTTCTACAACAACCCTCATGTCTACACTATGGAGCCCTCTATAGGGGCCCTATAGCGCACCCTACGTCCCTCCTATAGAACCACTTACACAGCCCCTATAGCACCCTGTAGCGTGCTTGAGGAACCCCCTAGAGAGCCCCTACAGTGCTCCAAAGTTTCCCCATGTGCTGGGTGCTCTACAGGCTCTATAGAGAGCTCCATACAGCAGATATGACAGGCGTAGGGGCTCTATAGAGAGCTCCATAGGGCAGACATGGCGGGTGAGATGGGGGCTCTATAGAGAGCTCCATAGGGCAGACATGGCGGGGGAGATGGGGGCTCTATAGAGAGCTCCATAGGGCAGACATGGCAGGCGTAGGGGCTCTATAGAGAGCTCCATAGGGCAGACATGGCGGGTGAGATGGGGGCTCTATAGAGAGCTCCATAAAGTAGACATGGCAGGTGAGATGGGGGCTCTATAGAGAGCTCCATAGGGCACACATGGCGGGTTTAGGGGCTCTATAGAGAGCTCCATAGGGCAGACATGCCGGGTGAGATGGGGGCTCTATAGAGAGCTCCATAGGGCAGACATGGGGAGTGTAGGGGCTCTATAGAGAGCTCCATAAGGCAGACATGGAAGGCGTAGGCGCTCTATAGAGAGCTCCATAGGGGAGACATGGCGGGTGAGATGGGGGCTCTATAGAGAGCTCCATAGGGCAGACATGGCGGGTGAGATGGGGGCTCTATAGAGAGCTCCATAGGGCAGACATGGCGGGTGAGATGGGGGCTCTATAGAGAGCTCCATAGGGCAGACATGGCGGGTGTAGGGACTCTATAGAAAGCTCCATAGGGAGACATGGCGGGTGTAGGGGCTCTATAGAGAGCTCCATAGGGCAGACATGTCGGGTGAGATGAGGGCTCTATAGAGAGCTCCATAGGGCACACATGGCAGGTGAGATGGGGACTCTATAGAGAGCTCCATAGTGCAGACATGGTGGGTGTAGGGGCTCTATAGAGAGCTCTATGGGGCAGAAATGGCGGGTGAGATGGTGGCTCTATAGAGAGCTCCATAGGGCAGACATGGCGGGTGTAGGGACTCTATAGAGAGCTCCATAGGGCAGACATGACGGGTGTAGGGGCTCTATAGAGAGCTCCATAGGGCAGACAAGGCGGTGAGATGGGGGCTCTATAGAGAGCTCCATAGGGCAGACATGGCGGGTAAGATGAAGGCTCTATAGAGAGCTCCATAGGGCAGACATGGCAGGTGAGATGGGGGCTCTATAGAGAGCTCCATAGGGCAGAAATGGCGGGTGAGATGGGGGCTCTATAGAGAGCTCTATAGGGCAGACCTGGCGGGTGAGATGGGGGCTAAATAGAGAGCTCCATAGGGGAGACATGGCGGGAGAGATGGGGGCTAAATAGAGAGCTCCATAGGGGAGACATGGCGGGAGAGATGGGGGCTCTATAGAGAGCTCCATAGGACAGGCATGGCGGGTGAGATGGGGGGTATATAGAGAGCTCCATAGGGCAGACATGGCGGGTGTAGGGGCTCTATAGAGAGCTCCATAGGGCAGACATGGCGGGTGAGATGGGGTCTCTATAGAGAGCTCCATAGGGCAGACATGGCGGGTGAGATGGGGGTTCTATAGAGAGCTAAAGAGGGCAGACATGGCGGGTGAGATTGGGGCTCTATAGAGAGCTCCATAGGGAAGACATAGCGGGTGAGATGGGGGCTCTATAGAGAGCTCCATAAGGCAGACATGGTGGGTGTAGGGGCTCTATAGAGAGCTCCATAGGGCAGACCTGGCGGGTGAGATGGGGGCTCTATAGAGAGCTCCATAGGGCAGACATGGCAGGTGAGATGGGGGCTCTATAGAGAGCTCCATAGGGCAGACATTGCGGGTGAGATGGGGGCTCTATAGAGAGCTCCATAGGGCAGACAGGGCGGGTGAGATGGGGGCTCTATAGAGAGTTCCATAGGGCAGACATGGCGGGTGTAGGGGCTCTATAGAGAGCTCCATAGGGAGACATGGCGGGTGTAGGGGCTCTATAGAGAGCTCCATAGGGCAGACATGTCGGGTGAGATGGGGGCTCTATAGAGAGCTCCATAGGGCAGACATGGCGGGTGAGATGGGGGCTCTATAGAGAGCTCCATAGGGCAGACATGGCTCGTGAGATGGGGGCTCTATAGAGAGCTCCATAGGGCAGATATGGCGGGTCTAGCGGCTCTATAGAGAGCTCCATAGGGCAGACATGGGGGGTGAGATGGGGGCTCTATAGAGAGCTCCATAGGGCAGACATCGCGGGTGAGATGGGGGGTCTATAGAGAGCTCCTTAGGGCAGACATGGCTGGTGAGATGGGGGCTCTATAGAGAGCTCCATAGGGCAGACATGGCTGGTGAGATGGGGGCTCTATAGAGAGTTCCATAGGGCAGACATGGGGGTTAGATGGGGGCTCTATAGAGAGCTCCATAGGGCAGACATGGCTCGTGAGATGGGGGCTCTATAGAGAGCTCCATAGGGCAGACATGGCGGGTGTAGGGGCTCTATAGAGAGCTCCATAGGGCAGTCATGGCTTATGTAGGGGCTCTATAGAGAGCTCAATACGGCAGACATGGCGGGTGTAGGGGCTCTATAGAGAGCTCCATAGGGCAGACATGGCGGGTGAGATTGGGGCTCTATAGAGAGCTCAATAGGGCAGACATGGCGGGAGAGATGGGGGCTCTATAGAGAGCTCCATAGGGCAGACATGGCGGGTGAGATTGGGGCTCTATAGAGAGCTCCATAGGGCAGACATGGCGGGTGAGATGGGGGTTCTATAGAGAGCTCCATAGGGCAGACATGGCGGGTGAGATGGGGGCTCTATAGAGAGCTCCTTAGGGCAGACATGGCGGGAGAGATGGGGGCTCTATAGAGAGCCCCATAGTGTAGACATGGCGGGTGTAGGGGCTCTATAGAGAGCTTCATAGGACAGACATGGCGTCTGAGATGGGGGCTCTATAGAGAGCTCCATAGGGCAGACATGGCAGGTGAGATGGGGGCTCTATAGAGAGCTCCATAGGGCAGACATGGCGGGTAAGATTAAGGCTCTATAGAGAGCTCCATACGGCAGACATGGCAGGCGTAGGGGCTCTATAGAGAGCTCCATAGGGCAGACATGGCGGGTGACATGGGGGCTCTATAGAGAGCTCCATAAAGCAGACATGGCAGGTGAGATGGGGGCTCTATAGAGAGCTCCATAGGGCACACATGGCGGGTTTTGGGGCTTTATAGAGAGCTCCATAGGGCAGACATGGCGGGTGAGATGGGGGCTCTATAGAGAGCTCCATAAAGCAGACATGGCGGGTGAGATGGGGGCTCTATAGAGAGCTCCATAGGGCACACATGGCGGGTTTAGGGGCTCTATAGAGAGGTCCGTAGGGCAGACATGGCGGGTGAGATGGGGTCTCTATATAGATCTCCATAGGGAAGACATGGGGGTTAGATGGGGGCTCTATAGAGAGCTCCATAGGGGAGACATGGCGGGTGAGATGGGGGCTCTATAGAGAGCTCCATAGGGCAGACATGGCGGGTGAGATGGGGGCTCTATAGACAGCTCCATAGGGCAGACATGGCGGGTGAGATGGGGGCTCTATAGAGAGCTCCATAGGGAAGACATGGCGGGTGAGATGGGGGCTCTATAGAGAGCTCAATAGGGCAGACATGGCGGTTGAGATGGGGGCTCTATAGAGAGCTCCATAGGACAGACATGGCGGCTGTAGGGGGCTGTATAGAGAGCTCCATAGGGAAGACATGGCGGGTGAGATGGGGGCTCTATAGAGAGCTCCATAGGGCAGACATGGGGGGTGAGATGGGGGCTCTATAGAGAGCTCCATAGGGCAGACATGGCGCGTGAGATGGGGGCTCTATAGAGAGCTCCATAGGGCAGACATGGCGGGTGAGATGGGGGCTCTATAGAGAGTTCCATAGGGCAGACATGGCGGGTGTAGGGGCTCTATAGAGAGCTCCATAGGGAGACATGGCGGGTGTAGGGGCTCTATAGAGAGCTCCATAGGGCAGACATGTCGGGTGAGATGGGGGCTCTATAGAGAGCTCCATAGGGCAGACATGGCGGGTGAGATGGGGGCTCTATAGAGAGCTCCATAGGGCAGACATGGCTCGTGAGATGGGGGCTCTATAGAGAGCTCCATAGCGCAGATATGTCGGGTCTAGCGGCTCTATAGAGAGCTCCATAGGGCAGACATGGGGGGTGAGATGGGGGCTCTATAGAGAGCTCCATAGGGCAGACATCGCGGGTGAGATGGGGGGTCTATAGAGAGCTCCTTAGGGCAGACATGGCTGGTGAGATGGGGGCTCTATAGAGAGCTCCATAGGGCAGACATGGCTGGTGAGATGGGGGCTCTATAGAGAGCTCCATAGGGCAGACATGGGGGTTAGATGGGGGCTCTATAGAGAGCTCCATAGGGCAGACATGGCTCGTGAGATGGGGGCTCTATAGAGAGCTCCATAGGGCAGACATGGCGGGTGTAGGGGCTCTATAGAGAGCTCCATAGGGCAGTCATGGCTGATGTAGGGGCTCTATAGAGAGCTCAATACGGCAGACATGGCGGGTGTAGGGGCTCTATAGAGAGCTCCGTAGGGCAGACATGGCGGGTGAGATGGGGTCTCTATATAGAGCTCCATAGGGAAGACATGGGGGTTAGATGGGGGCTCTATAGAGAGCTCCATAGGGGAGACATGGCGGGTGAGATGGGGGCTCTATAGAGAGCTCCATAGGGCAGACATGGCGGGTGAGATGGGGGCTCTATAGACAGCTCCATAGGGCAGACATGGCGGGTGAGATGGGGGCTCTATAGAGAGCTCCATATGGCAGACATGGCGGGTGAGATTGGGGCTCTATAGAGAGCTCAATAGGGCAGACATGGCGGGAGAGTTGGGGGCTCTATAGAGAGCTCCATAGGACAGACATGGCGGGTGTAGGGGGCTGTATAGAGAGCTCCATAGGGAAGACATGGCGGGTGAGATGGGGGCTCTATAGAGAGCTCAATAGGGCAGACATGGCGGGTGAGATGGGGGCTCTATAGAGAGCTCCATAGGACAGACATGGCGGCTGTAGGGGGCTGTATAGAGAGCTCCATAGGGAAGACATGGCGGGTGAGATGGGGGCTCTATAGAGAGCTCCATAGGGCAGACATGGGGGGTGAGATGGGGGCTCTATAGAGAGCTCCATAGGGCAGACATGGCGCGTGAGATGGGGGCTCTATAGAGAGCTCCATAGGGCAGACATGGCAGGCGTAGGGGCTCTATAGAGAGCTCTATAGGGGAGACATGGCGGGTGAGATGGGGGCTCTATAGAGAGCTCCATAGGGCAGACATGGCGGGTGAGATGGGGGCTCTATAGAGTGCTCCATAGTGTAGACATGGCGGGTGAGATGGGGGCTCTATAGAGAGTTCCATAGGGCAGAACTGGCGGGTGTAGGGGCTCTATAGAGAGCTCCATAGGGAGACATGGCGGGTGTAGGGGGTCTATAGAGAGCTCCATAGGGCAGACATGTCGGGTGAGACGGGGGCTCTATAGAGAGCTCCATAGGGCACACAGGGCAGGTGAGATGGGGGCTCTATAGAGAGCTCCATAGGGCAGACATGGCGGGTGAGATGGGGACACTATAGAGAGCTCCATAGTGCAGACATGGTGGGTGTAGGGGCTCTATAGAGAGCTCTATGGGGCAGACATGGCTGGTGAGATGGGGGCTCTATAGAGAGCTCCATAGGGCAGACATGGCGGGTGTAGGGACTCTATAGAGAGCTCCATAGGGCAGACATGGCGGTTGAGTTGGGGGCTCTATAGAGAGCTCAATAGGGCAGACATGGCGGGTGTAGGGGCTCTATAGAGAGCTCCATATTGCAGACATGGCGGGTGAGATGGGGGCTCTATAGAGAGCTCCATAGGGCAGACATGGCAGGTGAGATGGGGGCTCTATAGAGAGATCCATAGGGCAGACATGGCGGGTAAGATGAAGGCTCTATAGAGAGCTCCATACGGCAGACATGGCAGGCGTAGGGGCTCTATAGAGAGCTCCATAGGGCAGACATGGCGGGTGACATGGGGGCTCTATAGAGAGCTCCATAAAGCAGACATGGCAGGTGAGATGGGGGCTCTATAGAGAGCTCCATAGGGCACCCATGGCGGGTTTTGGGGCTCTATAGAGAGCTCCATAGGGCAGACATGGCGGGTGAAATGGGGGCTCTATAGAGAGCTCCATAAAGCAGACATGGCGGGTGAGATGGGGGCTCTATAGAGAGCTCCATAGGGCACACATGGCGGGTTTAGGGGCTCTATAGAGAGCTCCGTAGGGCAGACATGGCGGGTGAGATGGGGTCTCTATATAGAGCTCCATAGGGAAGACATGGGGGTTAGATTGGGGCTCTATAGAGAGCTCCATAGGGGAGACATGGCGGGTGAGATGGGGGCTCTATAGAGAGCTCCATAGGGCAGACATGGCGGGTGAGATGGGGGCTCTATAGACAGCTCCATAGGGCAGACATGGCGGGTGAGATGGGGACTCTATAGAGAGCTCCATACGGCAGACATGGCGGGTGAGATTGGGGCTCTATAGAGAGCTCAATAGGGCAGACATGGCGGGAGAGTTGGGGGCTCTATAGAGAGCTCCATAGGACAGACATGGCGGGTGTAGGGGGCTGTATAGAGAGCTCCATAGGACAGACATGGCGGCTGTAGGGGGCTGTATAGAGAGCTCCATAGGGCAGACATGGCGGGTGAGATGGGGGCTCTATAGAGAGCTCCATAGGGCAGACATGGGGGGTGAGATGGGGGCTCTATAGAGAGCTCCATAGGGCAGACATGGCGCGTGAGATGGGGGCTCTATAGAGAGCTCCATAGGGCAGACATGGCAGGCGTAGGGGCTCTATAGAGAGCTCTATAGGGGAGACATGGCGGGTGAGATGGGGGCTCTATAGAGAGCTCCATAGGGCAGACATGGCGGGTGAGATGGGGGCTCCATAGAGAGCTCCATAGTGTAGACATGGCGGGTGAGATGGGGGCTCTATAGAGAGTTCCATAGGGCAGAACTGGCGGGTGTAGGGGCTCTATAGAGAGCTCCATAGGGAGACATGGCGGGTGTAGGGGGTCTATAGAGAGCTCCATAGGGCAGACATGTCGGGTGAGACGGGGGCTGTATAGAGAGCTCCATAGGGCACACAGGGCAGGTGAGATGGGGGCTCTATAGAGAGCTCCATAGGGCAGACATGGCGGGTGAGATGGGGACACTATAGAGAGCTCCATAGTGCAGACATGGTGGGTGTAGGGGCTCTATAGAGAGCTCTATGGGGCAGACATGGCTGGTGAGATGGGGGCTCTATAGAGAGCTCCATAGGGCAGACATGGCGGGTGTAGGGGCTGTATAGAGAGCTCCATAGGGCAGACATGGCGGGTGAGATGGGGGCTCTATAGAGAGCTCAATAGGGCAGACATGGCGGGTGTAGGGGCTCTATAGAGAGCTCCATATTACAGACATGGCGGGTGAGATGGGGGCTCTATAGAGAGCTCCATAGGGCAGACATGGCTGGTGTAGGAGCTCTGTAGAGAGTTCCATAGGGCAGACATTGCGGGCGTAGGGGCTCTATAGGTTGGTTCATAGATGGGAATTACTGGCACCTATTGAAGCTCCATACGGCCTACAGAGAGGGAGGGACAAGAGCTCCGTTGCGGGCGCCTCATCAGGGATTATGGGTCTCTATGGGTGCCTATGGTCTTTATGGGTCTCTATTTGTCTCTATGGTCTCCATGGGTCCCTATGGGTCTCTATAGATCTGTATGGTCTCTATAAGTCCCTATGGATCTCTATGGGTCTCTCTCAAAACTAGCAGCAGGTTCTTCAGCGCTCGCCTGTCTCCTCGGAAGACCAACACCCGGGGAACGCATTGTTAACCACCCTGCTTGTCCGCAAGGCTGACAATGTCTGGGACGGGGGAGAGAGCAATTGCAGGTCTTTGCAGAAGGATCTGCCAGTGAAGAGCGCTCACTTTGCTCTTTGAAATGAGGCGCTCCATAGAGGATGGCAAGCATTCACAGGAGCTGCAGAAGGTCTCCTTGATGCTTGCTCTAGAGAGCGTTCGTACTGCCTGGAGCAGCAAGAGAAGGAGAACCGAAATTGACAGGTACGGCAAGGCCCTGCAACGCGGCATTAGTCCCCTAGATCCATGCCACGGTCTCTGCTGCCATCTATTGTCCGTTTAGGCACACTACAGTCCCTTCGGGAATGAACAGGTATTTCTTTCCATAAAGTGGAGCAGATGAAAAAAACCAGCGACTGGTGATAGGGGCTCTCTCTGTAGCGGGCTCCATAAGCGCGATCCAGGGCGCAATAGGGGCTGTATAAGGGGCTCGGTATTTGAAGAGTGCGACAAGGGGCTGTGGAGGGGGCCACTTGCGAGATCCACTGGCTGTGAGAGAAGCTCCTGGGGTGGGGTTCCGTGAGTGCAACACTGGGGGGACGACAGGGGCTCTAGAGGGGGCTACGTACAGGGTACACATGGCACTATAACTGCTATACTTGGGACACCGTAGCAGGAATTTACGTGGTGCGATAGGAGATCTATAGGGGGCTCGGTAAGCTTGATAGGGGCTTTATAATGTGCTCGTAAGTGGGAAGTGCAAATTAATCAAAAGGCAGCAGGGAGCCTGGTACACAGTGCATGCAGTGGCAGGTGTCTGACCTCAGATGAAGACAAGAGGACAGAGTTTAGCAGCTGCTAAAATTGGCAGAACAGATGCTGATAAGAAGCACAGAAAGTATCAGAAGCTTTCTGAAAGTCTTCTGGACAAACCAAAGCCTGAATACAAAAGAACTTGCAAAATTAATTAGAAAGGAAAAAAACCTCAATTACGCGTTTAACAAGAACACCGTTTTCTACGCCGCATACAGCAACTTAAAAACAAAGTTTCACTTGTGGTAACTGTTCCACACAAAATTGTAATTTTTTGACACGAGAATATTCTTCACTGGCAGATCCTTCTGCAAAGACCTGCAATTGCTCTCTCCCCCGTCCCAGACATTGTCAGCCTTGCGGACAAGCAGGGTGGTTAACAATGCGTTCCCCGGGTGTTGGTCTTCCGAGGAGACAGGCGAGCGCTGAAGAACCTGCTGCTAGTTTTGAGTGATTTAATGCCTTCTACGGAAACAGATTCACCAGCGGCTGAGAATTCCCACTGCAGTGATGTGGCTGCTAACTGCAGAGAGGGATGAAGATTCAAATGACTGCTGCTGTCGGAGGGAAGGAGCAGACAGACTGCTTTTCTGAAAACTTTTGACAGCAACACGTTTCAGCGCTAGCAGTTCTCAGACAGCTTTACCCGTTAGTGCAAAGAACCTGTGGAACCGGAGTCTACTGAAAATGCCCAAGAATGCGCGCGGAGCTTGCTCGGCTAAGCAAGAGCACACAGGCTCTCTCCCCGGAGGTTTCAACCTCCGCGGACGAAGGCGCTTGCGGGGAAGCCGGTTTCCTCTATCAGACAGACACCGGCGTTTTACAGTCATGCGGAAGAGCTGTGGCAGAGACGGCAGAAGAGAGCAGAGAAGGCACGGCTCCGAGGCAAGAGGTAGACTGGAAGGCGCACCTGTGTGTGATGAATAAACTGGCAAGGAACAGATTTCACATCCTACGGTACACAGAGAGACTTATCTCTCGATGTAAAGCTTCCGTGCATCCCGAGTCTGCTGGGAAGCACATGAAAATATGAATCGCTCCTCACTGGTCTATTACCAGTTCGTTTGAGTACTTGTGCTGCGCAGACGAAGGCAGAGGATGGTCTTGCAGCGTGAAACTTTTCTCGTCTGACAGGTTTCTTTTCTGAGCAACAGCTAGACGTTTTACCGTGGTGCGGCTGCTTACAGCTGAGATGGATGAAGATTTAAATGACTGCTGCTGTCGGAGGGAAGGAGCAGACCGACTGCTTTTTTGTGACTTTCGAACGGCTGTAAAAGGGGCTCCGTTAGGAGGGACATTTAGAGTGTAGTAGGGGCTCTAGAGACGGCTCCATAGGCGAGACAAAGAGCGAGATAGGGACTCAAGAGAGGGTCCCATATGCGCGACTTATCGCAGGGATAGGAACTTTATAGGGGGTTCCACTGGGGCGACCCAGGGCGCGATAGGCGCTCAATAGAGGGTGGCATTAGGTGTACAGAGGGATCTCCCTCTAGACCTTCTATCACCACCAAGAATTCCCTGCTATCGAGCCCCTATCTCTATCTTTGCCTCCACTATGCAGCCCTCTACAGAGCCCGTTTCTTGCTCCCTATCTTCCTCCTATGGAACCTCTAGTACCGCCTCTACAGCACCCTCGGTCGCACTTCTGCTGCCTCCTCGAGAGCCCCTATCGCTCCCCTTATGATCCCGCTACGGAGCCCTCCGAAGAGCACCTGTCGAACCCTCTGTACCCCTCATGCCACCCTCTAGCTACGTCTAGCTGTTGCTCAGAAAAGAAACCTGTCAGACGAGAAAAGTTTCACCCTGCAAGACCATCCTCTGCCTTCGTCTGCGCAGCACAAGTAATCAAACGAACTGGTAATAGAGCAGTGAGGAGCGATTCATATTTTCATGTGTTTCCCAGCAGACTCGGGCCACCACGTGGCCCCCCAGGCCCCACCAGAGCCCAGGGTCCTGGCAAGCTTTGAGCTTTGGCTCCACGCAAACTCCTGCCCCCCAGGTAGGGACTCACCCTGAGCGCCGCAGCCCAGGGGTGCTCCTGGGGTGGCACCACTCACGGCTGCTGTCTCTCCTCCAGGCTCAGACCTCCTGTGCCCCAGCAGCAGCCGCCCTTCTCATGGCCGTGTCCCCAGGTACTTCTGGAGAGGTTCCTCCCTGGGCAGGGATGTCCGCTGGGTGCCAGAGGGCTCGGTAGTGGGGGGCAGCAGATGGCCTGAGGGAGCCGTGCTAGGTCAGGGGGACCCTCCAGGGGCACCCACCGAGCAGGCCCCCATTGCCAACGTCAATGGGCTTCATATAAGGACCCCCCACCGCCTATAGGTGACCCCCACCCCCCATAGGTGACATGTGACCCCCAAACCACCTTATATGTGACAACCCCACCACCTATAGGTGACACCCATCCCAATATATGGGTCCCAGTCCCCATATGTGGGTCCCACATCCCTTATGTGACCCCCACCCCCCTATATGTGACCCCCCCCCACCCCCTATAGCTTACCCCACCCCTATAGGTGACCCCCACCCCCTATAAGAGACACCCACCCCCTATGTGTGACCCCCCACACCCTACAGGTGACCCCCACCCCCTATAGGTGACTCCCACTCCCATTATGTGACCCCCCCTATAGGTGAACCCCTCACCCCCTGTATGTGACCTCCCACGCCCCCTATAGGTGACACGCAGCCCCCATACTGACCCCCCACCCCATATATGTGAACCCCACCAACCTTATATGTGACAACCTCACCCCCTATAGAAGACCCCCCCCACCCTCTATAGGTGACCCCCACCCCCCATAAGTGGGTCCCACCCCCGTTATGTGACCCCCACCCCATATATGTGACTCCCCCACCCCCTATAGTTGACACCCACCCCCTACATGAGACCCCCACCCCCTATAGGTGACTCCCATCCCCCCTTATGTGACCCCTCCACATCCCATAGGTGACCCCCACCCCCTATATGAGACCCCCCCCACCCCCTATATCTGACCCCCCAGCACCCCCGATGTGTTATCCCCACTCTCTATAGGTGACCCCCATCCCCTGCATGTTTGTCTCTGCCCCCCCCATAGAGCACCTATAGAGCATTCTGCACCCCGTATATAGCCCCTCTCTCAGCCCCCTATAGAGCTCGGATCATGGATCAAGTTCCCCTCTAGAGCCGTTATGGCTCTCCCTCTCCCCTGGCCTCTATAGAGCTCCTATGGGGCCCCTTATACAGCCCCTATGGAACCCCCTAAGCTCCTGCTATGGTGCCCCCTGGGTATCCCGTATGCAGCCCCCGATAGAGCCCCCATGGAATGCCCTATCATGGCCTCCGCGTGAGGAGACCCTTCTACAACAACCCTCATGTCTACACTATGGAGCCCTCTATAGGGGCCCTATAGCGCACCCTACGTCCCTCCTATAGAACCACTTACACAGCCCCTATAGCACCCTGTAGCGGTCTTGAGGAACCCCCTAGAGAGCCCCTACAGTGCTCCAAAGTTTCCCCATGTGCTGGGTGCTCTACAGGCTCTATAGAGAGCTCCATAGAGCAGACATGGCAGGCGTAGGGGCTCTATAGAGAGCTCCATAGGGCAGACATGGCAGGTGAGATGGGGGCTCTATAGAGAGCTCCATAGGGCAGATATGGCGGGTGAGATGGGGGCTCTATAGAGAGCTCCATAGGGCAGACATGGCAGGCGTAGGGGCTCTATAGAGAGCTCCATAGGGCAGACATGGCGGGTGAGTTGGGGGCTCTATAGAGAGCTCCATAAAGTAGACATAGCAGGTGAGATGGAGGCTCTATAGAGAGCTGCATAGGGCACACATGGCGGGTTTAGGGGCTCTATAGAGAGCTCCATAGGGCAGACATGCCGGGTGAGATGGGGGCTCTATAGAGAGCTCCATAGGGCAGACATGGGGAGTGTAGGGGCTCTATAGAGAGCTCCATAAGGCAGACATGGCAGGCGTAGGCGCTCTATAGAGAGCTCCATAGGGGAGACATGGCGGGTGAGATGGGGGCTCTATAGAGAGCTCCATAGGGCAGACATGGCGGGTGAGATGGGGTCTCTATAGAGAGCTCCATAGGGCAGACATGGCGGGTGAGATGGGGGCTCTATAGAGAGCTCCATAGGGCAGACATGGCGGGTGTAGGGACTCTATAGAAAGCTCCATAGGGAGACATGGCGGGGTGTAGGGGCTCTATAGAGAGCTCCATAGGGCAGACATGTCGGGTGAGATGAGGGCTCTATAGAGAGCTCCATAGGGCACACATGGCAGGTGAGATGGGGACTCTATAGAGAGCTCCATAGTGCAGATATGGTGGGTGTAGGGGCTCTATAGAGAGCTCTATGGGGCAGAAATGGCGGGTGAGATGGTGGCTCTATAGAGAGCTCCATAGGGCAGACATGGCGGGTGAGATGGGGGCTCTATAGAGAGCTCCATAGGGCAGACATGGCGGGTTTAGGAGCTCTATAGAGAGCTCCATAGGGCAGACATGGCGGGTAAGATGAAGGCTCTATAGAGAGCTCCATAGGGCAGACATGGCAGGTGAGATGGGGGCTCTATAGAGAGCTCCATAGGGCAGAAATGGCGGGTGAGATGGGGGCTCTATAGAGAGCTCTATAGGGCAGACCTGGCGGGTGAGATGGGGGCTAAATAGAGAGCTCCATAGGGGAGACATGGCGGGAGAGATGGGGGCTCTATAGAGAGCTCCATAAGGCAGACATGGTGGGTGAGATGGGGGCTCTATAGAGAGCTAAAGAGGGCAGACCTGGCGGGTGAGATGGGGGCTCTATAGAGAGCTCCATAGGGCAGACATGGCAGGTGAGATGGGGGCTCTATAGAGAGCTCCATGGGGCAGACATTGCGGGTGAGATGGGGGCTCTATAGAGAGCTCCATAGGGCAGACATGGCGGGTGAGATGGGGGCTCTATAGAGAGTTCCATAGGGCAGACACGGCGGGTGTAGGGGCTCTATAGAGAGCTCCATAGGGAGACATGGCGGGTGTAGGGGCTCTATAGAGAGCTCCATAGGGCAGATATGTCGGGTGAGATGGGGGCTCTATAGAGAGCTCCATAGGGCACACATGGCGGGTGAGATGGGGGCTCTATAGAGAGTTCCATAGGGCAGACACGGCGGGTGTAGGGGCTCTATAGAGAGCTCCATAGGGAGACATGGCGGGTGTAGGGGCTCTATAGAGAGCTCCATAGGGCAGACATGGCGGTTGAGATGGGGTCTCTATAGAGAGCTCCATAGGGCAGTCATGGCGGGTGTAGGGGCTCTATAGAGAGCTCCATAGGGCAGACATGGCGGGAGAGATGGGGGCTCTATAGAGAGCTCCATAGGGCAGACATGGCGGGTGTAGGGGCTCTATAGAGAGCTCCATAGGGCTCACATGGCGGGTGAGATGGGGGCTCTATAGAGAGCTCCATAGGACAGACATGGCAGGTGAGATGGGGGCTCTATAGAGAGCTCCATAGGGCAGACATGGCGGGTGAGATGGGGGCTCTATAGAGAGCTCCATAGGGGAGACATGGCGGAAGAGATGGGGGCTCTATAGAGAGCTCCATAGGGCAGACATGGTGGGTGTGATGGGGGCTCTATAGAGAGCTCCATAGGGCAGACATGGCGTGTGAGATGGGGGCTCTATAGAGAGCTTCATAAAGCAGACATGGCAGGTGAGATGGGGGCTCTATAGAGAGCTCCATAGGGCAGACATGGCGGGTGAGGTGGGGGCTCTATAGAGAGCTCCATAGGGCAGACATGGCAGGCGTAGGGGCTCTATAGAGAGCTCCATAGGGCAGACATGGCAGGTGAGATGGGGGCTCTATAGAGAGCTCCATAGGGCACACATGGCGGGTTTAGGTGCTCTATAGAGAGCTCCATAGGGCAGACATGGCGGGTAAGATGGGGGCTCTATAGAGAGCTCCATAGGGCAGACATGGCGGGTGAGATGGGGGCTCTATAGAGAGCTCCGTAGGGCAGACATGGCGGGTGAGATGGGGTCTCTATAGAGAGCTCCATAGGGAAGATATGGGGGTTAGATGGGGGCTTTATAGAGAGCTGCATAGGGCAGACATGGTGGGTGAGATGGGTGCTCTATAGAGAGCTCCATAGGGCACACATGGCGGGTTTAGGGGCTCTATAGAGAGCTCCATAGGCCAGACATGGCGGGTGATATGGGGGTCTATAGAGAGCTCCATAGGGCAGACATGGGGGTTAGATGGGGGCTCTATAGAGAGCTCCATAGGGCAGACATGGCTGGTGAGATGGGGGCTCTATAGAGAGCTCCATAGGGCACACATGGCGGGTTTAGGGGCTCTATAGAGAGCTCCATAGGGCAGACATGGCAGGCGTAGGGGCCCTATAGAGAGCTCCATAGGGCAGACATGGCGAGTGAGATGGGGGCTCTATAGAGAGCCCCATAGGGCAGACATGGCGGGTGTAGGGACTGTATAGAGAGCTCCATAGGGCAGACATGGCGGGTGATATGCGGGCTCTATAGAGAGCTCCATAGTGAAGACATGGCTGGTGAGATGGGGGCTCTATAGAGAGCTCAATAGGGCAGACATTGCGGGTGTAGGGGACCTATAGAGAGCTGCATAGGTCAGACATGGCGGGTGAGATGGGGGCTCTATAGAGAGCTAAATAGGGCAGACATGGCGGGTGAGATTGGGTCTCTATAGAGAGCTCCATAGGGCAGACATGGCGGGTGAGATGGGGGCTCTATAGAGAGCTCCATAGGGCAGACATGGCGGGTGAGATTGGGGCTCTATAGAGAGCTCCATAGAGCAGACATGGCGGGTGAGATGGGGGCTCTATAGAGAGCTCCATAGTGCAGACATGGCCGGTGTAGGGGCTCTATAGAGAGCTCCATAGGGCAGACATGGCTGGTGAGATGGGGGCTCTATAGACAGCTCCATAGGGCAGACATGGCGGGTGAGATGGGGGTTCTATAGAGAGCTCCATAGGGCAGACATGGCGGGGGAGATGGGGGCTCTATAGAGAGCTCCATAGGGCAGACATGGCGGGTGAGATGGGGGTTCTATAGAGAGCTCCATAGGGCAGACATGGCGGGGGAGATGGGGGCTCTATAGAGAGCTCCATAGGGCAGATCGGCGGGTGAGATGGGGTGTCTATATAGAGTTCCATAGGGCACACATGGCGGGTTTAGGGGCTCCATAGACAGCTCCATAGGGCAGACATGGCGGGTGAGATGGGGGCTCTATATAGAGCTCCATAGGGCAGACATGGCGGGTGTGATGGGGGCTCTATAGAGAGCTCCATAGGGGAGACATGGCGGGTGAGATTGGGGCTCTATAGAGAGCTCCATAGGGCAGACATGGCGGGTGAGATGGGGGCTCTATAGACAGCTCCATAGGGCAGACATGGCGGGTGAGATGGGGTCTCTATAGAGAGCTCCATAGGGCAGACATGGCGCGTGAGATTCGGGCTCTATAGAGAGCTCCATAGGGCAGCCATGGCGGGTGAGATGGGGCCTCTATAGAGAGCTCTATAGGGCAGACATGGCGGGTGAGATGGGGGCTCTATAGAGAGCTCCATAGTGCAGACATGGCGGGTGAGATGGGGGCTATATAGAGAGCTCCATAGGGGAGACATGGCGGGAGAGATGGGGGCTCTATAGAGAGCTCCATAGGACAGACATGGCGGGTGAGATGGGGGCTATATAGAGAGCTCCATAGGGCAGACATGACGGGTGTAGGGGCTCTATAGAGAGCTCCATAGGGCAGACATGGCGGGTGAGATGGGGGCTCTATAGAGAGCTCCATAGGGCATACATGGCGGGTGAGATGGGGGCTCTATAGAGAACTAAAGAGGGCAGACAAGGCGGGTGACATTGGGGCTCTATAGAGAGCTCCATAGGGCAGACATGGCGGGTGAGATGTGGGCTCTATAGAGAGCTCCATAAGGCAGACATGGTGGGTGTAGGGGCTCTATAGAGAGCTCCATAGGGCAGACATGGCGGGTGAGATGGGGGCTCTATAGAGAGCTCCATAGGGCAGACATGGCAGGTGAGATGGGGGCTCTATAGAGAGCTCCATAGGGGAGACATGGCGGGTGAGATGGGGGCTCTATAGAGAGCTCCATAGGGGAGACATGGCGGGTGAGATGGGGGCTCTAAAGAGAGCTCCATAAAGCAGACATGGCGGGTGAGATGGGGGCTCTATAGAGAGCTCCATAGGGCACACATGGCGGGTGAGATGGGGAATCTATATAGAGCTCCATAGGGAAGACATGGGGGTTAGATGGGGGCTCTATAGAGAGCTCCATAGGGCAGACATGGCTGGTGAGATGGGTGCTCTATAGAGAGCTCCATAGGGCACACATGGCGGGTTTAGGGGCTCTATAGAGAGCTCCATAGGCCAGACATGGCGGGTGAGATGGGGGCTCTATAGAGAGCTCCATAGGGCAGACATGGCTGGTGAGATGGGGGCTCTATAGAGAGCTCCATAGGGCAGACATGGCTGGTGAGATGGGGGCTGTATAGAGAGCTCCATAGGGCACACATGGCGGGTTTAGGGGCTCTATAGAGGGCTGCATAGGGCAGACATGGCAGGCGTAGGGGCCCTATAGAGAGCTCCATAGGGGAGACATGGCGGGTGAGATGGGGGCTCTATAGAGAGCTCCATGGGGCAGACATGGCGGGTGAGATGGGGGCTCTATAGAGAGCCCCATAGGGCAGACATGGCGGGTGTAGGGACTGTATAGAGAGCTCCATAGGGCAGACATGGCGGGTGAGATGCGGGCTCTATAGAGAGCTCCATAGGGAAGACATGGCTGGTGAGATGGGGGCTCTATAGTGAGCTCAATAGGGCAGACATTGCGGGTGTAGGGGACCTATAGAAAGCTGCATAGTTCAGACATGGCGGGTGAGATGGGGGCTCTATAGAGAGCTCAATAGGGCAGACATGGCGGGTGAGGTTGGGGCTCTATAGAGAGCTCCATAGGGCAGACATGGCTCGTGAGATGGGGGCTCTATAGAGAGCTCCATAGGGCAGACATGGCTCGTGAGATGGGGGCTCTATAGAGAGCTCCATAGGGCAGATATGGCGGGTGAGATGGGGGCTCTATTGAGAGCTCCATAGGGCAGACATGGCGGGTGAGATGGGGGCTCTATAGAGAGCTCCATAGGGCAGACATGGCGGGTGTAGGGGCTCTATAGAGAGCTCCATAGGGCAGACATGGCTGGTGAGATGGGGGCTCTATAGACAGCTCCATAGGGCAGAGATGGCGGGTGAGATGGGGGCTCTATAGAGAGCTCCATAGGGCAGACATGGCTGGTGAGATGGGGTGTCTATATAGAGTTCCATAGGGCACACATGGCGGGTTTAGGGGCTCCATAGAGAGCTCCATAGGGCAGACATGGAGGGTGAGATGGGGGCTCTATATAGAGCTCCATAGGGCAGACATGGCGGGTGTGATTGGGGCTCTATAGAGAGGTCCATAGGGGAGACATGGCGGGTGAGATGGGGGCTCTATAGAGAGCTCCATAGGGCAGACATCGCGGGTGAGATGGGGGCTCTATAGACAGCTCCATAGGGCAGACATGGCGGGTGAGATGGGGGCTCTATAGAGAGCTCTATAGGGCAGACATGGCGGGTGAGATTGGGGCTCTATAGAGAGCTCCATAGGGCAGCCATGGCGGGTGAGATGGGGGCTCTATAGAGAGCTCTATAGGGCAGACATGGCGGGTGAGATGGGGGCTCTATAGAGAGCTCCATAGTGCAGACATGGCGGGTGAGATGGGGGCTATATAGAGAGCTCTATAGGGGAGACATGGCGGGAGAGATGGGGGCTCTATAGAGAGCTCCATAGGACAGACATGGCGGGTGAGATGGGGGCTATATAGAGAGCTCCATAGGGCAGACATGACGGGTGTAGGGGCTCTATAGAGAGCTCCATAGGGCAGACATGGCGGGTGAGATGGGGGCTCTATAGAGAGCTCCATAGGGCAGACATGGCGGATGAGATGGGGGCTCTATATAGAGCTCCATAGGGCATACATGGCGGGTGAGATGGGCGCTCTATAGAGAACTAAAGAGGGCAGACATGGCGGGTGACATTGGGGCCCTATAGAGAGCTCCATAGGGCAGACATGGCGGGTGAGATGGGGGCTCTATAGAGAGCTCCATATGGCAGACATGGTGGGTGTAGGGGCTCTATAGAGAGCTCCATAGGGCAGACATGGCGGGTGAGATGGGGGCTCTATAGAGAGCTCCATAGGGCAGACATGGCAGGTGAGATGGGGGCTCTATAGAGAGCTCCATAGGGGAGACATGGCGGGTGAGATGGGGGCTCTATAGAGAGCTCCATAGTGCAGATATGGCGGGTGAGATTGGGGCTCTATAGAGAGTTCCATAGGGCAGACATGGCGGGTGTAGGGGCTCTATAGAGAGCTCCATAGGGAGACATGGCGGGTGTAGGGGCTCTATAGAGAGCTCCATAGTTCAGACATGTCGGGTGAGATGGGGGCTCTATAGAGAGCTCCATAGGGCACACATGGCGGGTGAGATGGGGGCTCTATAGAGAGCTCCATAGGGCAGACATGGCAGGTGAGATGGGGACTCTATAGAGAGCTCCATAGGGGAGACATGGCGGGTGAGATGGGGGCTCTATAGAGAGCTCCATAGTGCAGACATGGCGGGTGAGATTGGGGCTCTATAGAGAGCTCAATAGGGCAGACATGGCGGGTGTGGGGGCTCTATAGAGAGCTCCATAGGGCAGACATGACGGGTGAGATGGCGGCTCTATAAAGAGCTCCATAGGGCAGACATGGCGGATAAGATGAAGGCTCTATAGAGAGCTCCATAGGGCAGACATGGCAGGTGAGATGGGGGCTCTATAGAGAGCTCCAGAGGGCACACATGGCGGGTGAGATGGGGGCTCTATAGAGAGCTCCATAGGGGAGACATGACGGGAGAGATGGGGGCTCTATAGAGAGCTCCATAGGGCATACATGGCGGGTGAGATGGGGGCTCTATAGAGAGCTCCATAGGGCAGACATGGCGGGTAAGATGAAGGCTCTATAGAGAGCTCCATAGGGCAGACATGGCAGGTGAGATGGGGGCTCTATAGAGAGCTCCATAAAGCAGACATGGAGGGTGAGATGGGGGCTCTATAGAGAGCTCCATAGGGCACACATGGCGGGTTTAGGGGCTCTATAGAGAGCTCCGTAGGGCAGACATGGCGGTTGAGATGGGGTCTCTATATAGAGCTCCATAGGGCAGACATGGCGGGTGAGATGGGGGCTCTATAGAGAGCTCCGTAGGGCAGACATGGCTGGTGAGATGGGTGCTCTATAGAGAGCTCCATAGGGCAGACATGGCTGGTGAGATGGGGGCTCTATAGAGAGCTGCATAGGGCACACATGGCGGGTTTAGGGGCTCTATAGAGACCTCCATAGGGCAGAGATGGCAGGCGTAGGGGCCCTATAAAGAGCTCCATAGGGGAGACATGGCGGGTGAGATTGGGGCTATATAGAGAGCTCCATAGGGCATACATGGCGGGTGTAGGGACTGTATAGAGAGCTCCATAGGGCAGACATGGCGGGTGAGATGCGGGCTCTATAGAGAGCTCCATAGGGAAGACATGGCTGGTGAGATGGGGGCTCTATAGAGAGCTCAATAGGGCAGACATTGCGGGTGTAGGGGACCTATATAAAGCTGCATAGGTCAGACATGGCGGGTGAGATGGGGGCTCTATAGAGAACTCAATAGGGCAGACATGGCGGGTGAGATTGGGGCTCTATAGAGAGCTCCATAGGGCAGACATGGCTCGTGAGATGGGGGCTCTATAGAGAGCTCCATAGGGCAGACATGGCGGGTGTAGGGACTGTATAGAGAGCTCCATAGGGCAGACATGGCGGGTGAGATGCGGGCTCTATAGAGAGCTCCATAGGGAAGACATGGATGGTGAGATGGGGGCTCTATAGAGAGCTCAATAGGGCAGACATTGCGGGTGTAGGGGACCTATAGAAAGCTGCATAGGTCAGACATGGCGGGTGAGATGGGGGCTCTATAGAGAACTCAATAGGGCAGACATGGCGGGTGAGATTGGGGCTCTATAGAGAGCTCCATAGGGCAGACATGGCTCGTGAGATGGGGGCTCTATAGAGAGCTCCATAGGGCAGACATGGCTCGTGAGATGGGGGCTCTATAGAGAGCTCCATAGGGCAGATATGGCGGGTCTAGCGGCTCTATAGAGAGCTCCATAGGTCAGACATGGCGGGTGAGATGGGGGCTCTATAGAGAGCTCCATAGGGCAGACATGGCGGGTGTGGGGGCTCTATAGAGAGCTCCATAGGGCAGACATGGCGGGTGAGATGGCAGCTCTATAAAGAGCTCCATAGGGCAGACATGGCGGATAAGATGAAGGCTCTATAGAGAGCTCCATAGGGCAGACATGGCAGGTGAGATGGGGGCTCTATAGAGAGATCCATAGGGCACACATGGCGGGTGAGATGGGGGCTCTATAGAGAGCTCCATAGGGGAGACATGACGGGAGAGATGGGGGCTCTATAGAGAGCTCCATAGGGCACACATGGCGGGTGAGATGAAGGCTCTATAGAGAGCTCCATAGGGCAGACATGGCAGGCGTAGGGGCTCTATAGAGAGCTCCATAGGGCAGATATGGCGGGTGAGATGGGGGCTCTATAGAGAGCTCCATAAAGCAGACATGGCGGGTGAGATGGGGGCTCTATAGAGAGCTCCATAGGGCACACATGGCGGGTTTAGGGGCTCTATAGAGAGCTCCGTAGGGCAGACATGGCGGGTGAGATGGGGTCTCTATATAGAGCTCCATAGGGCAGACATGGCGGGTGAGATGGGGGCTCTATATAGAGCTCCATAGGGCAGACATGGCGGGTGAGATGGGGGCTCTATATAGAGCTCCATAGGCCAGACATGGCTGGTGAGATGGGGGCTCTATAGAGAGCTCCATAGGGCAGACATGGCTGGTGAGATGGGGGCTCTATAGAGAGCTCCATAGGGCAGACATGGGGGTTAGATGGGGGCTCTATAGAGAGCTCCATAGGGCAGACATGGCTGGTGAGATGGGGGCTCTATAGAGAGCTCCATAGGGCACACATGGCGGGTTTAGGGGCTCTATAGAGAGCTCCATAGGGCAGAGATGGCAGGCGTAGGGGCCCTATAAAGAGCTCCATAGGGGAGACATGGCGGGTGAGATGGGGGCTCTATAGAGAGCTCCATAGGGCAGACATGGCGGGTGAGATGGGGGCTCTATAGAGAGCCCCATAGGGCAGACATGGCGGGTGAGATGGGGGCTCTATAGAGAGCCCCATAGGGCAGAAATGGCGGGTGTAGGGACTGTATAGAGAGCTCCATAGGGCAGACATGGCGGGTGAGATGCGGGCTCTATAGAGAGCTCCATAGGGAAGACATGGCTGGTGAGATGGGGGCTCTATAGAGAGCTCAATAGGGCAGACATGTCTCGTGAGATGGGGGCTCTATAGAGAGCTCCATAGGGCAGATATGGCGGGTCTAGCGGCTCTATATAGAGCTCCATAGGTCAGACATGGCGTGTGAGATGGGGTCTCTATAGAGAGCTCCATAGGGCAGACATGGCGGGTGAGATGGGGGCTCTATAGAGAGCTCCATAGTGCAGACATGGCGGGTGTAGGGGCTCTATAGAGAGCTCCATAGGGCAGACATGGCTGGTGAGATGGGGGCTCTATAGAGAGCTCCATAGGGCAGACATGGGGGTTAGATGGGGGCTCTATAGAGAGCTCCATAGGGCAGACATGGCTGGTGAGATGGGGGCTCTATAGAGAGCTCCATAGGGCACACATGGCGGGTTTAGGGGCTCTATAGAGAGCTCCATAGGGCAGAGATGGCAGGCGTAGGGGCCCTATAAAGAGCTCCATAGGGGAGACATGGCGGGTGAGATGGGGGCTCTATAGAGAGCTCCATAGGGCAGACATGGCGGGTGAGATGGGGGCTCTATAGAGAGCCCCATAGGGCAGACATGGCGGGTGAGATGGGGGCTCTATAGAGAGCCCCATAGGGCAGAAATGGCGGGTGTAGGGACTGTATAGAGAGCTCCATAGGGCAGACATGGCGGGTGAGATGCGGTCTCTATAGAGAGCTCCATAGGGAAGACATGGCTGGTGAGATGGGTGCTCTATAGAGAGCTCCATAGGGCAGACATGGCTCGTGAGATGGGGGCTCTATAGAGAGCTCCATAGGGCAGATATGGCGGGTCTAGCGGCTCTATATAGAGCTCCATAGGTCAGACATGGCGGGTGAGATGGGGGCTGTATTGAGAGCTCCATAGGGCAGACATGGCGGGTGAGATGGGGGCTCTATAGAGAGCTCCATAGGGCAGACATTGCTGGTGAGATGGGGTGTCTATATAGAGTTCCATAGGGCAGACATGGCGGGTTTAGGGACTCCATGGAGAGCTCCATAGGGCAGACATGGCGGGTGAGATTGTGGCTCTTTAGAGAGCTCCATAGGGCAGACATGCCGGGTGAGATGGGGGCTCTATAGAGAGCTCCATAGGGCAGACATGGCTGGTGAGATGGGGGCTCTATAGAGAGCTCCATAGGGCACACATGGCGGGTTTAGGGGCTCTATATAGAGCTCCATAGGGCAGACATCGCGGGTGAGATGGTGGCTCTATAGAGAGCTCCATAGGGCAGACATGGCGGGTGAGATGGGGGTTCTATAGAGAGCTCCATAGGGCAGACATGGCGGGTGTAGGAGCTCTATAGAGAGCTCCATAGGGCAGACATTGCGGGCGTAGGGGCTCTATAGGTTGGTTCATAGATGAGAATTACTGGCACCTATTGAAGCTCCATACGGCCTACAGAGAGGGAGGGACAAGAGCTCCGTTGCGGGTGCCTCGTCAGGGATTATGGGTCTCTATGGGTGCCTATGGTCTTTATGGGTCTCTATGGGTCTCTATAGATCCGTATGGTCTCTATAAGTCCCTATGGATCTCTATGGGTCTCTCTCAAAACTAGCAGCAGGTTCTTCAGCGCTCGCCTGTCTCCTCGGAAGACCAACACCCGGGGAACGCATTGTTAACCACCCTGCTTGTCCGCAAGGCTGACAATGTCTGGGACGGGGGAGAGAGCAATTGCAGGTCTTTGCAGAAGGATCTGCCAGTGAAGAGCGCTCACTTTGCTCTTTGAAATGAGGCGCTCCATAGAGGATGGCAAGCATTCACAGGAGCTGCAGAAGGTCTCCTTGATGCTTGCTCTAGAGAGCGTTCGTACTGCCTGGAGCAGCAAGAGAAGGAGAACCGAAATTGACAGGTACGGCAAGGCCCTGCAACGCGGCATTAGTCCCCTAGATCCATGCCACGGTCTCTGCTGCCATCTATTGTCCGTTTAGGCACACTACAGTCCCTTCGGGAAAGAACAGGTATTTCTTTCCATAAAGTGGAGCAGATGAAAAAAACCAGCGACTGGTGATAGGGGCTCTCTCTGTAGCGGGCTCCATAAGCGCGATCCAGGGCGCAATAGGGGCTGTATAAGGGGCTCGGTATTTGAAGAGTGCGACAAGGGGCTGTGGAGGGGGCCACTTGCGAGATCCACTGGCTGTGAGAGAAGCTCCTGGGGTGGGGTTCCGTGAGTGCAACACTGGGGGGACGACAGGGGCTCTAGAGGGGGCTACGTACAGGGTACACATGGCACTATAACTGCTATACTTGGGACACCGTAGCAGGAATTTACGTGGTGCGATAGGAGATCTATAGGGGGCTCGGTAAGCTTGATAGGGGCTTTATAATGTGCTCGTAAGTGGGAAGTGCAAATTAATCAAAAGGCAGCAGGGAGCCTGGTACACAGTGCATGCAGTGGCAGGTGTCTGACCTCAGATGAAGACAAGAGGACAGAGTTTAGCAGCTGCTAAAATTGGCAGAACAGATGCTGATAAGAAGCACAGAAAGTATCAGAAGCTTTCTGAAAGTCTTCTGGACAAACCAAAGCCTGAATACAAAAGAACTTGCAAAATTAATTAGAAAGGAAAAAAACCTCAATTACGCGTTTAACAAGAACACCGTTTTCTACGCCTCATACAGCAACTTAAAAACAAAGTTTCACTTGTGGTAACTGTTCCACACAAAATTGTAATTTTTTGACACGAGAATATTCTTCACTGGCAGATCCTTCTGCAAAGACCTGCAATTGCTCTCTCCCCCGTCCCAGACATTGTCAGCCTTGCGGACAAGCAGGGTGGTTAACAATGCGTTCCCCGGGTGTTGGTCTTCCGAGGAGACAGGCGAGCGCTGAAGAACCTGCTGCTAGTTTTGAGTGATTTAATGCCTTCTACGGAAACAGATTCACCAGCGGCTGAGAATTCCCACTGCAGTGATGTGGCTGCTAACTGCAGAGAGGGATGAAGATTCAAATGACTGCTGCTGTCGGAGGGAAGGAGCAGACAGACTGCTTTTCTGAAAACTTTTGACAGCAACACGTTTCAGCGCTAGCAGTTCTCAGACAGCTTTACCCGTTAGTGCAAAGAACCTGTGGAACCGGAGTCTACTGAAAATGCCCAAGAATGCGCGCGGAGCTTGCTCGGCTAAGCAAGAGCACACAGGCTCTCTCCCCGGAGGTTTCAACCTCCACGGACGAAGGCGCTTGCGGGGAAGCCGGTTTCCTCTATCAGACAGACACCGGCGTTTTACAGTCATGCGGAAGAGCTGTGGCAGAGACGGCAGAAGAGAGCAGAGAAGGCACGGCTCCGAGGCAAGAAGCAGACTGGAAGGCGCACCTGTGTGTGATGAACAGACGCCTGATGAATATACTGGCAAGGAACAGATTTCACATCCTACGGTACACAGAGAGACTTATCTCTCGATGTAAAGCTTCCGTGCATCCCGAGACTGCTGGGAAGCACATGAAAATATGAATCGTTCCTCACTGGTCTATTACCAGTTCGTTTGATTACTTGTGCTGCGCAGACGAAGGCAGAGGATGGTCTTGCAGCGTGAAACTTTTCTCGTCTGACAGGTTTCTTTTCTGAGCAACAGCTAGACGTTTTACCGTGGTGCGGCTGCTTACAGCTGAGATGGATGAAGATTTAAATGACTGCTGCTGTCGGAGGGAAGGAGCAGACCGACTGCTTTTTTGTGACTTTGGAACCGGCTGTAAAAGGGGCTCCGTTTGGAGGGACATTTAGAGTGTAATAGGGGCTCTAGAGACGGCTCCATAGGCGAGACAAAGAGCGAGATAGGGACTCAAGAGAGGGTCCCATATGCGCGACTTATCGCAGGGATAGGAACTTTATAGGGGGTTCCACTGGGGCGACCCAGGGCGCGATAGGCGCTCAATAGAGGGTGGCATTAGGTGTACAGAGGGATCTCCCTCTAGACCTTCTATCACCACCAAGAATTCCCTGCTATCGAGCCCCTATCTCTATCTTTGCCTCCACTATGCAGCCCTCTACAGAGCCCGTTTCTTGCTCCCTATCTTCCTCCTATGGAACCTCTAGTACCGCCTCTACAGCACCCTCGGTCGCACTTCTGCTGCCTCCTCGAGAGCCCCTATCGCTCCCCTTATGATCCCGCTACGGAGCCCTCCGAAGAGCACCTGTCGAACCCTCTGTACCCCTCATGCCACCCTCTAGCTACGTCTAGCTGTTGCTCAGAAAAGAAACCTGTCAGACGAGAAAAGTTTCACCCTGCAAGACCATCCTCTGCCTTCGTCTGCGCAGCACAAGTAATCAAACGAACTGGTAATAGAGCAGTGAGGAGCGATTCATATTTTCATGTGTTTCCCAGCAGACTCGGGCCACCACGTGGCCCCCCAGGCCCCACCAGAGCCCAGGGTCCTGGCAAGCTTTGAGCTTTGGCTCCACGCAAACTCCTGCCCCCCAGGTAGGGACTCACCCTGAGCGCCGCAGCCCAGGGGTGCTCCTGGGGTGGCACCACTCACGGCTGCTGTCTCTCCTCCAGGCTCAGACCTCCTGTGCCCCAGCAGCAGCCGCCCTTCTCATGGCCGTGTCCCCAGGTACTTCTGGAGAGGTTCCTCCCTGGGCAGGGATGTCCGCTGGGTGCCAGAGGGCTCGGTAGTGGGGGGCAGCAGATGGCCTGAGGGAGCCGTGCTAGGTCAGGGGGACCCTCCAGGGGCACCCACCGAGCAGGCCCCCATTGCCAACGTCAATGGGCTTCATATAAGGACCCCCCACCGCCTATAGGTGACCCCCACCCCCCATAGGTGACATGTGACCCCCAACCACCTTATATGTGACCACCCCACCACCTATAGGTGACACCCATCCCCATATGTGGGTCCCAGTCCCCATATGTGGGTCCCACATCCCTTATGTGACCCCCACCCCCTATATGTGACCCCCCCACCCCCTATAGCTTACCCCACCCCTATAGGTGACCCCCACCACCTATAAGAGACACCCACCCCCTATGTGTGACCCCCCCACCCCCTACAGGTGACCCCCACCCCCTATAGGTGACTCCCACTCCCATTATGTGACCCCCCCTATAGGTGACCCCCTCACCCCCTGTATGTGACCTCCCACGCCCCCTATAGGTGACACGCAGCCCCCATACTGACCCCCCACCCCAAATATGTGAACCCCACCAACCTTATATGTGACAACCTCACCCCCTATAGAAGACCCCCCCACCCTCTATAGGTGACCCCCACCCCCCATATGTGGGTCCCACCTCCGTTACGTGACCCCCACCCCATATATGTGACTCCCCCACCCCCTATAGTTGACACTCACCCCCTACATGTGACCCCCACCCCCTATAGGTGACTCCCACCCCCCCTTATGTGACCCCTCCACATCCCATAGGTGACCCCCACCCCCTATATGAGACCCCCCCACCCCCTATATCTGACCCCCCAGCACCCCCGATGTGTTATCCCCACTCTCTATAGGTGACCCCCATCCCCTGCATGTGGGTCTCTGCCCCCCCCATAGAGCACCTATAGAGCATTCTGCACCCCGTATATAGCCCCTCTCTCAGCCCCCTATAGAGCTCGGATCATGGATCAAGTTCCCCTCTAGAGCCGTTATGGCTCTCCCTCTCCCCTGGCCTCTATAGAGCTCCTATGGGGCCCCTTATACAGCCCCTATGGAACCCCGTAAGCTCCTGCTATGGTGCCCCCTGGGTATCCCGTATGCAGCCCCCGATAGAGCCCCCATGGAATGCCCTATCATGGCCTCCGAGTGAGGAGACCCTTCTACAACAACCCTCATGTCTACACTATGGAGCCCTCTATAGGGGCCCTATAGCGCACCCTACGTCCCTCCTATAGAACCACTTACACAGCCCCTATAGCACCCTGTAGCGTGCTTGAGGAACCCCCTAGAGAGCCCCTACAGTGCTCCAAAGTTTCCCCATGTGCTGGGTGCTCTACAGGCTCTATAGAGAGCTCCATACAGCAGATATGACAGGCGTAGGGGCTCTATAGAGAGCTCCATAGGGCAGACATGGCGGGTGAGATGGGGGCTCTATAGAGAGCTCCATAGGGCAGACATGGCGGGGGAGATGGGGGCTCTATAGAGAGCTCCATAGGGCAGACATGGCAGGCGTAGGGGCTCTATAGAGAGCTCCATAGGGCAGACATGGCGGGTGAGATGGGGGCTCTATAGAGAGCTCCATAAAGTAGACATGGCAGGTGAGATGGGGGCTCTATAGAGAGCTCCATAGGGCACACATGGCGGGTTTAGGGGCTCTATAGAGAGCTCCATAGGGCAGACATGCCGGGTGAGATGGGGGCTCTATAGAGAGCTCCATAGGGCAGACATGGGGAGTGTAGGGGCTCTATAGAGAGCTCCATAAGGCAGACATGGAAGGCGTAGGCGCTCTATACAGAGCTCCATAGGGGAGACATGGCGGGTGAGATGGGGGCTCTATAGAGAGCTCCATAGGGCAGACATGGCGGGTGAGATGGGGGCTCTATAGAGAGCTCCATAGGGCAGACATGGCGGGTGAGATGGGGGCTCTATAGAGAGCTCCATAGGGCAGACATGGCGGGTGTAGGGACTCTATAGAAAGCTCCATAGGGAGACATGGCGGGTGTAGGGGCTCTATAGAGAGCTCCATAGGGCAGACATGTCGGGTGAGATGAGGGCTCTATAGAGAGCTCCATAGGGCACACATGGCAGGTGAGATGGGGACTCTATAGAGAGCTCCATAGTGCAGACATGGTGGGTGTAGGGGCTCTATAGAGAGCTCTATGGGGCAGAAATGGCGGGTGAGATGGTGGCTCTATAGAGAGCTCCATAGGGCAGACATGGCGGGTGTAGGGACTCTATAGAGAGCTCCATAGGGCAGACATGACGGGTGTAGGGGCTCTATAGAGAGCTCCATAGGGCAGACAAGGCGGTGAGATGGGGGCTCTATAGAGAGCTCCATAGGGCAGACATGGCGGGTAAGATGAAGGCTCTATAGAGAGCTCCATAGGGCAGACATGGCAGGTGAGATGGGGGCTCTATAGAGAGCTCCATAGGGCAGAAATGGCGGGTGAGATGGGGGCTCTATAGAGAGCTCTATAGGGCAGACCTGGCGGGTGAGATGGGGGCTAAATAGAGAGCTCCATAGGGGAGACATGGCGGGAGAGATGGGGGCTAAATAGAGAGCTCCATAGGGGAGACATGGCGGGAGAGATGGGGGCTCTATAGAGAGCTCCATAGGACAGGCATGGCGGGTGAGATGGGGGGTATATAGAGAGCTCCATAGGGCAGACATGGCGGGTGTAGGGGCTCTATAGAGAGCTCCATAGGGCAGACATGGCGGGTGAGATGGGGTCTCTATAGAGAGCTCCATAGGGCAGACATGGCGGGTGAGATGGGGGCTCTATAGAGAGCTAAAGAGGGCAGACATGGCGGGTGAGATTGGGGCTCTATAGAGAGCTCCATAGGGAAGACATGGCGGGTGAGATGGGGGCTCTATAGAGAGCTCCATAAGGCAGACATGGTGGGTGTAGGGGCTCTATAGAGAGCTCCATAGGGCAGACCTGGCGGGTGAGATGGGGGCTCTATAGAGAGCTCCATAGGGCAGACATGGCAGGTGAGATGGGGGCTCTATAGAGAGCTCCATAGGGCAGACATTGCGGGTGAGATGGGGGCTCTATAGAGAGCTCCATAGGGCAGACATGGCGGGTGAGATGGGGGCTCTATAGAGAGTTCCATAGGGCAGACATGGCGGGTGTAGGGGCTCTATAGAGAGCTCCATAGGGAGACATGGCGGGTGTAGGGGCTCTATAGAGAGCTCCATAGGGCAGACATGTCGGGTGAGATGGGGGCTCTATAGAGAGCTCCATAGGGCAGACATGGCGGGTGAGATGGGGGCTCTATAGAGAGCTCCATAGGGCAGACATGGCTCGTGAGATGGGGGCTCTATAGAGAGCTCCATAGGGCAGATATGGCGGGTCTAGCGGCTCTATAGAGAGCTCCATAGGGCAGACATGGGGGGTGAGATGGGGGCTCTATAGAGAGCTCCATAGGGCAGACATCGCGGGTGAGATGGGGGGTCTATAGAGAGCTCCTTAGGGCAGACATGGCTGGTGAGATGGGGGCTCTATAGAGAGCTCCATAGGGCAGACATGGCTGGTGAGATGGGGGCTCTATAGAGAGTTCCATAGGGCAGACATGGGGGTTAGATGGGGGCTCTATAGAGAGCTCCATAGGGCAGACATGGCTCGTGAGATGGGGGCTCTATAGAGAGCTCCATAGGGCAGACATGGCGGGTGTAGGGGCTCTATAGAGAGCTCCATAGGGCAGTCATGGCTTATGTAGGGGCTCTATAGAGAGCTCAATACGGCAGACATGGCGGGTGTAGGGGCTCTATAGAGAGCTCCATAGGGCAGACATGGCGGGTGAGATTGGGGCTCTATAGAGAGCTCAATAGGGCAGACATGGCGGGAGAGATGGGGGCTCTATAGAGAGCTCCATAGGGCAGACATGGCGGGTGAGATTGGGGCTCTATAGAGAGCTCCATAGGGCAGACATGGCGGGTGAGATGGGGGTTCTATAGAGAGCTCCATAGGGCAGACATGGCGGGTGAGATGGGGGCTCTATAGAGAGCTCCTTAGGGCAGACATCGCGGGAGAGATGGGGGCTCTATAGAGAGCCCCATAGTGTAGACATGGCGGGTGTAGGGGCTCTATAGAGAGCTTCATAGGACAGACATGGCGTCTGAGATGGGGGCTCTATAGAGAGCTCCATAGGGCAGACATGGCAGGTGAGATGGGGGCTCTATAGAGAGCTCCATAGGGCAGACATGGCGGGTAAGATTAAGGCTCTATAGAGAGCTCCATACGGCAGACATGGCAGGCGTAGGGGCTCTATAGAGAGCTCCATAGGGCAGACATGGCGGGTGACATGGGGGCTCTATAGAGAGCTCCATAAAGCAGACATGGCAGGTGAGATGGGGGCTCTATAGAGAGCTCCATAGGGCACACATGGCGGGTTTTGGGGCTTTATAGAGAGCTCCATAGGGCAGACATGGCGGGTGAGATGGGGGCTCTATAGAGAGCTCCATAAAGCAGACATGGCGGGTGAGATGGGGGCTCTATAGAGAGCTCCATAGGGCACACATGGCGGGTTTAGGGGCTCTATAGAGAGGTCCGTAGGGCAGACATGGCGGGTGAGATGGGGTCTCTATATAGATCTCCATAGGGAAGACATGGGGGTTAGATGGGGGCTCTATAGAGAGCTCCATAGGGGAGACATGGCGGGTGAGATGGGGGCTCTATAGAGAGCTCCATAGGGCAGACATGGCGGGTGAGATGGGGGCTCTATAGACAGCTCCATAGGGCAGACATGGCGGGTGAGATGGGGGCTCTATAGAGAGCTCCATAGGGAAGACATGGCGGGTGAGATGGGGGCTCTATAGAGAGCTCAATAGGGCAGACATGGCGGTTGAGATGGGGGCTCTATAGAGAGCTCCATAGGACAGACATGGCGGCTGTAGGGGGCTGTATAGAGAGCTCCATAGGGAAGACATGGCGGGTGAGATGGGGGCTCTATAGAGAGCTCCATAGGGCAGACATGGGGGGTGAGATGGGGGCTCTATAGAGAGCTCCATAGGGCAGACATGGCGCGTGAGATGGGGGCTCTATAGAGAGCTCCATAGGGCAGACATGGCGGGTGAGATGGGGGCTCTATAGAGAGTTCCATAGGGCAGACATGGCGGGTGTAGGGGCTCTATAGAGAGCTCCATAGGGAGACATGGCGGGTGTAGGGGCTCTATAGAGAGCTCCATAGGGCAGACATGTCGGGTGAGATGGGGGCTCTATAGAGAGCTCCATAGGGCAGACATGGCGGGTGAGATGGGGGCTCTATAGAGAGCTCCATAGGGCAGACATGGCTCGTGAGATGGGGGCTCTATAGAGAGCTCCATAGGGCAGATATGTCGGGTCTAGCGGCTCTATAGAGAGCTCCATAGGGCAGACATGGGGGGTGAGATGGGGGCTCTATAGAGAGCTCCATAGGGCAGACATCGCGGGTGAGATGGGGGGTCTATAGAGAGCTCCTTAGGGCAGACATGGCTGGTGAGATGGGGGCTCTATAGAGAGCTCCATAGGGCAGACATGGCTGGTGAGATGGGGGCTCTATAGAGAGCTCCATAGGGCAGACATGGGGGTTAGATGGGGGCTCTATAGAGAGCTCCATAGGGCAGACATGGCTCGTGAGATGGGGGCTCTATAGAGAGCTCCATAGGGCAGACATGGCGGGTGTAGGGGCTCTATAGAGAGCTCCATAGGGCAGTCATGGCTGATGTAGGGGCTCTATAGAGAGCTCAATACGGCAGACATGGCGGGTGTAGGGGCTCTATAGAGAGCTCCGTAGGGCAGACATGGCGGGTGAGATGGGGTCTCTATATAGAGCTCCATAGGGAAGACATGGGGGTTAGATGGGGGCTCTATAGAGAGCTCCATAGGGGAGACATGGCGGGTGAGATGGGGGCTCTATAGAGAGCTCCATAGGGCAGACATGGCGGGTGAGATGGGGGCTCTATAGACAGCTCCATAGGGCAGACATGGCGGGTGAGATGGGGGCTCTATAGAGAGCTCCATATGGCAGACATGGCGGGTGAGATTGGGGCTCTATAGAGAGCTCAATAGGGCAGACATGGCGGGAGAGTTGGGGGCTCTATAGAGAGCTCCATAGGACAGACATGGCGGGTGTAGGGGGCTGTATAGAGAGCTCCATAGGGAAGACATGGCGGGAGAGATGGGGGCTCTATAGAGAGCTCTATAGGGCAGACATGGCGGGTGAGATGGGGGCTCTATAGAGAGCTCCATAGGACAGACATGGCGGCTGTAGGGGGCTGTATAGAGAGCTCCATAGGGAAGACATGGCGGGTGAGATGGGGGCTCTATAGAGAGCTCCATAGGGCAGACATGGGGGGTGAGATGGGGGCTCTATAGAGAGCTCCATAGGGCAGACATGGCGCGTGAGATGGGGGCTCTATAGAGAGCTCCATAGGGCAGACATGGCAGGCGTAGGGGCTCTATAGAGAGCTCTATAGGGGAGACATGGCGGGTGAGATGGGGGCTCTATAGAGAGCTCCATAGGGCAGACATGGCGGGTGAGATGGGGGCTCTATAGAGTGCTCCATAGTGTAGACATGGCGGGTGAGATGGGGGCTCTATAGAGAGTTCCATAGGGCAGAACTGGCGGGTGTAGGGGCTCTATAGAGAGCTCCATAGGGAGACATGGCGGGTGTAGGGGGTCTATAGAGAGCTCCATAGGGCAGACATGTCGGGTGAGACGGGGGCTCTATAGAGAGCTCCATAGGGCACACAGGGCAGGTGAGATGGGGGCTCTATAGAGAGCTCCATAGGGCAGACATGGCGGGTGAGATGGGGACACTATAGAGAGCTCCATAGTGCAGACATGGTGGGTGTAGGGGCTCTATAGAGAGCTCTATGGGGCAGACATGGCTGGTGAGATGGGGGCTCTATAGAGAGCTCCATAGGGCAGACATGGCGGGTGTAGGGGCTCTATAGAGAGCTCCATAGGGCAGACATGGCGGTTGAGTTGGGGGCTCTATAGAGAGCTCAATAGGGCAGACATGGCGGGTGTAGGGGCTCTATAGAGAGCTCCATATTGCAGACATGGCGGGTGAGATGGGGGCTCTATAGAGAGCTCCATAGGGCAGACATGGCAGGTGAGATGGGGGCTCTATAGAGAGATCCATAGGGCAGACATGGCGGGTAAGATGAAGGCTCTATAGAGAGCTCCATACGGCAGACATGGCAGGCGTAGGGGCTCTATAGAGAGCTCCATAGGGCAGACATGGCGGGTGACATGGGGGCTCTATAGAGAGCTCCATAAAGCAGACATGGCAGGTGAGATGGGGGCTCTATAGAGAGCTCCATAGGGCACCCATGGCGGGTTTTGGGGCTCTATAGAGAGCTCCATAGGGCAGACATGGCGGGTGAAATGGGGGCTCTATAGAGAGCTCCATAAAGCAGACATGGCGGGTGAGATGGGGGCTCTATAGAGAGCTCCATAGGGCACACATGGCGGGTTTAGGGGCTCTATAGAGAGCTCCGTAGGGCAGACATGGCGGGTGAGATGGGGTCTCTATATAGAGCTCCATAGGGAAGACATGGGGGTTAGATTGGGGCTCTATAGAGAGCTCCATAGGGGAGACATGGCGGGTGAGATGGGGGCTCTATAGAGAGCTCCATAGGGCAGACATGGCGGGTGAGATGGGGGCTCTATAGACAGCTCCATAGGGCAGACATGGCGGGTGAGATGGGGACTCTATAGAGAGCTCCATACGGCAGACATGGCGGGTGAGATTGGGGCTCTATAGAGAGCTCAATAGGGCAGACATGGCGGGAGAGTTGGGGGCTCTATAGAGAGCTCCATAGGACAGACATGGCGGGTGTAGGGGGCTGTATAGAGAGCTCCATAGGACAGACATGGCGGCTGTAGGGGGCTGTATAGAGAGCTCCATAGGGCAGACATGGCGGGTGAGATGGGGGCTCTATAGAGAGCTCCATAGGGCAGACATGGGGGGTGAGATGGGGGCTCTATAGAGAGCTCCATAGGGCAGACATGGCGCGTGAGATGGGGGCTCTATAGAGAGCTCCATAGGGCAGACATGGCAGGCGTAGGGGCTCTATAGAGAGCTCTATAGGGGAGACATGGCGGGTGAGATGGGGGCTCTATAGAGAGCTCCATAGGGCAGACATGGCGGGTGAGATGGGGGCTCCATAGAGAGCTCCATAGTGTAGACATGGCGGGTGAGATGGGGGCTCTATAGAGAGTTCCATAGGGCAGAACTGGCGGGTGTAGGGGCTCTATAGAGAGCTCCATAGGGAGACATGGCGGGTGTAGGGGGTCTATAGAGAGCTCCATAGGGCAGACATGTCGGGTGAGACGGGGGCTGTATAGAGAGCTCCATAGGGCACACAGGGCAGGTGAGATGGGGGCTCTATAGAGAGCTCCATAGGGCAGACATGGCGGGTGAGATGGGGACACTATAGAGAGCTCCATAGTGCAGACATGGTGGGTGTAGGGGCTCTATAGAGAGCTCTATGGGGCAGACATGGCTGGTGAGATGGGGGCTCTATAGAGAGCTCCATAGGGCAGACATGGCGGGTGTAGGGGCTGTATAGAGAGCTCCATAGGGCAGACATGGCGGGTGAGATGGGGGCTCTATAGAGAGCTCAATAGGGCAGACATGGCGGGTGTAGGGGCTCTATAGAGAGCTCCATATTACAGACATGGCGGGTGAGATGGGGGCTCTATAGAGAGCTCCATAGGGCAGACATGGCTGGTGTAGGAGCTCTGTAGAGAGTTCCATAGGGCAGACATTGCGGGCGTAGGGGCTCTATAGGTTGGTTCATAGATGGGAATTACTGGCACCTATTGAAGCTCCATACGGCCTACAGAGAGGGAGGGACAAGAGCTCCGTTGCGGGCGCCTCATCAGGGATTATGGGTCTCTATGGGTGCCTATGGTCTTTATGGGTCTCTATTTGTCTCTATGGTCTCCATGGGTCCCTATGGGTCTCTATAGATCTGTATGGTCTCTATAAGTCCCTATGGATCTCTATGGGTCTCTCTCAAAACTAGCAGCAGGTTCTTCAGCGCTCGCCTGTCTCCTCGGAAGACCAACACCCGGGGAACGCATTGTTAACCACCCTGCTTGTCCGCAAGGCTGACAATGTCTGGGACGGGGGAGAGAGCAATTGCAGGTCTTTGCAGAAGGATCTGCCAGTGAAGAGCGCTCACTTTGTTCTTTGAAATGAGGCGCTCCATAGAGGATGGCAAGCATTCACAGGAGCTGCAGAAGGTCTCCTTGATGCTTGCTCTAGAGAGCGTTCGTACTGCCTGGAGCAGCAAGAGAAGGAGAACCGAAATTGACAGGTACGGCAAGGCCCTGCAACGCGGCATTAGTCCCCTAGATCCATGCCACGGTCTCTGCTGCCATCTATTGTCCGTTTAGGCACACTACAGTCCCTTCGGGAAAGAACAGGTATTTCTTTCCATAAAGTGGAGCAGATGAAAAAAACCAGCGACTGGTGATAGGGGCTCTCTCTGTAGCGGGCTCCATAAGCGCGATCCAGGGCGCAATAGGGGCTGTATAAGGGGCTCGGTATTTGAAGAGTGCGACAAGGGGCTGTGGAGGGGGCCACTTGCGAGATCCACTGGCTGTGAGAGAAGCTCCTGGGGTGGGGTTCCGTGAGTGCAACACTGGGGGGACGACAGGGGCTCTAGAGGGGGCTACGTACAGGGTACACATGGCACTATAACTGCTATACTTGGGACACCGTAGCAGGAATTTACGTGGTGCGATAGGAGATCTATAGGGGGCTCGGTAAGCTTGATAGGGGCTTTATAATGTGCTCGTAAGTGGGAAGTGCAAATTAATCAAAAGGCAGCAGGGAGCCTGGTACACAGTGCATGCAGTGGCAGGTGTCTGACCTCAGATGAAGACAAGAGGACAGAGTTTAGCAGCTGCTAAAATTGGCAGAACAGATGCTGATAAGAAGCACAGAAAGTATCAGAAGCTTTCTGAAAGTCTTCTGGACAAACCAAAGCCTGAATACAAAAGAACTTGCAAAATTAATTAGAAAGGAAAAAAACCTCAATTACGCGTTTAACAAGAACACCGTTTTCTACGCCTCATACAGCAACTTAAAAACAAAGTTTCACTTGTGGTAACTGTTCCACACAAAATTGTAATTTTTTGACACGAGAATATTCTTCACTGGCAGATCCTTCTGCAAAGACCTGCAATTGCTCTCTCCCCCGTCCCAGACATTGTCAGCCTTGCGGACAAGCAGGGTGGTTAACAATGCGTTCCCCGGGTGTTGGTCTTCCGAGGAGACAGGCGAGCGCTGAAGAACCTGCTGCTAGTTTTGAGTGATTTAATGCCTTCTACGGAAACAGATTCACCAGCGGCTGAGAATTCCCACTGCAGTGATGTGGCTGCTAACTGCAGAGAGGGATGAAGATTCAAATGACTGCTGCTGTCGGAGGGAAGGAGCAGACAGACTGCTTTTCTGAAAACTTTTGACAGCAACACGTTTCAGCGCTAGCAGTTCTCAGACAGCTTTACCCGTTAGTGCAAAGAACCTGTGGAACCGGAGTCTACTGAAAATGCCCAAGAATGCGCGCGGAGCTTGCTCGGCTAAGCAAGAGCACACAGGCTCTCTCCCCGGAGGTTTCAACCTCCGCGGACGAAGGCGCTTGCGGGGAAGCCGGTTTCCTCTATCAGACAGACACCGGCGTTTTACAGTCATGCGGAAGAGCTGTGGCAGAGACGGCAGAAGAGAGCAGAGAAGGCACGGCTCCGAGGCAAGAGGTAGACTGGAAGGCGCACCTGTGTGTGATGAATAAACTGGCAAGGAACAGATTTCACATCCTACGGTACACAGAGAGACTTATCTCTCGATGTAAAGCTTCCGTGCATCCCGAGTCTGCTGGGAAGCACATGAAAATATGAATCGCTCCTCACTGGTCTATTACCAGTTCGTTTGAGTACTTGTGCTGCGCAGACGAAGGCAGAGGATGGTCTTGCAGCGTGAAACTTTTCTCGTCTGACAGGTTTCTTTTCTGAGCAACAGCTAGACGTTTTACCGTGGTGCGGCTGCTTACAGCTGAGATGGATGAAGATTTAAATGACTGCTGCTGTCGGAGGGAAGGAGCAGACCGACTGCTTTTTTGTGACTTTCGAACCGGCTGTAAAAGGGGCTCCGTTAGGAGGGACATTTAGAGTGTAGTAGGGGCTCTAGAGACGGCTCCATAGGCGAGACAAAGAGCGAGATAGGGACTCAAGAGAGGGTCCCATATGCGCGACTTATCGCAGGGATAGGAACTTTATAGGGGGTTCCACTGGGGCGACCCAGGGCGCGATAGGCGCTCAATAGAGGGTGGCATTAGGTGTACAGAGGGATCTCCCTCTAGACCTTCTATCACCACCAAGAATTCCCTGCTATCGAGCCCCTATCTCTATCTTTGCCTCCACTATGCAGCCCTCTACAGAGCCCGTTTCTTGCTCCCTATCTTCCTCCTATGGAACCTCTAGTACCGCCTCTACAGCACCCTCGGTCGCACTTCTGCTGCCTCCTCGAGAGCCCCTATCGCTCCCCTTATGATCCCGCTACGGAGCCCTCCGAAGAGCACCTGTCGAACCCTCTGTACCCCTCATGCCACCCTCTAGCTACGTCTAGCTGTTGCTCAGAAAAGAAACCTGTCAGACGAGAAAAGTTTCACCCTGCAAGACCATCCTCTGCCTTCGTCTGCGCAGCACAAGTAATCAAACGAACTGGTAATAGAGCAGTGAGGAGCGATTCATATTTTCATGTGTTTCCCAGCAGACTCGGGCCACCACGTGGCCCCCCAGGCCCCACCAGAGCCCAGGGTCCTGGCAAGCTTTGAGCTTTGGCTCCACGCAAACTCCTGCCCCCCAGGTAGGGACTCACCCTGAGCGCCGCAGCCCAGGGGTGCTCCTGGGGTGGCACCACTCACGGCTGCTGTCTCTCCTCCAGGCTCAGACCTTCTGTGCCCCAGCAGCAGCCGCCCTTCTCATGGCCGTGTCCCCAGGTACTTCTGGAGAGGTTCCTCCCTGGGCAGGGATGTCCGCTGGGTGCCAGAGGGCTCGGTAGTGGGGGGCAGCAGATGGCCTGAGGGAGCCGTGCTAGGTCAGGGGGACCCTCCAGGGGCACCCACCGAGCAGGCCCCCATTGCCAACGTCAATGGGCTTCATATAAGGACCCCCCACCGCCTATAGGTGACCCCCACCCCCCATAGGTGACATGTGACCCCCAAACCACCTTATATGTGACAACCCCACCACCTATAGGTGACACCCATCCCAATATATGGGTCCCAGTCCCCATATGTGGGTCCCACATCCCTTATGTGACCCCCACCCCCTATATGTGACCCCCCCCCACCCCCTATAGCTTACCCCACCCCTATAGGTGACCCCCACCCCCTATAAGAGACACCCACCCCCTATGTGTGACCCCCCACACCCTACAGGTGACCCCCACCCCCTATAGGTGACTCCCACTCCCATTATGTGACCCCCCCTATAGGTGAACCCCTCACCCCCTGTATGTGACCTCCCACGCCCCCTATAGGTGACACGCAGCCCCCATACTGACCCCCCACCCCATATATGTGAACCCCACCAACCTTATATGTGACAACCTCACCCCCTATAGAAGACCCCCCCACCCTCTATAGGTGACCCCCACCCCCCATAAGTGGGTCCCACCCCCGTTATGTGACCCCCACCCCATATATGTGACTCCCCCACCCCCTATAGTTGACACTCACCCCCTACATGTGACCCCCACCCCCTATAGGTGACTCCCACCCCCCCTTATGTGACCCCTCCACATCCCATAGGTGACCCCCACCCCCTATATGAGACCCCCCCACCCCCTATATCTGACCCCCCAGCACCCCCGATGTGTTATCCCCACTCTCTATAGGTGACCCCCATCCCCTGCATGTGGGTCTCTGCCCCCCCCATAGAGCACCTATAGAGCATTCTGCACCCCGTATATAGCCCCTCTCTCAGCCCCCTATAGAGCTCGGATCATGGATCAAGTTCCCCTCTAGAGCCGTTATGGCTCTCCCTCTCCCCTGGCCTCTATAGAGCTCCTATGGGGCCCCTTATACAGCCCCTATGGAACCCCGTAAGCTCCTGCTATGGTGCCCCCTGGGTATCCCGTATGCAGCCCCCGATAGAGCCCCCATGGAATGCCCTATCATGGCCTCCGAGTGAGGAGACCCTTCTACAACAACCCTCATGTCTACACTATGGAGCCCTCTATAGGGGCCCTATAGCGCACCCTACGTCCCTCCTATAGAACCACTTACACAGCCCCTATAGCACCCTGTAGCGTGCTTGAGGAACCCCCTAGAGAGCCCCTACAGTGCTCCAAAGTTTCCCCATGTGCTGGGTGCTCTACAGGCTCTATAGAGAGCTCCATACAGCAGATATGACAGGCGTAGGGGCTCTATAGAGAGCTCCATAGGGCAGACATGGCGGGTGAGATGGGGGCTCTATAGAGAGCTCCATAGGGCAGACATGGCGGGGGAGATGGGGGCTCTATAGAGAGCTCCATAGGGCAGACATGGCAGGCGTAGGGGCTCTATAGAGAGCTCCATAGGGCAGACATGGCGGGTGAGATGGGGGCTCTATAGAGAGCTCCATAAAGTAGACATGGCAGGTGAGATGGGGGCTCTATAGAGAGCTCCATAGGGCACACATGGCGGGTTTAGGGGCTCTATAGAGAGCTCCATAGGGCAGACATGCCGGGTGAGATGGGGGCTCTATAGAGAGCTCCATAGGGCAGACATGGGGAGTGTAGGGGCTCTATAGAGAGCTCCATAAGGCAGACATGGAAGGCGTAGGCGCTCTATAGAGAGCTCCATAGGGGAGACATGGCGGGTGAGATGGGGGCTCTATAGAGAGCTCCATAGGGCAGACATGGCGGGTGAGATGGGGGCTCTATAGAGAGCTCCATAGGGCAGACATGGCGGGTGAGATGGGGGCTCTATAGAGAGCTCCATAGGGCAGACATGGCGGGTGTAGGGACTCTATAGAAAGCTCCATAGGGAGACATGGCGGGTGTAGGGGCTCTATAGAGAGCTCCATAGGGCAGACATGTCGGGTGAGATGAGGGCTCTATAGAGAGCTCCATAGGGCACACATGGCAGGTGAGATGGGGACTCTATAGAGAGCTCCATAGTGCAGACATGGTGGGTGTAGGGGCTCTATAGAGAGCTCTATGGGGCAGAAATGGCGGGTGAGATGGTGGCTCTATAGAGAGCTCCATAGGGCAGACATGGTGGGTGTAGGGACTCTATAGAGAGCTCCATAGGGCAGACATGACGGGTGTAGGGGCTCTATAGAGAGCTCCATAGGGCAGACAAGGCGGTGAGATGGGGGCTCTATAGAGAGCTCCATAGGGCAGACATGGCGGGTAAGATGAAGGCTCTATAGAGAGCTCCATAGGGCAGACATGGCAGGTGAGATGGGGGCTCTATAGAGAGCTCCATAGGGCAGAAATGGCGGGTGAGATGGGGGCTCTATAGAGAGCTCTATAGGGCAGACTTGGCGGGTGAGATGGGGGCTAAATAGAGAGCTCCATAGGGGAGACATGGCGGGAGAGATGGGGGCTAAATAGAGAGCTCCATAGGGGAGACATGGCGGGAGAGATGGGGGCTCTATAGAGAGCTCCATAGGACAGGCATGGCGGGTGAGATGGGGGGTATATAGAGAGCTCCATAGGGCAGACATGGCGGGTGTAGGGGCTCTATAGAGAGCTCCATAGGGCAGACATGGCGGGTGAGATGGGGTCTCTATAGAGAGCTCCATAGGGCAGACATGGCGGGTGAGATGGGGGCTCTATAGAGAGCTAAAGAGGGCAGACATGGCGGGTGAGATTGGGGCTCTATAGAGAGCTCCATAGGGAAGACATGGCGGGTGAGATGGGGGCTCTATAGAGAGCTCCATAAGGCAGACATGGTGGGTGTAGGGGCTCTATAGAGAGCTCCATAGGGCAGACCTGGCGGGTGAGATGGGGGCTCTATAGAGAGCTCCATAGGGCAGACATTGCAGGTGAGATGGGGGCTCTATAGAGAGCTCCATAGGGCAGACATTGCGGGTGAGATGGGGGCTCTATAGAGAGCTCCATAGGGCAGACATGGCGGGTGAGATGGGGGCTCTATAGAGAGTTCCATAGGGCAGACATGGCGGGTGTAGGGGCTCTATAGAGAGCTCCATAGGGAGACATGGCGGGTGTAGGGGCTCTATAGAGAGCTCCATAGGGCAGATATGTCGGGTGAGATGGGGGCTCTATAGAGAGCTCCATAGGGCAGACATGGCGGGTGAGATGGGGGCTCTATAGAGAGCTCCATAGGGCAGACATGGCTCGTGAGATGGGGGCTCTATAGAGAGCTCCATAGGGCAGATATGGCGGGTCTAGCGGCTCTATAGAGAGCTCCATAGGGCAGACATGGGGGGTGAGATGGGGGCTCTATAGAGAGCTCCATAGGGCAGACATCGCGGGTGAGATGGGGGGTCTATAGAGAGCTCCTTAGGGCAGACATGGCTGGTGAGATGGGGGCTCTATAGAGAGCTCCATAGGGCAGACATGGCTGGTGAGATGGGGGCTCTATAGAGAGTTCCATAGGGCAGACATGGGGGTTAGATGGGGGCTCTATAGAGAGCTCCATAGGGCAGACATGGCTCGTGAGATGGGGGCTCTATAGAGAGCTCCATAGGGCAGACATGGCGGGTGTAGGGGCTCTATAGAGAGCTCCATAGGGCAGTCATGGCTTATGTAGGGGCTCTATAGAGAGCTCAATACGGCAGACATGGCGGGTGTAGGGGCTCTATAGAGAGCTCCATAGGGCAGACATGGCGGGTGAGATTGGGGCTCTATAGAGAGCTCAATAGGGCAGACATGGCGGGAGAGATGGGGGCTCTATAGAGAGCTCCATAGGGCAGACATGGCGGGTGAGATTGGGGCTCTATAGAGAGCTCCATAGGGCAGACATGGCGGGTGAGATGGGGGTTCTATAGAGAGCTCCATAGGGCAGACATGGCGGGTGAGATGGGGGCTCTATAGAGAGCTCCTTAGGGCAGACATCGCGGGTGAGATGGGGGCTCTATAGAGAGCTCCATAGGGCAGACATGGCGGGTAAGATGAAGGCTCTATAGAGAGCTCCATACGGCAGACATGGCAGACGTAGGGGCTCTATAGAGAGCTCCATAGGGCAGACATGGCGGGTGACATGGGGGCTCTATAGAGAGCTCCATAAAGCAGACATGGCAGGTGAGATGGGGGCTCTATAGAGAGCTCCATAGGGCACACATGGCGGGTTTTGGGGCTTTATAGAGAGCTCCATAGGGCAGACATGGCGGGTGAGATGGGGGCTCTATAGAGAGCTCCATAAAGCAGACATGGCGGGTGAGATGGGGGCTCTATAGAGAGCTCCATAGGGCACACATGGCGGGTTTAGGGGCTCTATAGAGAGGTCCGTAGGGCAGACATGGCGGGTGAGATGGGGTCTCTATATAGATCTCCATAGGGAAGACATGGGGGTTAGATGGGGGCTCTATAGAGAGCTCCATAGGGGAGACATGGCGGGTGAGATGGGGGCTCTATAGAGAGCTCCATAGGGCAGACATGGCGGGTGAGATGGGGGCTCTATAGACAGCTCCATAGGGCAGACATGGCGGGTGAGATGGGGGCTCTATAGAGAGCTCCATAGGGAAGACATGGCGGGTGAGATGGGGGCTCTATAGAGAGCTCAATAGGGCAGACATGGCGGTTGAGATGGGGGCTCTATAGAGAGCTCCATAGGACAGACATGGCGGCTGTAGGGGGCTGTATAGAGAGCTCCATAGGGAAGACATGGCGGGTGAGATGGGGGCTCTATAGAGAGCTCCATAGGGCAGACATGGGGGGTGAGATGGGGGCTCTATAGACAGCTCCATAGGGCAGACATGGCGCGTGAGATGGGGGCTCTATAGAGAGCTCCATAGGGCAGACATGGCGGGTGAGATGGGGGCTCTATAGAGAGTTCCATAGGGCAGACATGGCGGGTGTAGGGGCTCTATAGAGAGCTCCATAGGGAGACATGGCGGGTGTAGGGGCTCTATAGAGAGCTCCATAGGGCAGACATGTCGGGTGAGATGGGGGCTCTATAGAGAGCTCCATAGGGCAGACATGGCGGGTGAGATGGGGGCTCTATAGAGAGCTCCATAGGGCAGACATGGCTCGTGAGATGGGGGCTCTATAGAGAGCTCCATAGGGCAGATATGTCGGGTCTAGCGGCTCTATAGAGAGCTCCATAGGGCAGAGATGGGGGGTGAGATGGGGGCTCTATAGAGAGCTCCATAGGGCAGACATCGCGGGTGAGATGGGGGGTCTATAGAGAGCTCCTTAGGGCAGACATGGCTGGTGAGATGGGGGCTCTATAGAGAGCTCCATAGGGCAGACATGGCTGGTGAGATGGGGGCTCTATAGAGAGCTCCATAGGGCAGACATGGGGGTTAGATGGGGGCTCTATAGAGAGCTCCATAGGGCAGACATGGCTCGTGAGATGGGGGCTCTATAGAGAGCTCCATAGGGCAGACATGGCGGGTGTAGGGGCTCTATAGAGAGCTCCATAGGGCAGTCATGGCTGATGTAGGGGCTCTATAGAGAGCTCAATACGGCAGACATGGCGGGTGTAGGGGCTCTATAGAGAGCTCCGTAGGGCAGACATGGCGGGTGAGATGGGGTCTCTATATAGAGCTCCATAGGGAAGACATGGGGGTTAGATGGGGGCTCTATAGAGAGCTCCATAGGGGAGACATGGCGGGTGAGATGGGGGCTCTATAGAGAGCTCCATAGGGCAGACATGGCGGGTGAGATGGGGGCTCTATAGACAGCTCCATAGGGCAGACATGGCGGGTGAGATGGGGGCTCTATAGAGAGCTCCATATGGCAGACATGGCGGGTGAGATTGGGGCTCTATAGAGAGCTCAATAGGGCAGACATGGCGGGAGAGTTGGGGGCTCTATAGAGAGCTCCATAGGACAGACATGGCGGGTGTAGGGGGCTGTATAGAGAGCTCCATAGGGAAGACATGGCGGGTGAGATGGGGGCTCTATAGAGAGCTCAATAGGGCAGACATGGCGGGTGAGATGGGGGCTCTATAGAGAGCTCCATAGGACAGACATGGCGGCTGTAGGGGGCTGTATAGAGAGCTCCATAGGGAAGACATGGCGGGTGAGATGGGGGCTCTATAGAGAGCTCCATAGGGCAGACATGGGGGGTGAGATGGGGGCTCTATAGAGAGCTCCATAGGGCAGACATGGCGCGTGAGATGGGGGCTCTATAGAGAGCTCCATAGGGCAGACATGGCAGGCGTAGGGGCTCTATAGAGAGCTCTATAGGGGAGACATGGCGGGTGAGATGGGGGCTCTATAGAGAGCTCCATAGGGCAGACATGGCGGGTGAGATGGGGGCTCTATAGAGTGCTCCATAGTGTAGACATGGCGGGTGAGATGGGGGCTCTATAGAGAGTTCCATAGGGCAGAACTGGCGGGTGTAGGGGCTCTATAGAGAGCTCCATAGGGAGACATGGCGGGTGTAGGGGGTCTATAGAGAGCTCCATAGGGCAGACATGTCGGGTGAGACGGGGGCTCTATAGAGAGCTCCATAGGGCACACAGGGCAGGTGAGATGGGGGCTCTATAGAGAGCTCCATAGGGCAGACATGGCGGGTGAGATGGGGACACTATAGAGAGCTCCATAGTGCAGACATGGTGGGTGTAGGGGCTCTATAGAGAGCTCTATGGGGCAGACATGGCTGGTGAGATGGGGGCTCTATAGAGAGCTCCATAGGGCAGACATGGCGGGTGTAGGGGCTCTATAGAGAGCTCCATAGGGCAGACATGGCGGTTGAGTTGGGGGCTCTATAGAGAGCTCAATAGGGCAGACATGGCGGGTGTAGGGGCTCTATAGAGAGCTCCATATTGCAGACATGGCGGGTGAGATGGGGGCTCTATAGAGAGCTCCATAGGGCAGACATGGCAGGTGAGATGGGGGCTCTATAGAGAGATCCATAGGGCAGACATGGCGGGTAAGATGAAGGCTCTATAGAGAGCTCCATACGGCAGACATGGCAGGCGTAGGGGCTCTATAGAGAGCTCCATAGGGCAGACATGGCGGGTGACATGGGGGCTCTATAGAGAGCTCCATAAAGCAGACATGGCAGGTGAGATGGGGGCTCTATAGAGAGCTCCATAGGGCACCCATGGCGGGTTTTGGGGCTCTATAGAGAGCTCCATAGGGCAGACATGGCGGGTGAAATGGGGGCTCTATAGAGAGCTCCATAAAGCAGACATGGCGGGTGAGATGGGGGCTCTATAGAGAGCTCCATAGGGCACACATGGCGGGTTTAGGGGCTCTATAGAGAGCTCCGTAGGGCAGACATGGCGGGTGAGATGGGGTCTCTATATAGAGCTCCATAGGGAAGACATGGGGGTTAGATTGGGGCTCTATAGAGAGCTCCATAGGGGAGACATGGCGGGTGAGATGGGGGCTCTATAGAGAGCTCCATAGGGCAGACATGGCGGGTGAGATGGGGGCTCTATAGACAGCTCCATAGGGCAGACATGGCGGGTGAGATGGGGGCTCTATAGAGAGCTCCATACGGCAGACATGGCGGGTGAGATTGGGGCTCTATAGAGAGCTCAATAGGGCAGACATGGCGGGAGAGTTGGGGGCTCTATAGAGAGCTCCATAGGACAGACATGGCGGGTGTAGGGGGCTGTATAGAGAGCTCCATAGGACAGACATGGCGGCTGTAGGGGGCTGTATAGAGAGCTCCATAGGGCAGACATGGCGGGTGAGATGGGGGCTCTATAGAGAGCTCCATAGGGCAGACATGGGGGGTGAGATGGGGGCTCTATAGAGAGCTCCATAGGGCAGACATGGCGCGTGAGATGGGGGCTCTATAGAGAGCTCCATAGGGCAGACATGGCAGGCGTAGGGGCTCTATAGAGAGCTCTATAGGGGAGACATGGCGGGTGAGATGGGGGCTCTATAGAGAGCTCCATAGGGCAGACATGGCGGGTGAGATGGGGGCTCCATAGAGAGCTCCATAGTGTAGACATGGCGGGTGAGATGGGGGCTCTATAGAGAGTTCCATAGGGCAGAACTGGCGGGTGTAGGGGCTCTATAGAGAGCTCCATAGGGAGACATGGCGGGTGTAGGGGGTCTATAGAGAGCTCCATAGGGCAGACATGTCGGGTGAGACGGGGGCTCTATAGAGAGCTCCATAGGGCACACAGGGCAGGTGAGATGGGGGCTCTATAGAGAGCTCCATAGGGCAGACATGGCGGGTGAGATGGGGACACTATAGAGAGCTCCATAGTGCAGACATGGTGGGTGTAGGGGCTCTATAGAGAGCTCTATGGGGCAGACATGGCTGGTGAGATGGGGGCTCTATAGAGAGCTCCATAGGGCAGACATGGCGGGTGTAGGGGCTCTATAGAGAGCTCCATAGGGCAGACATGGCGGGTGTAGGGGCTCTATAGAGAGCTCCATAGGGCAGACATGGCGGGTGAGATGGGGGCTCTATAGAGAGCTCAATAGGGCAGACATGGCGGGTGTAGGGGCTCTATAGAGAGCTCCATATTACAGACATGGCGGGTGAGATGGGGGCTCTATAGAGAGCTCCATAGGGCAGACATGGCTGGTGTAGGAGCTCTGTAGAGAGTTCCATAGGGCAGACATTGCGGGCGTAGGGGCTCTATAGGTTGGTTCATAGATGGGAATTACTGGCACCTATTGAAGCTCCATACGGCCTACAGAGAGGGAGGGACAAGAGCTCCGTTGCGGGCGCCTCATCAGGGATTATGGGTCTCTATGGGTGCCTATGGTCTTTATGGGTCTCTATTTGTCTCTATGGTCTCCATGGGTCCCTATGGGTCTCTATAGATCTGTATGGTCTCTATAAGTCCCTATGGATCTCTATGGGTCTCTCTCAAAACTAGCAGCAGGTTCTTCAGCGCTCGCCTGTCTCCTCGGAAGACCAACACCCGGGGAACGCATTGTTAACCACCCTGCTTGTCCGCAAGGCTGACAATGTCTGGGACGGGGGAGAGAGCAATTGCAGGTCTTTGCAGAAGGATCTGCCAGTGAAGAGCGCTCACTTTGCTCTTTGAAATGAGGCGCTCCATAGAGGATGGCAAGCATTCACAGGAGCTGCAGAAGGTCTCCTTGATGCTTGCTCTAGAGAGCGTTCGTACTGCCTGGAGCAGCAAGAGAAGGAGAACCGAAATTGACAGGTACGGCAAGGCCCTGCAACGCGGCATTAGTCCCCTAGATCCATGCCACGGTCTCTGCTGCCATCTATTGTCCGTTTAGGCACACTACAGTCCCTTCGGGAAAGAACAGGTATTTCTTTCCATAAAGTGGAGCAGATGAAAAAAACCAGCGACTGGTGATAGGGGCTCTCTCTGTAGCGGGCTCCATAAGCGCGATCCAGGGCGCAATAGGGGCTGTATAAGGGGCTCGGTATTTGAAGAGTGCGACAAGGGGCTGTGGAGGGGGCCACTTGCGAGATCCACTGGCTGTGAGAGAAGCTCCTGGGGTGGGGTTCCGTGAGTGCAACACTGGGGGGACGACAGGGGCTCTAGAGGGGGCTACGTACAGGGTACACATGGCACTATAACTGCTATACTTGGGACACCGTAGCAGGAATTTACGTGGTGCGATAGGAGATCTATAGGGGGCTCGGTAAGCTTGATAGGGGCTTTATAAGGTGCTCGTAAGTGGGAAGTGCAAATTAATCAAAAGGCAGCAGGGAGCCTGGTACACAGTGCATGCAGTGGCAGGTGTCTGACCTCAGATGAAGACAAGAGGACAGAGTTTAGCAGCTGCTAAAATTGGCAGAACAGATGCTGATAAGAAGCACAGAAAGTATCAGAAGCTTTCTGAAAGTCTTCTGGACAAACCAAAGCCTGAATACAAAAGAACTTGCAAAATTAATTAGAAAGGAAAAAAACCTCAATTACGCGTTTAACAAGAACACCGTTTTCTACGCCTCATACAGCAACTTAAAAACAAAGTTTCACTTGTGGTAACTGTTCCACACAAAATTGTAATTTTTTGACACGAGAATATTCTTCACTGGCAGATCCTTCTGCAAAGACCTGCAATTGCTCTCTCCCCCGTCCCAGACATTGTCAGCCTTGCGGACAAGCAGGGTGGTTAACAATGCGTTCCCCGGGTGTTGGTCTTCCGAGGAGACAGGCGAGCGCTGAAGAACCTGCTGCTAGTTTTGAGTGATTTAATGCCTTCTACGGAAACAGATTCACCAGCGGCTGAGAATTCCCACTGCAGTGATGTGGCTGCTAACTGCAGAGAGGGATGAAGATTCAAATGACTGCTGCTGTCGGAGGGAAGGAGCAGACAGACTGCTTTTCTGAAAACTTTTGACAGCAACACGTTTCAGCGCTAGCAGTTCTCAGACAGCTTTACCCGTTAGTGCAAAGAACCTGTGGAACCGGAGTCTACTGAAAATGCCCAAGAATGCGCGCGGAGCTTGCTCGGCTAAGCAAGAGCACACAGGCTCTCTCCCCGGAGGTTTCAACCTCCGCGGACGAAGGCGCTTGCGGGGAAGTCGGTTTCCTCTATCAGACAGACACCGGCGTTTTACAGTCATGCGGAAGAGCTGTGGCAGAGACGGCAGAAGAGAGCAGAGAAGGCACGGCTCCGAGGCAAGAGGTAGACTGGAAGGCGCACCTGTGTGTGATGAATAAACTGGCAAGGAACAGATTTCACATCCTACGGTACACAGAGAGACTTATCTCTCGATGTAAAGCTTCCGTGCATCCCGAGTCTGCTGGGAAGCACATGAAAATATGAATCGCTCCTCACTGGTCTATTACCAGTTCGTTTGAGTACTTGTGCTGCGCAGACGAAGGCAGAGGATGGTCTTGCAGCGTGAAACTTTTCTCGTCTGACAGGTTTCTTTTCTGAGCAACAGCTAGACGTTTTACCGTGGTGCGGCTGCTTACAGCTGAGATGGATGAAGATTTAAATGACTGCTGCTGTCGGAGGGAAGGAGCAGACCGACTGCTTTTTTGTGACTTTCGAACCGGCTGTAAAAGGGGCTCCGTTAGGAGGGACATTTAGAGTGTAGTAGGGGCTCTAGAGACGGCTCCATAGGCGAGACAAAGAGCGAGATAGGGACTCAAGAGAGGGTCCCATATGCGCGACTTATCGCAGGGATAGGAACTTTATAGGGGGTTCCACTGGGGCGACCCAGGGCGCGATAGGCGCTCAATAGAGGGTGGCATTAGGGGTACAGAGGGTTCTACGGGTGCTCTTCGGAGGGCTCCATAGCGGGATCATAAGGGGAGCGATATGGGCTCTCGAGGAGGCAGCAGTAGTGCGACCGAGGGTGCCGTAGATGCGGTACAAGAGGCTCCATAGGAGGAAGATAGGGAGCAAGAAACGGGCTCTGTAGAGGGCTGCATAGTGGAGGCAAAGATAGAGATAAAGGCTCGATAGCAGGGAATTCTTGGTGGTGATAGAAGGTCTAGAGGGAGATCCCTCCCTGCATGCAGTGGCAGGTGTCTGACCTCAGATGAAGACAAGAGGACAGAGTTTAGCAGCTGCTAAAATTGGCAGAACAGATGCTGATAAGAAGCACAGAAAGTATCAGAAAAACAAAAAGGAGGATTTCACCGCCAGCACCAGGGTTATGTGTATGTATACATGCTGAAGCTTTCTGAAAGTCTTCTGGACAAACCAAAGCCTGAATACAAAAGAACTTGCAAAATTAATTAGAAAGGAAAAAAACCTCAATTACGTGTTTAACAAGAAAACCGTTTTCTACGCCTCATACAGCAACTTAAAAACAAAGTTTCACTTGTGGTAACTGTTCCACACAAAATTGTAATTTTTGACACGAGAATATTCTTCGCTGGCAGATCCTTCTGCAAAGACCTGCAATTGCTCTCTCCCCCGTCCCAGACATTGTCAGCCTTGCGGACAAGCAGGGTGGTTAACAATGCGTTCCCCGGGTGTTGGTCTTCCGAGGAGACAGGCGAGCGCTGAAGAACCTGCTGCTAGTTTTGAGTGATTTAATGCCTTCTACGGAAACAGATTCACCAGCGGCTGAGAATTCCCACTGCAGTGATGTGGCTGCTAACTGCAGAGAGGGATGAAGATTCAAATGACTGCTGCTGTCGGAGGGAAGGAGCAGACAGACTGCTTTTCTGAAAACTTTTGACAGCAACACGTTTCAGCGCTAGCAGTTCTCAGACAGCTTTACCCGTTAGTGCAAAGAACCTGTGGAACCGGAGTCTACTGAAAATGCCCAAGAATGCGCGCGGAGCTTGCTCGGCTAAGCAAGAGCACACAGGCTCTCTCCCCGGAGGTTTCAACCTCCGCGGACGAAGGCGCTTGCGGGGAAGCCGGTTTCCTCTATCAGACAGACACCGGCGTTTTACAGCCATGCGGAAGAGCTGTGGCAGAGACGGCAGAAGAGAGCAGAGAAGGCACGGCTCCGAGGCAAGAGGTAGACTGGAAGGCGCACCTGTGTGTGATGAATATACTGGCAAGGAACAGATTTCACATCCTACGGTACACAGAGAGACTTATCTCTCGATGTAAAGCTTCCGTGCATCCCGAGACTGCTGGGAAGCACATGAAAATATGAATCGCTCCTCACTGGTCTATTACCAGTTCGTTTGAGTACTTGTGCTGCGCAGACGAAGGCAGAGGATGGTCTTGCAGCGTGAAACTTTTCTCGTCTGACAGGTTTCTTTTCTGAGCAACAGCTAGACGTTTTACCGTGGTGCGGCTGCTTACAGCTGAGATGGATGAAGATTTAAATGACTGCTGCTGTCGGAGGGAAGGAGCAGACCGACTGCTTTTTTGTGACTATGGAACCGGCTGTAAAAGGGGCTCCGTTAGGAGGGACATTTAGAGTGTAGTAGGGGCTCTAGAGACGGCTCCATAGGCGAGACAAAGAGCGAGATAGGGACTCAAGAGAGGGTCCCATATGCGCGACTTATCGCAGGGATAGGAACTTTATAGGGGGTTCCACTGGGGCGACCCAGGGCGCGATAGGCGCTCAATAGAGGGTGGCATTATGTGTACAGAGGGATCTCCCTCTAGACCTTCTATCACCACCAAGAATTCCCTGCAATCGAGCCCCTATCTCTATCTTTGCCTCCACTATGCAGCCCTCTACAGAGCCCGTTTCTTGCTCCCTATCTTCCTCCTATGGAACCTCTAGTACCACCTCTACGGCACCCTCGGTCGCACTTCTGCTGCCTCCTCAAGAGCCCCTATCGCTCCCCTTATGATCCCGCTACGGAGCCCTCCGAAGAGCACCTGTCGAACCCTCTGTACCCCTCATGCCACCCTCTAGCTACGTCTAGCTGTTGCTCAGAAAAGAAACCTGTCAGACGAGAAAAGTTTCACCCTGCAAGACCATCCTCTGCCTTCGTCTGCGCAGCACAAGTAATCAAACGAACTGGTAATAGAGCAGTGAGGAGCGATTCATATTTTCATGTGTTTCCCAGCAGACTCGGGCCACCACGTGGCCCCCCAGGCCCCACCAGAGCCCAGGGTCCTGGCAAGCTTTGAGCTTTGGCTCCACGCAAACTCCTGCCCCCCAGGTAGGGACTCACCCTGAGCGCCGCAGCCCAGGGGTGCTCCTGGGGTAGCACCACTCACGGCTGCTGTCTCTCCTCCAGGCTCAGACCTTCTGTGCCCCAGCAGCAGCCGCCCTTCTCATGGCCGTGTCCCCAGGTACTTCTGGAGAGGTTCCTCCCTGGGCAGGGATGTCCGCTGGGTGCCAGAGGGCTCGGTAGTGGGGGGCAGCAGATGGCCTGAGGGAGCCGTGCTAGGTCAGGGGGACCCTCCAGGGGCACCCACCGAGCAGGCCCCCATTGCCAACGTCAATGGGCTTCATATAAGGACCCCCCACCGCCTATAGGTGACCCCCACCCCCCATAGGTGACATGTGACCCCCAACCACCTTATATGTGACCACCCCACCACATATAGGTGACACCCATCCCAATAAGTGGGTCCCAGTCCCCATATGTGGGTCCCACATCCCTTATGTGACCCCCACCCCCTATATGTGACCCCCCCCCACCCCCTATAGCTTACCCCACCTCTATAGGTGACCCCCACCCCATATAAGAGACACCCACCCCCTATGTGTGACCCCCCACCCCCTACAGGTGACCCCCACCCCCTATAGGTGACTCCCACTCCCATTATGTGACCCCCCTATAGGTGACCCCCTCACCCCCTGTATGTGACCTCCCACGCCCCCTATAGGTGACACGCAGCCCCCATACTGACCCCCCCACCCCATATATGTGAACCCCACCAACCTTATATGTGACAACCTCACCCCCTATAGAAGACCCCCCACCCTCTATAGGTGACCCCCACCCCCCATATGTGGGTTCCACCCCCGTTATGTGACCCCCACCCCATATATGTGACTCCCCCACCCCATATAGTTGACACCCACCCCCTACATGTGACCCCCACCCCCTATAGGTGACTCCCATCCCCCCTTATGTGACCCCTCCACATCCCATAGGTGACCCCCACCCCCTATATGAGACCCCCCCCACCCCTATATCTGATCCCCCAGCACCCCGATGTGTTATCCCCACTCCCTATAGGTGACCCCCATCCCCTGCATGTGGGTCTCTGCCCCCCCCCCATAGAGCACCTATAGAGCATTCTGCACCCCGTATATAGCCCCTCTCTCAGCCCCCTATAGAGCTCGGATCATGGATCAAGTTCCCCTCTAGAGCCGTTATGGCTCTCCCTCTCCCCTGGCCTCTATAGAGCTCCTATGGGGCCCCATATACAGCCCCTATGTAACCCCCTAAGCTCCTGCTATGGTGCCCCCTGGGTATCCCGTATGCAGCCCCCGATAGAGCCCACATGGAATGCCCTATCATGGCCTCCGCGTGAGGAGACCCTTCTACAACAACCCTCATGTCTACACTATGGAGCCCTCTATAGGGGCCCTATAGCGCACCCTACGTCCCTCCTATAGAACCACTTACACAGCCCCTATAGCACCCTGTAGCGTGCTTGAGGAACCCCCTAGAGAGACCCTACAGTGCTCCAAAGTTTCCCCATGTGCTGGGTGCTCTACAGGCTCTATAGAGAGCTCCATAGAGCAGATATGGCAGGCGTAGGGGCTCTATAGAGAGCTCCATAGGGCAGACACGGCGTGTGAGATGGGGGCTCTATAGAGAGCTCCATAGGGCAGACATGGTGGGGGAGATGGGGGCTCAATAGAGAGCTCCATAGGGCAGACATGGCAGGCGTAGGGGCTCTATAGAGAGCTCCATAGGGCAGACATGGCGGGTGTAGGGACTCTATAGAAAGCTCCATAGGGAGACATGGCGGGTGTAGGGGCTCTATAGAGAGCTCCATAGGGCAGATATGTCGGGTGAGCTTGGGGCTCTATAGAGAGCTCCATAGGGCACACATGGCAGGTGAGATGGGGGCTCTATAGAGAGCTCCATAGGGCAGACATGGCGGGTCAGATGGGGACTCTATAGAGAGCTCCATAGTGCAGACATGGTGGGTGTAGGGGCTCTATAGAGAGCTCTATGGGGCAGACATGGCGGGTGAGATGGGGGCTTAATAGAGAGCTCCATAGGGCAGACATGGCGGGTGAGATGGGGGCTCTATAGAGAGCTCCATAGGGCAGACATGGCGGGTGTAGGGGGCTGTATAGAGAGCTCCATAGGGAAGACATGGGGAGTGTAGGGGCTCTATAGAGAGCTCCATAAGGCAGACATGGCAGGCATAGGGGCTCTATAGAGACCTCCATAGGGGAGACATGGCGGGTGAGATGGGGGCTCTATAGAGAGCTCCATAGGGCAGACATGGCGGGTGAGATGGGGGCTCTATAGAGAGCTCCATAGGGCAGACATGGCGAATGAGATGGGGGCTATATAGAGAGCTCCATAGGGGAGACATGGCGGGAGAGATGGGGGCTCTATAGAGAGCTCCATAGGACAGACATGGCGGGTGAGATGGGGGCAATATAGAGAGCTCCATATGGCAGACATGTTGGGTATAGGGGCTCTATAGAGAGCTCCATAGGGCACACATGGGGGGTGAGATGGGGGCTCTATAGAGAGCTCCATAGGGCAGACATGGGGAGTGTAGGGGCTCTATAGAGAGCTCCATAAGGCAGACATGGCAGGCGTAGGGGCTCTATAGAGAGCTCCATAGGGGAGACATGGCGGGTGAGATGGGGGCTCTATAGAGAGCTCCATAGGGCAGACATGGCGGGTGAGATGGGGGCTCTATAGAGAGCTCCATTTTGCAGACATGGCGGGTGAGATGGGGGCTCTATAGAGAGCTCCATAGGGCAAACATGGCGGGTGTAGGGGGCTCTATAGAGAGCTCCATAGGGCAGACATGGGGAGTGTAGGGGCTCTATAGAGAGCTCCATAAGGCAGACATGGCAGGCGTAGGGGCTCTATAGAGAGCTCCATAGGGGAGACATGGAGGGTGAGATGGGGCTCTATAGAGAGCTCCATAGGGCAGACATGGCGGGTGACATGGGGGCTCTATAGAGAGCTCCATAGGGCAGACGTGACGGGTGAGATGGGGGCTCTATACAGAACTCCATAGGGCAGATATGGCGGGTAAGATGAAGGCTCTATAGAGAGCTCCATAGAGCAGACATGGCAGGTGAGATGGGGGCTCTATAGAGAGCTCCATAGGTGATTCATGGCGGGAGAGATGGGGGCTCTATAGAGAGCTCCATAGGGCAGACATGGTGGGTGAGATGGGGGCTCCATAGAGAGCTCCATAGGGCAGACATGGCGGGTGAGATGGGGGCTCTATAGAGAGCTCCATAGGGCAGACATGGCAGGCGTAGGGGCTCTATAGAGAGCTCCATAGGGCAGACATGGCGGGTGAGTTGGGGGCTCTATAGAGAGCTCCATAAAGCAGACATGGCAGGTGAGATGGGGGCTCTATAGAGAGCTCCATAGGGCACACATGGCGGGTTTAGGGGCTATATAGAGAGCTCCATAGGGCAGACATGGCGGGTGAGATGGGGGCTCTATAGAGAGCTCCATAAAGCAGACATGGCGGGTGAGATGGGGGCTCTATAGAGAGCTCCATAAGGAAGACATGGGGGTTAGATGGGGGCTCTATAGAGAGCTCCATAGGGCAGACATGGCTGGTGAGATGGGTGCTCTATAGAGAGCTCCATAGGGCACACATGGCGGGTTTAGGGGCTCTATAGAGAGCTCCATAGGGCAGACATGGCGGGTGAGATGGGGGCTCTATAGAGAGCTCCATAGGGCAGACATGGCTGGTGAGATGGGGGCTCTATAGAGAGCTCCATAGGGCAGACATGGCGGGTGAGATGGGGGCTATATAGAGAGCTCCATAGGGGAGACATGGCGGGAGAGATGGGGGCTCTATAGAGAGCTCAATAGGACAGACATGGCGGGTGAGATGGGGGCTATATAGAGAGCTCCATAGGGCAGATATGGCGGGTGTAGGGGCTCTATAGGGAGCTCCATAAGGCAGACATGGCAGGCGTAGGGGCTCTATAGAGAGCTCCATAGGGGAGACATGGCGTGTGAAATGGGGGCTCTATAGAGAGCTCCATAGGGCAGACATGGCGAGTGAGATGGGGGCTCTATAGAGAGCTCCATTTTGCAGACATGGCGGGTGAGATGGGGGCTCTATAGAGAGCTCCATAGGGCAGACATGGCGGGTGTAGGGGGCTGTATAGAGAGCTCCATAGGGAAGACATGGGGAGTGTAGGGGCTCTATAGAGAGCTCCATAAGGCAGACATGGCAGGCGTAGTGGCTCTATAGAGAGCTGCATAGGAGAGACATGGCGGGTGAGATGGGGGCTCTATAGAGAGCTCCATAGGGCAGACATGGCGGGTGAGATGGGGGCTCTATAGAGAACTCCATTTTGCAGACATGGCGGGTGAGATGGGGGCTCTATAGAGAGCTCCATAGGACAGACATGGCGGGTGTAGGGGGCTGTATAGAGAGCTCCATAGGGAAGACATGGCGGGTGAGATGGGGGCTCTATAGAGAGCTCCATAGGGCAGACATGGCGGGTGAGATGGGGGCTCTATAGAGAGCTCAATAAGAGGAGACATGGGGGGTGAGATGGGGGCTCTATAGAGAGCTCCATAGGGCAGACATGGCGCGTGAGATGGGGACTCTATAGAGAGCTCCATAGGGCAGACATGGCAGGCGTAGGGGCTCTATAGAGAGCTCCATAGGGGAGACATGGAGGGTGAGATGGGGGCTCTATAGAGAGCTCCATAGGGCAGACATGGCGGGTGACATGGGGGCTCTATAGAGAGCTCCATAGGGCAGACGTGACGGGTGAGATGGGGGCTCTATAGAGACCTCCATAGTGCAGAGATGATGGGTGTAAGGGCTCTATAGAGAGCTCCATAGGGCAGATATGGCGGTTGAGATGGGGGCTCTATAGAGAGCTCCATAGGGCAGACATGGCGGGTGTAGGGGCTATATAGAGAGCTCCATAGGGCACACATGGCGGGTTTCGGGGCTATATAGAGAGCTCCATAGGGCAGACATGGCGGGTGAGATGGGGGCTCTATAGAGAGCTCCATAAAGCAGACATGGCGGGTGAGATGGGGGCTCTATAGAGAGCTCCATAAGGAAGACATGGGGGTTAGATGGGGGCTCTATAGAGAGCTCCATAGGGCAGACATGGCTGGTGAGATGGGTGCTCTATAGAGAGCTCCATAGGGCACACATGGCGGGTTTAGGGGCTCTATAGAGAGCTCCATAGGGCAGACATGGCGGGTGAGATGGGGGCTCTATAGAGAGCTCCATAGGGCAGACATGGCGGGTGAGATGGGGGCTATATAGAGAGCTCCATAGGGGAGACATGGCGGGAGAGATGGGGGCTCTATAGAGAGCTCAATAGGACAGACATGGCGGGTGAGATGGGGGCTATATAGAGAGCTCCATAGGGCAGATATGGCGGGTGTAGGGGCTCTATAGAGAGCTCCATAGGGCAGACATGGCGGGTGAGATGGGGGCTCTATAGAGAGCTCCATAGGGCAGACATGGGGAGTGTAGTGGCTCAATAGAGAGCTCCATAAGGCAGACATGGCAGGCGTAGGGGCTCTATAGAGAGCTCCATAGGGGAGACATGGCGTGTGAGATGGGGGGTCTATAGAGAGCTCCATAGGGCAGACATGGCGGGTGAGATGGGGGCTCTATAGAGAGCTCCATTTTGCAGACATGGCGGGTGAGATGGGGGCTCTATAGAGAGCTCCATAGGGCAGACATGGCGGGTGTAGGGGGCTGTATAGAGAGCTCCATAGGGAAGACATGGGGAGTGTAGGGGCTCTATAGAGAGCTCCATAAGGCAGACATGGCAGGCGTAGTGGCTCTATAGAGAGCTGCATAGGAGAGACATGGCGGGTGAGATGGGGGCTCTATAGAGAGCTCCATAGGGCAGACATGGCGGGTGAGATGGGGGCTCTATAGAGAACTCCATTTTGCAGACATGGCGGGTGAGATGGGGGCTCTATAGAGAGCTCCATAGGACAGACATGGCGGGTGTAGGGGGCTGTATAGAGAGCTCCATAGGGAAGACATGGCGGGTGAGATGGGGGCTCTATAGAGAGCTCCATAGGGCAGACATGGCGGGTGAGATGGGGGCTCTATAGAGATCTCCATAAGGGGAGACATGGGGGGTGAGATGGGGGCTCTATAGAGAGCTCCATAGGGCAGACATGGCGCGTGAGATGGGGACTCTATAGAGAGCTCCATAGGGCAGACATGGCAGGCGTAGGGGCTCTATAGAGAGCTCTATAGGGGAGACATGGCGGGTGAGATGGGGGCTCTATAGAGAGCTCCATAGGGCAGACATAGTGGGTGTGATGGGGGTTCTATAGACAGCTCCATAGTGCAGACATGGCGGGTGAGATGGGGGCTCTATAGAGAGTTCCATAGGGCAGTAATGGCGGGTGTAGGGGCTCTATAGAGAGCTCCATAGGGAGACATGGCGGATGTAGGGGCTCTATAGAGAGCTCCGTAGGGCAGATATGTCGGGTGAGATGGGGGCTCTATAGAGAGCTCCATAGGGCACACATGGCAGGTGAGATGGGGGCTCTACAGAGAGCTCCATAGGGCAGATATGGCGGGTGAGATGGGGATTCTATAGAGAGCTCCATAGTCCAGACATGGTGGGTGTAGGGGCTCTATAGAGAGCTTTATGGGGCAGACATGGCGGGTGAGATGGGGGCTCTATAGAGAGCTCCATAGGGCAGGCATGGCGGGTGTAGGGGCTCTATAGAGAGCTCCATAGGGCAGACATGGCGGGTGTAGGGGCTCTATAGAGAGCTCAATAGGGCAGACATGGCGGGTGTAGGGGCTCTATAGAGCGCTCCATAGGGCAGACATGGCGGGTGAGATGGGGGCTCTATAGAGAGCTCCATAGGGCAGACATGGCGGGTAAGATGAAGGCTCTATAGAGAGCTCCATAGGACAGCCATGGCAGGTGAGATGGGGGCTCTATAGAGAGCTCCATAGAGCAGACATGGCGGGTGAGATGGGGGCTCTATAGAGAGCTCCATAGGGCAGACATGGCGGGTGACATGGGGGCTCTATAGAGAGCTCCATAGGGCAGACGTGGCGGGTGAGATGGGGGCTCTATAGAGACCTCCATAGTGCAGAGATGATGGGTGTAATGGCTCTATAGAGAGCTCCATAGGGCAGATATGGCGGTTGAGATGGGGGCTCTATAGAGAGCTCCATAGGGCAGACATGGCGGGTGTAGGGGCTCTATAGAGAGCTCAATAGGGCAGACATGGCGGGTGTAGGGGCTCTATAGAGAGCTCCATAGGGCAGACATAGCGGGTGAGATGGGGGCTCTATACAGAGCTCCATAGGGCAGATATGGCGGGTAAGATGAAGGCTCTATAGAGAGCTCCATAGAGCAGACATGGCAGGTGAGATGGGGGCTCTATAGAGAGCTCCATAGGTGATTCATGGCGGGAGAGATGGGGGCTCTATAGAGAGCTCCATAGGGCAGACATGGTGGGTGAGATGGGGGCTCTATAGAGAGCTCCATAGGGCAGACATGGCAGGCGTAGGGGCTCTATAGAGAGCTCCATAGGGCAGACATGGCGGGTGAGTTGGGGGCTCTATAGAGAGCTCCATAAAGCAGACATGGCAGGTGAGATGGGGGCTCTATAGAGAGCTCCATAGGGCACACATGGCGGGTTTAGGGGCTATATAGAGAGCTCCATAGGACAGACATGGCGGGTGAGATGGGGGCTCTATAGAGAGCTCCATAAAGCAGACATGGCGGGTGAGATGGGGGCTCTATAGAGAGCTCCATAGGGCACACATGGCGGGTTTAGGGGCTCTATAGAGAGCTCCGTAGGGAAGACATGGCGGGTGAGATGGGGTCTCTATAGAGAGCTCCATAAGGAAGACATGGGGGTTAGATGGGGGCTCTATAGAGAGCTCCATAGGGCAGACATGGCTGGTGAGATGGGTGCTCTATAGAGAGCTCCATAGGGCACACATGGCGGGTTTAGGGGCTCTATAGAGAGCTCCATAGGGCAGACATGGCGGGTGAGATGGGGGCTCTATAGAGAGCTCCATAGGGCAGACATGGCTGGTGAGATGGGGGCTCTATAGAGAGCTCCATAGGGCAGACATGGCGGGTGAGATGGGGGCTATATAGAGAGCTCCATAGGGGAGACATGGCGGGAGAGATGGGGGCTCTATAGAGAGCTCAATAGGACAGACATGGCGGGTGAGATGGGGGCTATATAGAGAGCTCCATAGGGCAGATATGGCGGGTGTAGGGGCTCTATAGAGAGCTCCATAGGGCAGACATGGCGGGTGAGATGGGGGCTCTATAGAGAGCTCCATAGGGCAGACATGGGGAGTGTAGTGGCTCAATAGAGAGCTCCATAAGGCAGACATGGCAGGCGTAGGGGCTCTATAGAGAGCTCCATAGGGGAGACATGGCGTGTGAGATGGGGGCTCTATAGAGAGCTCCATAGGGCAGACATGGCGGGTGAGATGGGGGCTCTATAGAGAGCTCCATTTTGCAGACATGGCGGGTGAGATGGGGGCTCTATAGAGAGCTCCATAGGGCAGACATGGCGGGTGTAGGGGGCTGTATAGGGAGCTCCATAGGGAAGACATGGGGAGTGTAGGGGCTCTATAGAGAGCTCCATAAGGCAGACATGGCAGGCGTAGTGGCTCTATAGAGAGCTGCATAGGAGAGACATGGCGGGTGAGATGGGGGCTCTATAGAGAGCTCCATAGGGCAGACTTGGCGGGTGAGATGGGGGCTCTATAGAGAACTCCATTTTGCAGACATGGCGGGTGAGATGGGGGCTCTATAGAGAGCTCCATAGGACAGACATGGCGGGTGTAGGGGGCTGTATAGAGAGCTCCATAGGGAAGACATGGCGGGTGAAATGGGGGCTCTATAGAGAGCTCCATAGGGCAGACATGGCGCGTGAGATGGGGCCTCTATAGAGAGCTCCATAGGGCAGACATGGCAGGCGTAGGGGCTCTATGGAGAGCTCTATAGGGGAGACATGGCGGGTGAGATGGGGGCTCTATAGAGAGCTCCATAGGGCAGACATAGTGGGTGTGATGGGGGTTCTATAGAGAGCTCCATAGTGCAGACATGGCGGGTGAGATGGGGGCTCTATAGAGAGTTCCATAGGGCAGTAATGGCGGGTGTAGGGGCTCTATAGAGAGCTCCATAGGGAGACATGGCGGATGTAGGGGCTCTATAGAGAGCTCCGTAGGGCAGACATGTCGGGTGAGATGGGGGATCTATAGAGAGCTCCATAGGGCACACATGGCAGGTGAGATGGGGGCTCTATAGAGAGCTCCATAGGGCAGATATGGCGGGTGAGATGGGGATTCTATAGAGAGCTCCATAGTCCAGACATGGTGGGTGTAGGGACTCTATAGAGAGCTCTATGGGGCAGACATGGCGGGTGAGATGGGGGCTCTATAGAGAGCTCCATAGGGCAGACATGGCGGGTGTAGGGGCTCTATAGAGAGCTCCATAGGGCAGACATGACGGGTGTAGGGGCTCTATAGAGAGCTCAATAGGGCAGTCATGGCGGGTGTAGGGGCTCTATAGAGCGCTCCATAGGGCAGACATGGCGGGTGAGATGGGGGCTCTATAGAGAGCTCCATAGGGCAGACATGGCGGGTAAGATGAAGGCTCTATAGAGTGCTCCATAGGGCAGCCATGGCAGGTGAGATGGGGGCTCTAGAGAGAGCTCCATAGAGCAGACATGGCGGGTGAGATGGGGGCTCTACAGAGAGCTCTATAGGGCAGAAATTGCGGGTGAGATGGGGGCTTTATAGAGAGCTCCATAGTGCAGACATGGCGGGTGAGATGGGGGCTATATAGAGAGCTCCATAGGGGAGACATGGCGGGAGAGATGGCGGCTCTATAGAGAGCTCCACAGGACAGACATGGCGGGTGAGATGGGGGCTATATAGAGAGCTCCATAGGTCAGACATGACGGGTGTAGGGGCTCTATAGAGAGCTCCATAGGGCAGACATGGCGGGTGAGATGGGGGCTCTATAGAGAGCTCCATAGGGCAGACATGGCGGGTGAGATGGGGGCTCTATAGAGAGCTAAAGAGGGCAGACATGGCGGGTGAGATTGGGGCTCTATAGAGAGCTCCATAGGGCAGACATGGCGGGTGAGATGGGGGCTCTATAGAGAGCTCCATAAGGCAGACATGGTGGGTGTAGGGGCTCTATAGAGAGCTCCTTTGGGCAGACATGGCTGGTGAGATGGGGGCTCTATAGAGAGCTCCATAGGGCAGACATTGCGGGTGAGATGGGGCTCTATAGAGAGCTCCATAGTGCAGACATGGCGGGTGAGATGGGGGCTCTATAGAGAATTCCTTAGGGCAGACATGGCGGGTGTAGGGGCTCTATAGAGAGCTCCATAGGGAGACATGGCGGGTGTAGGGGCTCTATAGAGAGCTCCATACGGCAGACATGTCGGGTGAGATGCGGGCTCTATAGAGAGCTCCATAGGGCAGACATGGCGGGTGAGATCTGGGCTCTATAGAGAGCTCCATAAGGCAGACATGGCGGGAGAGATGGGGACTCTATAGAGAGCTCCATAGTGCAGAGATGGTGGGTGTAAGGGCTCTATAGACATCTCCATAGGGCAGACATGGCGGGTGAGATGGGGGCTCTATAGAGAGCTCCATAGGGCAAACATGGCGGGTGTAGGGGCTCTATAGAGAGCTCCATAGGGCAGACATGGCGGGTGTAGGGGCTCTATAGAGAGCTCAATAGGGCAGATATGGCGGGTGTAGGGGTTCTATAGAGAGCTCCATAGGGCAGACAATGCGGGTGAGATGGGGGCTCTATACAGAGCTCCATAGGGCAGACATGGCGGGTAACATGAAGGCTCTATAGAGAGCTCCATAGGGCAGACATGGCAGGTGAGATGGGGGCTCTATAGCGAGCTCCATAGGGCAGACATGGCGGGTGAGATGGGGGCTCTATAGAGAGCTCCATAGGGGAGACATGGCGGTAGAGATGGGGGCTCTATAGAGAGCTCCATAGGGCAGACATGGTGGGTGAGATGGGGGATCCATAGAGAGCTCCATAGGGTAGACATGGCGGGTGAGATGGGGGCTATATAGAGAGCTCCATAAAGCAGACATGGCAGGTGAGATGGGGGCTCTATAGAGAGCTCCATAGGGCAGACATGGCGGGGGAGATGGGGGCTCTATAGAGAGCTCCATAGGGCAGAAATGGCAGGCGTAGGGGCTCTATAGAGAGCTCCATAGGGCAGACATGGCGGGTGAGTTGGGGGCTCTATAGAGAGCTACATAAAGCAGACATGGCAGGTGAGATGGGGGCTGTATAGAGAGCTCCATAGGGCACACATGGCGGGTTTAGGGGCTCTATAGAGAGCTCCATAGGGCAGACATGGCGGGTGAGATGGGGGCTCTATAGAGAGCTCCATAAAGCAGACATGGCGGGTGAGATGGGGGCTCTATAGAGAGCTCCATAGGGCACACATGGCGGGTTTAGGAGCTCTATAGAGAGCTCCGTAGGGCAGACATGGCGGGTGAGATGGGGTCTCTATAGAGAGCTCCATAGGGAAGACATGGGGGTTAGATGGGGGCTCTATAGAGAGCTCCATAGGACAGACATGGCTGGTGAGATGGGTGCTCTATAGAGAGCTCCATAGGGCACACATGGCGGGTTTAGGGGCTCTATAGAGAGCTCCATAGGCCAGACATGGCGGGTGAGATGGGGGCTATATAGAGAGCTCCATAGGGCAGACATGGCTGGTGAGATGGGGGCTCTATAGAGAGCTCCATAGGGCAGACATGGCTGGTGAGATGGGGGCTCTATACAGAGCTCCATAGGGCAGACATGGGGGTTAGATGGGGGCTCTATAGAGAGCTCCATATGTCAGACATGGCTGGTGAGATGGGGGCTCTATAGAGAGCTCCATAGGGCACACATTGCGGGTTTAGGGGCTCTATAGAGATCTCCATAGGGCAGACATGGCAGGCGTAGGGGCCCTATAGAGAGCTCCATAGGGCAGACATGGCGGGTGAGATGCGGGCTCTATAGAGAGCTCCATAGGGCAGACATGGCTGGTGAGATGGGGGCTCTATAGAGAGCTCAATAGGGCAGATATTACGGGTGTAGGGGACCTATAGAGAGCTGCATAGGTCAGACATGGCGGGTGAGATGGGGGCTCTATAGAGAGCTCAATAGGGCAGACATGGCGGGTGAGATTGGGGCTCTATAGAGAGCTCCATAGGGCAGACATGGCGGGTGAGATGGGGGCTCTATAGAGAGCCTCATAGGGCAGACATGGCTCGTGAGATGGGGGCTCTATAGAGAGCTCGATAGGGCAAATATGGCGGGTCTAGCGGCTCTATAGAGAGCTCCATAGGGCAGACATGGCGGGTGAGATGGGGGCTCTATAGAGAGCTCCATAGGGGAGACATGGCGGGTGAGATGGGGGCTCTATAGAGAGCTCCATAGTGCAGACATGGCGGGTGTAGGGGCTCTATAGAGAGCTCCATAGGGCAGACATGGCTGGTGAGATGGGGTGTCTATATAGAGTTCCATAGGGCACACATGGCGGGTTTAGGGGCTCCATAGAGAGCTCCATAGGGCAGACATGGCGGGTGAGATGTGGGCTCTATATAGAGCTCCATAGGGCAGACATGGCGGGTGAGATGGGGGCTCTATAGAGAGCTCCATAGGGCAGACATGGCGGGTGAGATGGGGGCTCTATAGAGAGCTCCATTGGGCAGACATGGCGGGTGAGATGGGGTCTCTATAGACAGCTCCATAGGGCAGACATGGCGGGTGAGATGGGGGCTCTATAGAGAGCTCCATAGGGCAGACATGGCGGGTGAGATTGGGGCTCTATAGAGAGCTCAATAGGGCAGACATGGCGGGAGAGATGGGGGCTCTATAGAGAGCTCCATAGGGCAGACATGGCGGGTGTAGGGGCTCTATAGAGAGCTCCATAGGGCAGACATGGCGGGTGTAGGGGCTCTATAGAGAGCTCCATAGGGCAGACATGGCGGGTGTAGGGGCTCTATAGAGTGCTCCATAGGGCAGACATGGCGGGTGAGATGGGGGCTCTATAGAGAGCTCCATAGGGCAGACATGGCGGGTAAGATGAAGGCTCTATAGAGAGCTCCATAGGGCAGCCATGGCAGGTGAGATGGGGGCTCTATAGAGAGCTCCATATGTCAGACATGGCTGGTGAGATGGGGGCTCTATAGAGAGCTCCATAGGGCACACATTGCGGGTTTAGGGGCTCTATAGAGATCTCCATAGGGCAGACATGGCAGGCGTAGGGGCTCTATAGAGAGCTCCATAGGGCAGATATGGCGGGTGAGATGGGGGCTCTATAGAGAGGTATATAGGGCAGACATGGCGGGTGAGATGGGGGCTCTATAGAGAGCTCCATAGTGCAGACATGGCGGGTGAGATGGGGGCTATATAGAGAGCTCCATAGGGGAGACATGGTGGGAGAGATGGGGGCTCTATAGAGAGCTCCAGAGGACAGACATGGCGGGTGAGATGGTGGCTATATAGAGAGCTCCATAGGGCAGATATGACGGGTGTAGGGGCTCTATAGAGAGCTCCATAGGGCAGACATGGCGGGTGAGATGGAGGCTCTATAGAGAGCTCCATAGGGCAGACATGGCGGGTGAGATGGGGGCTCTATAGAGAGCTAAAGAGGGCAGACATGGCGGGTGAGATTGGGGCTCTATAGAGAGCTCCATAGGGCAGACATGGCGGGTGAGATGGGGGCTCTATAGAGAGCTCCATAGTGCAGACATGGCGGGTGAGATGGGGGCTCTATAGAGAATTCAATAGGGCAGACATGGCGGGTGTAGGGGCTCTATAGAGAGTTCAATAGGGAGTCATGGCGGGTGTTGGGACTCTATAGAGAGCTCCATAGGGCAGACATGGCGGGTGAAATGGGGGCTCTATAGAGAGCTCCATAGGGCACACATGGCGGGTGAGATGGGGGCTCTATAGAGAGCTCCATAAGGCAGACATGGCGGGTGAGATGGGGACTCTATAGAGAGCTCCATAGTGCAGAGATGGTGGGTGTAGGGGCTCTATAGAGAGCTCCATAAAGCAGACATGGCGGGTGAGATGGGGTGTCTATATAGAGTTCCATAGGGCACACATGGCGGGTTTAGGGGCTCTATAGAGAGCTCCATAGCCAGATATGGCGGGTGAGATGGTGGCTCTATAGAGAGCTCCATAGGGCAGACATGGCTGGTGAGATGGGGGCTCTATAGAGAGCTCCATAGGGCAGACATGGCTGGTGAGATGGGGGCTCTATAGAGAGCTCCATAGGGCAGACATGGGGGTTAGATGGGGGCTCTATATAGAGCTCCATAGGGCAGACATGGCTGGTGAGATGGGGGCTCTATAGAGAGCTCCATATGGCACACATGGCGGGTTTAGGGGCTCTATAGAGAGCTCCATAGGGCAGACATGGCGGGTGAGATGGGGGCTCTATAGAGAGCTCCATAGGGCAGACATGGCGGGTGAGATGGGGGCTCTATATAGAGCCCCATAGGGCAGACATGGCGGGTGTAGGGACTGTATAGAGAGCTCCATAGGGCAGACATGGCGGGTGAGATGGGGGCTCTATAGAGAGCTCCATAGGGAAGACATGGCTGGTGAGATGGGGGCTCTATATAGAGCTCAATAGGGCAGACATTGCGGGTGTAGGGGACCTATAGAAAGCTGCATAGCTCAGACATGGCGGGTGAGATGGGGGCTCTATAGAGAGCTCCATAGGGCAGACATGGCGGGTGAGATCTGGGCTCTATAGAGAGCTCCATAAGGCAGACATGGCGGGAGAGATGGGGACTCTATAGAGAGCTCCATAGTGCAGAGATGGTGGGTGTAAGGGCTCTATAGACATCTCCATAGGGCAGACATGGCGGGTGAGATGGGGGCTCTATAGAGAGCTCCATAGGGCAAACATGGCGGGTGTAGGGGCTCTATAGAGAGCTCCATAGGGCAGACATGGCGGGTGTAGGGGCTCTATAGAGAGCTCAATAGGGCAGATATGGCGGGTGTAGGGGTTCTATAGAGAGCTCCATAGGGCAGACAATGCGGGTGAGATGGGGGCTCTATACAGAGCTCCATAGGGCAGACATGGCGGGTAACATGAAGGCTCTATAGAGAGCTCCATAGGGCAGACATGGCAGGTGAGATGGGGGCTCTATAGCGAGCTCCATAGGGCAGACATGGCGGGTGAGATGGGGGCTCTATAGAGAGCTCCATAGGGGAGACATGGCGGTAGAGATGGGGGCTCTATAGAGAGCTCCATAGGGCAGACATGGTGGGTGAGATGGGGGATCCATAGAGAGCTCCATAGGGTAGACATGGCGGGTGAGATGGGGGCTATATAGAGAGCTCCATAAAGCAGACATGGCAGGTGAGATGGGGGCTCTATAGAGAGCTCCATAGGGCAGACATGGCGGGGGAGATGGGGGCTCTATAGAGAGCTCCATAGGGCAGAAATGGCAGGCGTAGGGGCTCTATAGAGAGCTCCATAGGGCAGACATGGCGGGTGAGTTGGGGGCTCTATAGAGAGCTACATAAAGCAGACATGGCAGGTGAGATGGGGGCTGTATAGAGAGCTCCATAGGGCACACATGGCGGGTTTAGGGGCTCTATATAGAGCTCCATAGGGCAGACATGGCGGGTGAGATGGGGGCTCTATAGAGAGCTCCATAAAGCAGACATGGCGGGTGAGATGGGGGCTCTATAGAGAGCTCCATAGGGCACACATGGCGGGTTTAGGAGCTCTATAGAGAGCTCCGTAGGGCAGACATGGCGGGTGAGATGGGGTCTCTATAGAGAGCTCCATAGGGAAGACATGGGGGTTAGATGGGGGCTCTATAGAGAGCTCCATAGGACAGACATGGCTGGTGAGATGGGTGCTCTGTAGAGAGCTCCATAGGGCAGACATGGCGGGTTTAGGGGCTCTATAGAGAGCTCCATAGGCCAGACATGGCGGGTGAGATGGGGGCTATATAGAGAGCTCCATAGGGCAGACATGGCTGGTGAGATGGGGGCTCTATAGAGAGCTCCATAGGGCAGACATGGCTGGTGAGATGGGGGCTCTATAGAGAGCTCCATAGGGCAGACATGGGGGTTAGATGGGGGCTCTATAGAGAGCTCCATATGTCAGACATGGCTGGTGAGATGGGGGCTCTATAGAGAGCTCCATAGGGCACACATTGCGGGTTTAGGGGCTCTATAGAGATCTCCATAGGGCAGACATGGCAGGCGTAGGGGCCCTATAGAGAGCTCCATAGGGCAGACATGGCGGGTGAGATGCGGGCTCTATAGAGAGCTCCATAGGGCAGACATGGCTGGTGAGATGGGGGCTCTATAGAGAGCTCAATAGGGCAGATATTACGGTTGTAGGGGACCTATAGAGAGCTGCATAGGTCAGACATGGCGGGTGAGATGGGGGCTCTATAGAGAGCTCAATAGGGCAGACATGGCGGGTGAGATGGGGGCTCTATAGAGAGCCTCATAGGGCAGACATGTCTCGTGAGATGGGGGCTCTATAGAGAGCTCGATAGGGCAGATATGGCGGGTCTAGCGGCTCTATAGAGAGCTCCATAGGGCAGACATGGCGGGTGAGATGGGGGCTCTATAGAGAGCTCCATAGGGGAGACATGGCGGGTGAGATGGGGGCTCTATAGAGAGCTCCATAGTGCAGACATGGCGGGTGTAGGGGCTCTATAGAGAGCTCCATAGGGCAGACATGGCTGGTGAGATGGGGTGTCTATATAGAGTTCCATAGGGCACACATGGCGGGTTTAGGGGCTCCATAGAGAGCTCCATAGGGCAGACATGGCGGGTGAGATGGGGGCTCTATATAGAGCTCCATAGGGCAGACATGGCGGGTGAGATGGGGGCTCTATAGAGAGCTCAATAGAGGAGACATGGCGGGTGAGATGGGGGCTCTATAGAGAGCTCCATTGGGCAGACATGGCGGGTGAGATGGGGTCTCTATAGACAGCTCCATAGGGCAGACATGGCGGGTGAGATGGGGGCTCTATAGAGAGCTCCATAGGGCAGACATGGCGGGTGATATTGGGGCTCTATAGAGAGCTCAATAGGGCAGACATGGCGGGAGAGATGGGGGCTCTATAGAGAGCTCCATAGGGCAGACATGGCGGGTGTAGGGGCTCTATAGAGAGCTCCATAGGGCAGACATGGCGGGTGTAGGGGCTCTATAGAGAGCTCCGTAGGGCAGACATGGCGGGTGAGATGGGGACTCTATAGAGAGCTCCATAGTGCAGAGATGGTGGGTGTAGGGGCTCTATAGAGAGCTCCATAAAGCAGACATGGCGGGTGAGATGGGGTGTCTATATAGAGTTCCATAGGGCACACATGGCGGGTTTAGGGGCTCTATAGAGAGCTCCATAGCCAGATATGGCGGGTGAGATGGTGGCTCTATAGAGAGCTCCATAGGGCAGACATGGCTGGTGAGATGGGGGCTCTATAGAGAGCTCCATAGGGCAGACATGGCTGGTGAGATGGGGGCTCTATAGAGAGCTCCATAGGGCAGACATGGGGGTTAGATGGGGGCTCTATATAGAGCTCCATAGGGCAGACATGGCTGGTGAGATGGGGGCTCTATAGAGAGCTCCATATGGCACACATGGCGGGTTTAGGGGCTCTATAGAGAGCTCCATAGGGCAGACATGGCGGGTGAGATGGGGGCTCTATAGAGAGCTCCATAGGGCAGACATGGCGGGTGAGATGGGGGCTCTATATAGAGCCCCATAGGGCAGACATGGCGGGTGTAGGGACTGTATAGAGAGCTCCATAGGGCAGACATGGCGGGTGAGGTGGGGGCTCTATAGAGAGCTCCATAGGGAAGACATGGCTGGTGAGATGGGGGCTCTATATAGAGCTCAATAGGGCAGACATTGCGGGTGTAGGGGACCTATAGAAAGCTGCATAGCTCAGACATGGCGGGTGAGATGGGGGCTCTATAGAGAGCTCAATAGGGCAGACATGGCGGGTGAGATTGGGGCTCTATAGAGAGCTCCATAGGGCAGACATGGCGGGTGAGATGGGGGCTCTATAGAGAGCTCCGTAGGGCAGACATGGCGGGTGAGATGGGGGCTCTAGAGAGAGCTCCATAGGGCAGATATGGCGGGTCTAGCGGCTCTATAGAGAGCTCCATAGGGCAGACATGGCAGGTGAGATGGGGGCTCTATAGAGAACTCCATAGGGCAGACATGGCGGGTGAGATGGGGGCTCTATAGAGAGCTCCATAGTGCAGACATGGCGGGTGTAGACGCTCTATAGAGAGCTCCATAGGGCAGACATTGCTGGTGCGATGGGGTGTCTATATAGAGTTCCATGGGGCACACATGGCGGGTTTAGGGGCTCCATAGAGAGCTCCATAGGGTAGACATGGCGGGTGAGATGGGGGCTCTATATAGAGCTCCATAGGGCAGACATGGCGGGTGAGATGGGGGCTCTATAGAGAGCTCCATAGGGCACACATGGCGGGTGAGATTGGGGCTCTATAGAGAGCTCCATAGCGCACACACGGCGGGTGAGATGGGGGTTCTATAGAGAGCTCCATAGGGCAGACATGGCGGGTGAGATGGGGGCTCTATAGAGAGCTCCATAGGGCACACATGGCGGGTTTAGGGGCTCTATAGAGAGCTCCATAGGGCAGTCATAGCGTCTGAGATGGGGGCTCTATAGAGAGCTCCATAGGGCAGACATGGCGAGTGAGATGGGGGCTCTATAGAGAGCTCCATAGGGCAGACATGGCTGGTGAGATGGGGGCTCTATAGAGAGCTCCATAGGGCACACATGGCGGGTTCACGGGCTCTATAGAGAGCTCCATAGGGCAGAAATCGCGGGTGAGATGGTGGCTCTATAGAGAGCTCCATAGGGCAGACATGTCGGGTGAGATGGGGGTTCTATAGAGAGCTCCATAGGGCAGATATGGCGGGTCTAGCGGCTCTATAGAGAGCTCCATAGGGCAGACATGGCAGGTGAGATGGGGGCTCTATAGAGAACTCCATAGGGCAGACATGGCGGGTGAGATGGGGGCTCTATAGAGAGCTCCATAGGGCAGACATTGCTGGTGCGATGGGGTGTCTATATAGAGTTCCATGGGGCACACATGGCGGGTTTAGGGGCTCCATAGAGAGCTCCATAGGGTAGACATGGCGGGTGAGATGGGGGCTCTATATAGAGCTCCATAGGGCAGACATGGCGGGTGAGATGGGGGCTCTATAGAGAGCTCCATAGGGGAGACATGGCGGGTGAGATGGGGGCTCTATAGAGAGCTCCATAGGGCAGACATGGCGGGTGAGATGGGGGCTCTATATAGAGCTCCATAGGGCAGACATGGCGGGTGAGATGGGGGCTCTATAGAGAGCTCCATAGGGCAGACATGGCTGGTGAGATTGGGGCTCTATAGAGAGCTCAATAGGGCAGACATGGCGGGTGAGATTGGGGCTCTATAGAGAGCTCCATAGCGCACACACGGCGGGTGAGATGGGGGTTCTATAGAGAGCTCCATAGGGCAGACATGGCGGGTGAGATGGGGGCTCTATAGAGAGCTCCATAGGGCAGACATCGCGGGTGAGATGGGGGCTCGATAGAGAGCTCCATAGGGCAGACATCGCGGGTGAGATGGGGGCTCTATAGAGAGCTTCATAGCGCACACATGGCGGGTGAGATGGGGGCTCTATAGAGAGCTCCATAGGGCACACATGGCGGGTTTAGGGGCTCTATAGAGAGCTCCATAGGGCAGTCATAGCATCTGAGATGGGGGCTCTATAGAGAGCTCCATAGGGCAGACATGGCGGGTGACATGGGGGCTCTATAGAGAGCTCCATAGGGCAGACATGGCGGGTGAGATGGGGGCTCTATAGAGAGCTCCATAGGGCACACATGGCGGGTTCACGGGCTCTATAGAGAGATCCATAGGGCAGAAATCGCGGGTGAGATGGTGGCTCTATAGAGAGCTCCATAGGGCAGACATGTCGGGTGAGATGGGGGTTCTATAGAGAGCTCCATAGGGCAGATATGGCGGTCGTAGGGGCTCTATAGAGAGCTCCATAGGGCAGACATGGGGGGTGAGATGGGGGCTCTATAGAGAGCTCCATAGGGCAGACATGGCGGGTGTAGGAGCTCTATAGAGAGCTCCATAGGGCAGACATTGCGGGCGTAGGGGCTCTATAGGTTGGTTCATACATGGGAATTACTGGCACCTATTGAAGCTCCATACGGCCTACAGATAGGGAGGGACAAGAGCTCCGTTGCGGGCGCCTCATCAGGGATTATGGGTCTCTATGGGTGCCTTCGGGAAAGAACAGGTATTTCTTTCCATAAAGTGGAGCAGATGAAAAAAACCAGCGACTGGTGATAGGGGCTCTCTCTGTAGCGGGCTCCATAAGCGCGATCCAGGGCGCAATAGGGGCTGTATAAGGGGCTCGGTATTTGAAGAGTGCGAGAAGGGGCTGTAGAGGGGGCCACTTGCGGGATCCATTGGCTGTGAGAGAAGCTCCTGGGGTGGGGTTCCGTGAGTGCAACACTGGGGGGACGACAGGGGCTCTAGAGGGGGCTACGTACAGGGTACACATGGCACTATAACTGCTATACTTGGGACACCGTAGCAGGAATTTACGTGGTGCGATAGGAGATCTATAGGGGGCTCGGTAAGCTTGATAGGGGCTTTATAATGTGCTCGTAAGTGGGAAGTGCAAATTAATCAAAAGGCAGCAGGGAGCCTGGTACACAGTGCATGCAGTGGCAGGTGTCTGACCTCAGATGAAGACAAGAGGACAGAGTTTAGCAGCTGCTAAAATTGGCAGAACAGATGCTGATAAGAAGCACAGAAAGTATCAGAAAAACAAAGAGGATTTCACCGCCAGCACCAGGGTTATGTGTATGTATACATGCTGAAGCTTTCTGAAAGTCTTCTGGACAAACCAAAGCCTGAATACAAAAGAACTTCCAAAATTAATTAGAAAGGAAAAAAAACTCAATTACGTGTTTAACAAGAAAACCGTTTTCTACGCCGCATACAGCAACTTAAAAACAAAGTTTCGCTTGTGGTATCTGTTCCACACAAAATTGTAATTTTTTGACACGAGAATATTCTTCACTGGCAGATCCTTCTGCAAAGACCTGCAATTGCTCTCTCCCCCGTCCCAGACATTGTCAGCCTTGCGGACAAGCAGGGTGGTTAACAATGCGTTCCCCGGGTGTTGGTCTTCCGAGGAGACAGGCGAGCGCTGAAGAACCTGCTGCTAGTTTTGAGTGATTTAATGCCTTCTACGGAAACAGATTCACCAGCGGCTGAGAATTCCCACTGCAGTGATGTGGCTGCTAACTGCAGAGAGGGATGAAGATTCAAATGACTGCTGCTGTCGGAGGGAAGGAGGAGACAGACTGCTTTTCTGAAAACTTTTGACAGCAACACGTTTCAGCGCTAGCAGTTCTCAGACAGCTTTACCCGTTAGTGCAAAGAACCTGTGGAACCGGAGTCTACTGAAAATGCCCAAGAATGCGCGCGGAGCTTGCTCGGCTAAGCAAGAGCACACAGGCTCTCTCCCCGGAGGTTTCAACCTCCGCGGACGAAGGCGCTTGCGGGGAAGTCGGTTTCCTCTATCAGACAGACACCGGCGTTTTACAGCCATGCGGAAGAGCTGTGGCAGAGACGGCAGAAGAGAGCAGAGAAGGCACGGCTCCGAGGCAAGAAGCAGACTGGAAGGCGCACCTGTGTGTGATGAACAGACGCCTGATGAATATACTGGCAAGGAACAGATTTCACATCCTACGGTACACAGAGAGACTTATCTCTCGATGTAAAGCTTCCGTGCATCCCGAGACTGCTGGGAAGCACATGAAAATATGAATCGCTCCTCACTGGTCTATTACCAGTTCGTTTGATTACTTGTGCTGCGCAGACGAAGGCAGAGGATGGTCTTGCAGCGTGAAACTTTTCTCGTCTGACAGGTTTCTTTTCTGAGCAACAGCTAGACGTTTTACCGTGGTGCGGCTGATTACAGCTGAGATGGATGAAGATTTAAATGACTGCTGCTGTCGGAGGGAAGGAGCAGACCGACTGCTTTTTTGTGACTTTGGAACCGGCTGTAAAAGGGGCTCCGTTTGGAGGGACATTTAGAGTGTAATAGGGGCTCTAGAGACGGCTCCATAGGCGAGACAAAGAGCGAGATAGGGACTCAAGAGAGGGTCCCATATGCGCGACTTATCGCAGGGATAGGAACTTTATAGGGGGTTCCACTGGGGCGACCCAGGGCGCGATAGGCGCTCAATAGAGGGTGGCATTAGGTGTACAGAGGGATCTCCCTCTAGACCTTCTATCACCACCAAGAATTCCCTGCTATCGAGCCCCTATCTCTATCTTTGCCTCCACTATGCAGCCCTCTACAGAGCCCGTTTCTTGCTCCCTATCTTCCTCCTATGGAACCTCTAGTACCGCCTCTACGGCACCCTCGGTCGCACTTCTGCTGCTTCCTCGAGAGCCCCTATCGCTCCCCTTATGATCCCGCTATGGAGCCCTCCGAAGAGCACCCCTCGAACCCTCTGTACCCCTCATGCCACCCTCTAGCTACGTCTAGCTGTTGCTCAGAAAAGAAACCTGTCAGACGAGAAAAGTTTCACGCTGCAAGACCATCCTCTGCCTTCGTCTGCGCAGCACAAGTAATCAAACGAACTGGTAATAGAGCAGTGAGGAGCGATTCATATTTTCATGTGTTTCCCAGCAGACTCGGGCCACCACGTGGCCCCCCAGGCCCCACCAGAGCCCAGGGTCCTGGCAAGCTTTGAGCTTTGGCTCCACGCAAACTCCTGCCCCCCAGGTAGGGACTCACCCTGAGCGCCGCAGCCCAGGGGTGCTCCTGGGGTGGCACCACTCACGGCTGCTGTCTCTCCTCCAGGCTCAGACCTCCTGTGCCCCAGCAGCAGCCGCCCTTCTCATGGCCGTGTCCCCAGGTACTTCTGGAGAGGTTCCTCCCTGGGCAGGGATGTCCGCTGGGTGCCAGAGGGCTCGGTAGTGGGGGGCAGCAGATGGCCTGAGGGAGCCGTGCTAGGTCAGGGGGACCCTCCAGGGGCACCCACCGAGCAGGCCCCCATTGCCAACGTCAATGGGCTTCATATAAGGACCCCCCACCGCCTATAGGTGACCCCCACCCCCCATAGGTGACATGTGACCCCCAAACCACCTTATATGTGACAACCCCACCACCTATAGGTGACACCCATCCCAATATATGGGTCCCAGTCCCCATATGTGGGTCCCACATCCCTTATGTGACCCCCACCCCCTATATGTGACCCCCCCCCACCCCCTATAGCTTACCCCACCCCTATAGGTGACCCCCACCCCCTATAAGAGACACCCACCCCCTATGTGTGACCCCCCACACCCTACAGGTGACCCCCACCCCCTATAGGTGACTCCCACTCCCATTATGTGACCCCCCCTATAGGTGAACCCCTCACCCCCTGTATGTGACCTCCCACGCCCCCTATAGGTGACACGCAGCCCCCATACTGACCCCCCACCCCATATATGTGAACCCCACCAACCTTATATGTGACAACCTCACCCCCTATAGAAGACCCCCCCACCCTCTATAGGTGACCCCCACCCCCCATAAGTGGGTCCCACCCCCGTTATGTGACCCCCACCCCATATATGTGACTCCCCCACCCCCTATAGTTGACACCCACCCCCTACATGAGACCCCCACCCCCTATAGGTGACTCCCATCCCCCCTTATGTGACCCCTCCACATCCCATAGGTGACCCCCACCCCCTATATGAGACCCCCCCACCCCCTATATCTGACCCCCCAGCACCCCCGATGTGTTATCCCCACTCTCTATAGGTGACCCCCATCCCCTGCATGTTTGTCTCTGCCCCCCCCATAGAGCACCTATAGAGCATTCTGCACCCCGTATATAGCCCCTCTCTCAGCCCCCTATAGAGCTCGGATCATGGATCAAGTTCCCCTCTAGAGCCGTTATGGCTCTCCCTCTCCCCTGGCCTCTATAGAGCTCCTATGGGGCCCCTTATACAGCCCCTATGGAACCCCCTAAGCTCCTGCTATGGTGCCCCCTGGGTATCCCGTATGCAGCCCCCGATAGAGCCCCCATGGAATGCCCTATCATGGCCTCCGCGTGAGGAGACCCTTCTACAACAACCCTCATGTCTACACTATGGAGCCCTCTATAGGGGCCCTATAGCGCACCCTACGTCCCTCCTATACAACCACTTACACAGCCCCTATAGCACCCTGTAGCGGGCTTGAGGAACCCCCTAGAGAGCCCCTACAGTGCTCCAAAGTTTCCCCATGTGCTGGGTGCTCTACAGGCTCTATAGAGAGCTCCATAGAGCAGACATGGCAGGCGTAGGGGCTCTATAGAGAGCTCCATAAAGCAGACATGGCAGGTGAGATGGGGGCTCTATAGAGAGCTCCATAGGGCAGATATGGCGGGGGAGATGGGGGCTCTATAGAGAGCTCCATAGGGCAGACATGGCAGGCGTAGGGGCTCTATAGAGAGCTCCATAGGGCAGACATGGCGGGTGAGTTGGGGGCTCTATAGAGAGCTCCATAAAGTAGACATAGCAGGTGAGATGGAGGCTCTATAGAGAGCTCCATAGGGCAGACATGGGGAGTGTAGGGGCTCTATAGAGAGCTCCATAAGGCAGACATGGCAGGCGTAGGGGCTCTATAGAGAGCTCCATAGGGCAGACATGGCGGGTGTAGGGGCTCTATAGAGAGCTCCATAGGGCAGACATTGCTGGTGAGATGGGGTGTCTATATAGAGTTCCACAGGGCACACATGGCGGGTTTAGGGGCTCCATAGAGAGCTCCATAGGGCAGACATGGCGGGTGAGATGGGGGCTCTATATAGAGCTTCATAGTGCAGACATGGCGGGTGAGATGGGGGCTCTATAGAGAGCTCCATAGGGCAGACATGGCGGGTGAGATGGGGGCTCTATAGAGAGCTCCATAGGGCAGACATGGCAGGCGTAGGGGCTCTATAGAGAGCTCCATAGGGCAGACATGGCAGGCGTAGGGGCCCTATAGAGAGCTCCATTTGGGAGACATGGCGGGTGAGATGGGGGCTCTATAGAGAGCTCCATAGGGCAGACATGGCGGGTGAGATGGGGGCTCTATAGAGAGCCCCATAGGGCAGACATGGCGGGTGTAGGGACTGTATAGAGAGCTCCATAGGGCAGACATGGCTGGTGAGATGGGGGCTCTATAGAGAGCTCAATAGGGCAGACATTGCGGTTGTAGGGGACCTATAGAAAGCTGCATAGGTCAGACATGGCGGGTGAGATGGGGGCTCTATAGACAGCTCAATAAGGCAGACATGGCGGGTGAGATTGGGGCTCTATTGAGAGCTCCATAGGGCAGACATGGCGGGTGAGATGGGGGCTCTATAGAGAGTTCCATAGGGCAGACATGGCTCGTGAGATGGGGGCTCTATATAGAGCTCCATAGGGCAGATATGGCGGGTCTAGCGGCTCTATAGAGAGCTCCATAGGGCAGACATGGCGGGTGAGATGGGGGCTCTATAGAGAGCTCCATAGGGCAGACATGGCGGGTGAGATGGGGGCTCTATAGAGAGCTCCATAGTGCAGACATGGCGGGTGTAGGGGCTCTATAGAGAGCTCCATAGGGCAGACATTGCTGGTGAGATGGGGTGTCTATATAGAGTTCCATAGGGCAAACATGGCGGGTTTAAGGGCTCCATTGAGAGCTCCATAGGGCAGACATGGCGGGTGAGATGGGGGCTCTATATAGAGCTCCATAGGGGAGACATGGCGGGTGAGATGGGGGCTCTATAGAGAGCTCCATAGGGGAGACATGGCGGGTGAGATGGGGGCTCTATAGACAGCTCCATAGGGCAGACATGGCGGGTGAGATGGGGGCTCTATAGAGAGCTCCATAGGGCAGACATGGCGGGTGAGATTGGGGCTCTATAGAGAGCTCAATAGGGCAGACATGGCGGGAGAGATGGGGGCTCTATAGAGAGCTCCATAGGACAGACATGGCGGGTGTAGGGGGCTGTATAGAGAGCTCCATAGGGAAGACATGGCGGGTGAGATGGGGGCTCTATATAGAGCTCCATAGGGCAGACATGGGGGGTGAGATGGGGGCTCTATAGAGAGCTCCATAGGGCAGACATGGCGCGTGAGATGGGGGCTCTATAGAGAGCTCCATAGGGCAGACATGGCAGGCGTAGGGGCTCTATAGAGAGCTCTATATGGGAGACATGGCGGGTGAGATGGAGGCTCTATAGAGAGCTCCATAGGGCAGACATGGCGGGTGAGATGGGGGCTCTATAGAGAGCTCCATAGTGCCGACATGGCGGGTGAGATGGGGGCTCTATAGAGAGTTCCATAGGGCAGAACTGGCGGGTGTAGGGGCTCTATAGAGAGCTCCATAGGGAGACATGGCGGGTGTAGGGGGTCTATAGAGAGCTCCATAGGGCAGACATGTCGGGTGAGACGGGGACACTATAGAGAGCTCCATAGTGCAGACATGGTGGGTGTAGGGGCTCTATAGAGAGCTCTATGGGGCAGACATGGCGGGTGAGATGGGGGCTCTATAGAGAGCTCCATAGGGCAGACATGGCGGGTGTAGGGGCTCTATAGAGAGCTCCATAGGGCAGACATGGCGGGGGAGATGGGGGCTCTATAGAGAGCTCAATAGGGCAGACATGGCGGGTGTAGGGGCTCTATAGAGAGCTCCATAGGGCAGACATGGCGGGTGAGATGGGGGCTCTATAGAGAGCTCCATAGGGCAGACATGGCGGGTAAGATGAAGGCTCTATAGAGAGCTCCATAGGGCAGACATGGCAGGTGAGATGAAGGCTCTATAGAGAGCTCCATAGGGCAGACATGGCGGGTGAGATGGGGGCTATATAGAGAGCTCCATAGGGGAGACATGGCGGGAGAGATGGGGGCTCTATAGAGAGCTCCATAGGGCAGACATGGCGGGTGAGATGGGGGCTATATAGAGAGCTCCATAGGGCAGACATGGCGGGTGTAGGGGCTCTATAGAGAGCTCCATAGGGCAGACATGGCGGGTGAGATAGGGGATCTATAGAGAGCTCCATAGGGCAGACATGGCGGGTGAGATGGGGGCTCTATAGAGAGCTAAATAGGGCAGACATGGCGGGTGAGATTGGGGCTCTATAGAGAGCTCCATAGGGCAGACATGGCGGGTGAGATGGGGGCTCTATAGAGAGCTCCATAAGGCAGACATGGTGGGAGTAGGGGCTCTATAGAGAGCTCCATAGGGCAGACATGGCAGGTGAGTTGGGGGCTCTATAGAGAGCTCCATAGGGCAGACATGGCGGGTGAGATGGGGGCTCTATAGAGAGTTCCATAGGGCAGAAATGGCGGGTGTAGGGGCTCTATAGAGAGCTCCATAGGGAGACATGGCGGGTGTAGGGGCTCTATAGAGAGCTCCATAGGGCACACATGGCGGGTGAGATGGGGGCTCTATAGAGAGCTCCATAAGGCAGATATGGCGGGTGAGATGGGGACTCTATTGAGAGCTCCATAGTGCAGCGATGGTGGGTGTAAGGGCTCTATAGAGAGCTCCATAGGGCAGACATGGCAGGTGTAGGGGCTCTATAGAGAGCTCAATAGGGCAGACATGGCGGGTGTAGGGGCTATATAGAGAGCTCCATAGGGCAGACATGGCGGGTAAGATGGGGGCTATATACAGAGCTCCATAGGGCAGATATGGCGGGTAAGATGAAGGCTCTATAGAGAGCTCCATAGGGCAGACATGGCAGGTGAGATGGGGGCTCTATAGAGAGCTCCATAGGGCAGACATGGCGGGTGAGATGGGGGCTCTATAGAGAGCTCCATAGGTGAGACATGGCGGGAGAGATGGGGGCTCTATAGAGAGCTCCATAGGGCAGACATGGTGGGTGAGATGGGGGCTCCATAGAGAGCTCCATAGGGCAGACATGGCGGGTGAGATGGGGGCTCTATAGAGAGCTCCATAGGGCAGACATGGCAGGCGTAGGGGCTCTATAGAGAGCTCCATAGGGCAGACATGGCGGGTGATTTGGGGTCTCTATAGAGAGCTCCACAAAGCAGACATGGCAGGTGAGATGGGGGTTCTATAGAGAGCTCCATAGGGCACACATGGCGGGTTTAGGGACTCTATAGAGAGCTCCATAGGGCAGACATGGCGGGTGAGATGGGGGCTCTATAGAGAGCTCCATAAAGCAGACACGGCGGGTGAAATGGGGGCTCTATAGAGAGCTCCATAGGGCACACATGGCGGGTTTAGGGGCTCTATAGAGAGCTCCGTAGGGCAGACATGGCGGGTGAGATGGGGTCTCTATAGAGAGCTCCATAAGGAAGACATGGGGGTTAGATGGGCGCTCTATAGAGAGCTCCATAGGGCAGACATGGCTGGTGAGATGGGTGCTCTATAGAGAGCTCCATAGGGCACACATGGCGGGTTTAGGGGCTCTATAGAGAGCTCCATAGGGCAGACATGGCGGGTGAGATGGGGGCTCTATAGAGAGCTCCATAGGGCAGACATGGCTGGTGAGATGGGGGCTCTATAGAGAGCTCCATAGGGCAGACATGGCGGGTGAGATGGGGGCTATATAGAGAGCTCCATAGGGGAGACATGGCGGGAGAGATGGGGGCTCTATAGAGAGCTCAATAGGACAGACATGGCGGGTGAGATGGGGGCTATATAGAGATCTCCATAGGGCAGACATGGCAGGCGTAGGGGCCCTATAGAGAGCTCCATATGGCAGACATGGCGGGTGAGATGGTGGCTCTATAGAGAGCTCCATAGGGCAGACATGGGGAGAGTAGTGGCTCAATAGAGAGCTCCATAAGGCAGACATGGCAGGCGTAGGGGCTCTATAGAGAGCTCCATAGGGGAGACATGGCGGGTGAGATGGGGGCTCTATAGAGAGCTCCATAGGGCAGACATGGCGGGTGAGATGGGGGCTATATAGAGAGCTCCATAGGGGAGACATGGCGGGAGCGTTGGGGGCTCTATAGAGAGCTCTATAGGACAGACATGGCGGGTGAGATGGGGGCTATATAGAGAGCTCCATAGGGCAGACATGGGGAGTGTATGGGCTCTATAGAGAGCTCCATAGGGCAGACATGGCGGGTGAGATGGGGGCTCCATAGAGATCTCCATAGGGTAGACATGGCGGTTGTTGGGGGCTGTATAGAGAGCTCCATAGGGAAGACATGGGGAGTGTAGGGGCTCTATAGAGAGCTCTATAGGGGAGACATGGCAGGTGAGATGGGGGCGCTATAGAGAGCTCCATAGGGCAGACATAGCGGGTGTGATGGGGGCTCTATAGAGAGCTCCATAGTGCAGACATGGCGGGTGAGATGGGGGCTCTATAGAGAGTTCCATAGGGCAGAAATGGCGGGTGTAGGGGCTCTATAGAGAGCTCCATAGGGAGACATGGCGGGTGTAGGGGCTCTATAGAGAGCTCCATAGGGGAGACATGTCGGGTGAGATGGGGGCTCTATAGAGAGCTCCATAGGGCACACATAGCAGGTGAGATGGGGGCTCTATAGAGAGCTCCATAGGGCAGATATGGCGGGTGAGATGGGGATTCTATAGAGAGCTCCATAGTGCAGACATGGTGGGTGTAGGGGCTCTATAGAGAGCTCTATGGGGCAGACATTGCGGGTGAGATGGGGGCTCTATAGAGAGCTCCATAGGGCAGACATGGCGGGTGTAGGGGCTCTATAGAGAGCTCCATAGGGCAGACATGGCGGGTGTAGGGGCTCTATAGAGAGCTCAATAGGGCAGACATGGCGGGTGTAGGGGCTTTATAAAGAGCTCCATAGGGCAGACATGGCGGGTGAGATGGGGGCTCTATAGAGAGCTCCATAGGGCAGACATGGCGGGTAAGATGAAGGCTCTATAGAGAGCTCCATAGGGCAGCCATGGCAGGTGAGATGGGGGCTCTATAGACAGCTCCATAGGGCAGACATGGCGGGTGAGATGGGGGTCTAGAGTGAGCTCTCTAGGGCAGACATGGCGGGTGAGATGGGGGCTCTATAGAGAGCTCCATAGTGCAGACATGGCGGGTGAGATGGGGGCTATATAGAGAGCTCCATAGGGGAGACATGGCGGGAGAGATGGCGGCTCTATAGACAGCTCCATAGGACAGACATGGCGGGTGAGATGGGGGCTATATAGAGAGCTCCATAGGGCAGACATGACGGGTGTAGGGGCTCTATAGAGAGCTCCATAGGGCAGACATGGCGGGTGAGATGGGGGCTCTATAGAGAGCTCCATAGGGCAGACATGGCGGGTGAGATGGGGGCTCTATAGAGAGCTAAAGAGGGCAGACATGGCGGGTGAGATTGGGGCTCTATAGAGAGCTCCATAGGGCAGACATGGCGGGTGAGATGGGGGCTCTATAGAGAGCTCCATAAGGCAGACATGGTGGGTGTAGGGGCTCTATAGAGAGCTCCATTGGGCAGACATGGCGGGTGAGATGGGGGCTCTATAGAGAGCTCCATAGGGAAGACATTGCGGGTGAGATGGGGGCTCTATAGAGAGCTCCATAGTGCAGACATGGCGGGTGAGATGGGGGCTCTATAGAGAGCTCCATAGGGAAGACATTGCGGGTGAGATGGGGGCTCTATAGAGAGCTCCATAGGGCAGACATGGCGGGTGTAGGGGCTCTATAGAGAGCTCCAAAGGGAGACATGGCGGGTGTAGGGGCTCTTTAGAGAGCTCCATAGGGAGACATGGCGGGTGTAGGGGCTCTTTAGAGAGCTCCATAGGGCAGACATGGCGGGTGAAATGGGGGCTCTATAGAGAGCTCCATAGGGCACACATGGCGGGTGAGATGTGGGCTCTATAGAGAGCTCCATAAGGCAGACATGGCGGGTGAGATGGGGACTCTATAGAGAGCTCCATAGTGCAGACATGGTGGGTGTAGGGGCTCTATAGAGAGCTCTATGGGGCAGACATGGCGGGTGAGATGGGGGCTCTATAGAGAGCTCCATAGGGCAGACATGGCGGGTGTAGGGGCTCTATAGAGAGCTCCATAGGGCAGTCATGGCGGGTGTAGGGGCTCTATAGAGAGCTCAATAGGGCAGACATGGCGGGTGTAGGGGCTCTATAGAGAGCTCCATAGGGCAGACATGGCGGGTGAGATGGGGGCTCTATACAGAGCTCCATAGGGCAGACATGGCTGGTAAGATGAAGGCTCTATACAGAGCTCCATAGGGCAGACATGGCAGGTGAGATGGGGGTTCTATAGAGAGCTCCATAGGGCAGACATGGCGGGTGAGACGGGGACTCTATAGAGAGCTCCATAGGGGAGACATGGCGGGAGAGATGGGGGCTCTATAGAGAGCTGTATAGGGCAGACATGGCGGGTGAGATGGGGGCTCTATAGAGAGCTCCATAGGGCAGACATGGCGGGTAAGATGAAGGCTCTATAGAGAGCTCCATAGGGGAGACATGGCGGGAGAGATGGGGGCTCTATAGAGAGCTCCATAGGGCAGACATGGCGGGTGAGATGGAGGCTATATAGAGAGCTCCATAGGGCAGACATGGCGGGTGTAGGGGCTCTATAGAGAGCTCCATAGGGCAGACATGGCGGGTGAGATGGGGGCTCTATAGAGAGCTCCATAGGGCAGACATGGCGGGTGAGATGGGGGATCTATAGAGAGCTAAATAGGGCAGACATGGCGGTTGAGATTGGGGCTCTATAGAGAGCTCCATAGGGCAGACATGGCGGGTGAGATGGGGGCTCTATAGAGAGCTCCATAAGGCAGACATCGTCGGTGTAGGGGCTCTATAGAGAGCTCCATAGGGCAGACATGGCAGGTGAGTTGGGGGCTCTATAGACAGCTCAATAAGGCAGACATGGCGGGTGAGATTGGGGCTCTATTGAGAGCTCCATAGGGCAGACATGGCGGGTGAGATGGGGGCTCTGTAGAGAGTTCCATAGGGCAGACATGGCTCGTGAGATGGGGGCTCTATATAGAGCTCCATAGGGCAGATATGGCGGGTCTAGCGGCTCTATAGAGAGCTCCATAGGGCAGACATGGCGGGTGAGATGGGGGCTCTATAGAGAGCTCCATAGGGCAGACATGGCGGGTGAGATGGGGGCTCTATAGAGAGCTCCATAGTGCAGACATGGCGGGTGTAGGGGCTCTATAGAGAGCTCCATAGGGCAGACATTGCTGGTGAGATGGGGTGTCTATATAGAGTTCCATAGGGCAGACATGGCGGGTTTAAGGGCTCCATAGAGAGCTCCATAGGGCAGACATGGAGGGTGAGATGGGGGCTCTATATAGAGCTCCATAGGGGAGACATGGCGGGTGAGATGGGGGCTCTATAGAGAGCTCCATAGGGGAGACATGGCGGGTGAGATGGGGGCTCTATAGACAGCTCCATAGGGCAGACATGGCGGGTGAGATGGGGGCTCTATAGAGAGCTCCATAGGGCAGACATGGCGGGTGAGATTGGGGCTCTATAGAGAGCTCAATAGGGCAGACATGGCGGGAGAGATGGGGGCTCTATAGAGAGCTCCATATGACAGACATGGCGGGTGTAGGGGGCTGTATAGAGAGCTCCATAGGGAAGACATGGCGGGTGAGATGGGGGCTCTATATAGAGCTCCATAGGGCAGTCATGGGGGGTGAGATGGGGGCTCTATAGAGAGCTCCATAGGGCAGACATGGCGCGTGAGATGGGGGCTCTATAGAGAGCTCCATAGGGCAGACATGGCAGGTGAGTTGGGGGCTGTATAGAGAGCTCCATAGGGCAGACATGGCGGGTGAGATGGGGGCTCTATAGAGAGTTCCATAGGGCAGAAATGGCGGGTGTAGGGGCTCTATAGAGAGCTCCATAGGGAGACATGACGGTTGTAGGGGCTCTATAGAGAGCTCCATAGGGCACACATGGCGGGTGAGATGGGGGCTCTATAGAGAGCTCCATAAGGCAGATATGGCGGGTGAGATGGGGACTCTATTGAGAGCTCCATAGTGCAGCGATGGTGGGTGTAAGGGCTCTATAGAGAGCTCCATAGGGCAGATATGGCGGTTGAGATGGGGGCTCTATAGAGACCTCCATAGGGCAGACATGGCGGGTGTAGGGGCTCTATAGAGAGCTCAATAGGGCAGACATGGCGGGTGTAGGGGCTATATAGAGAGCTCCATAGGGGAGACATGGCGGGTAAGATGGGGGCTCTATAGAGAGCTCCATAGGGCAGACATGGCGGGTGAGATGGGGGCTCTATAGAGAGCTCCATAGGGCAGACATGGCGGGTGAGATGGGGGCTCTATAGAGAGCTCCATAGGGCAGACATGGCGGGTGAGATGGGGGCTCTATAGAGAGCTCCATAGGTGAGACATGGCGGGAGAGATGGGGGCTCTATAGAGAGCTCCATAGGGCAGACATGGTGGGTGAGATGGGGGCTCCATAGAGAGCTCCATAGGGCAGACATGGCGGGTGAGATGGGGGCTCTATAGAGAGCTCCATAGGGCAGACATGGCAGGCGTAGGGGCTCTATAGAGAGCTCCATAGGGCAGACATGGCGGGTGATTTGGGGGCTCTATAGAGAGCTCCACAAAGCAGACATGGCAGCTGAGATGGGGGTTCTATAGAGAGCTCCATAGGGCACACATGGCGGGTTTAGGGGCTTTATAGAGAGCTCCATAGGGCAGACATGGCGGGTGAGATGGGGGCTCTATAGAGAGCTCCATAAAGCAGACACGGCGGGTGAAATGGGGGCTCTATAGAGAGCTCCATAGGGCACACATGGCGGGTTTAGGGGCTCTATAGAGAGCTCCGTAGGGCAGACATGGCGGGTGAGATGGGGTCTCTATAGAGAGCTCCATAAGGAAGACATGGGGGTTAGATGGGCGCTCTATAGAGAGCTCCATAGGGCAGACATGGCTGGTGAGATGGGTGCTCTATAGAGAGCTCCATAGGGCACACATGGCGGGTTTAGGGGCTCTATAGAGAGATCCATAGGGAAGACATGGCGGGTGAGATGGGGGCTCTATAGAGAGCTCCATAGGGCAGACATGGCTGGTGAGATGGGGGCTCTATAGAGAGCTCCATAGGGCAGACATGGCGGGTGAGATGGGGGCTATATAGAGAGCTCCATAGGGGAGACATGGCGGGAGAGATGGGGGCTCTATAGAGAGCTCAATAGGACAGACATGGCGGGTGAGATGGGGGCTATATAGAGATCTCCATAGGGCAGACATGGCAGGCGTAGGGGCCCTATAGAGAGCTCCATAGGGCAGACATGGCGGGTGAGATGGGGTCTCTATAGAGAGCTCCATAGGGCAGACATGGGGAGAGTAGTGGCTCAATAGAGAGCTCCATAGGGCAGACATGGCGGGTGAGATGGGGGCTCCATAGAGATCTCCATAGGGCAGACATGGCGGTTGTAGGGGGCTGTATAGAGAGCTCCATAGGGAAGACATTGGGAGTCTAGGGGCTCTATAGAGAGCTCTATAGGGGAGACATGGCGGGTGAGATGGGGGCGCTATAGAGAGCTCCATAGGGCAGACATAGCGGGTGTGATGGGGGCTCTATAGAGAGCTCCATAGTGCAGACATGGCGGGTGAGATGGGGGCTCTATAGAGAGTTCCATAGGGCAGAAATGGCGGGTGTAGGGGCTCTATAGAGAGCTCCATAGGGAGACATGGCTGGTGTAGGGGCTCTATAGAGAGCTCCATAGGGCAGACATGGCGGGTGAGATGGGGGCTCTATACAGAGCTCCATAGGGCAGACATGGCTGGTAAGATGAAGGCTCTATACAGAGCTCCATAGGGCAGACATGGCAGGTGAGATGGGGGTTCTATAGAGAGCTCCATAGGGCAGACATGGCGGGTGAGACGGGGACTCTATAGAGAGCTCCATAGGGGAGACATGGCGGGAGAGATGGGGGCTCTATAGAGAGCTCTATAGGGCAGACATGGCGGGTGAGATGGGGGCTCTATAGAGAGCTCCATAGGGCAGACATGGCGGGTAAGATGAAGGCTCTATAGAGAGCTCCATAGGGGAGACATGGCGGGAGAGATGGGGGCTCTATAGAGAGCTCCATAGGGCAGACATGGCGGGTGAGATGGAGGCTATATAGAGAGCTCCATAGGGCAGACATGGCGGGTGTAGGGGCTCTATAGAGAGCTCCATAGGGCAGACATGGCGGGTGAGATGGAGGCTATATAGAGAGCTCCATAAGGCAGACATCGTCGGTGTAGGGGCTCTATAGAGAGCTCCATAGGGCAGACATGGCAGGTGAGTTGGGGGCTCTATAGACAGCTCAATAAGGCAGACATGGCGGGTGAGTTTGGGGCTCTATTGAGAGCTCCATAGGGCAGACATGGCGGGTGAGATGGGGGCTCTGTAGAGAGTTCCATAGGGCAGACATGGCTCGTGAGATGGGGGCTCTATATAGAGCTCCATAGGGCAGATATGGCGGGTCTAGCGGCTCTATAGAGAGCTCCATAGGGCAGACATGGCGGGTGAGATGGGGGCTCTATAGAGAGCTCCATAGGGCAGACATGGCGGGTGAGATGGGGGCTCTATAGAGAGCTCCATAGTGCAGACATGGCGGGTGTAGGGGCTCTATAGAGAGCTCCATAGGGCAGACATTGCTGGTGAGATGGGGTGTCTATATAGAGTTCCATAGGGCAGACATGGCGGGTTTAAGGGCTCCATAGAGAGCTCCATAGGGCAGACATGGAGGGTGAGATGGGGGCTCTATATAGAGCTCCATAGGGGAGACATGGCGGGTGAGATGGGGGCTCTATAGAGAGCTCCATAGGGGAGACATGGCGGGTGAGATGGGGGCTCTATAGACAGCTCCATAGGGCAGACATGGCGGGTGAGATGGGGGCTCTATAGAGAGCTCCATAGGGCAGACATGGCGGGTGAGATTGGGGCTCTATAGAGAGCTCAATAGGGCAGACATGGCGGGAGAGATGGGGGCTCTATAGAGAGCTCCATATGACAGACATGGCGGGTGTAGGGGGCTGTATAGAGAGCTCCATAGGGAAGACATGGCGGGTGAGATGGGGGCTCTATATAGAGCTCCATAGGGCAGTCATGGGGGGTGAGATGGGGGCTCTATAGAGAGCTCCATAGGGCAGACATGGCGCGTGAGATGGGGGCTCTATAGAGAGCTCCATAGGGCAGACATGGCAGGCGTAGGGGCTCTATAGAGAGCTCTATATGGGAGACATGGCGGGTGAGATGGAGGCTCTATAGAGAGCTCCATAGGGCAGACATGTCGGGTGAGATGGGGGCTCTATAGAGAGCTAAATAGGGCAGACATGGCGGGTGAGATTGGGGCTCTATAGAGAGCTCCATAGGGCAGACATGGCGGGTGAGATGGGGGCTCTATAGAGAGCTCCATAAGGCAGACATGGTGGGTGTAGGGGCTCTATAGAGAGCTCCATAGGGCAGACATGGCAGGTGAGTTGGGGGCTGTATAGAGAGCTCCATAGGGCAGACATGGCGGGTGAGATGGGGGCTCTATAGAGAGTTCCATAGGGCAGAAATGGCGGGTGTAGGGGCTCTATAGAGAGCTCCATAGGGAGACATGACGGTTGTAGGGGCTCTATAGAGAGCTCCATAGGGCACACATGGCGGGTGAGATGGGGGCTCTATAGAGAGCTCCATAAGGCAGATATGGCGGGTGAGATGGGGACTCTATTGAGAGCTCCATAGTGCAGCGATGGTGGGTGTAAGGGCTCTATAGAGAGCTCCATAGGGCAGATATGGCGGTTGAGATGGGGGCTCTATAGAGACCTCCATAGGGCAGACATGGCGGGTGTAGGGGCTCTATAGAGAGCTCAATAGGGCAGACATGGCGGGTGTAGGGGCTATATAGAGAGCTCCATAGGGGAGACATGGCGGGTAAGATGGGGGCTCTATAGAGAGCTCCATAGGGCAGACATGGCGGGTGAGATGGGGGCTCTATAGAGAGCTCCATAGGGCAGACATGGCGGGTGAGATGGGGGCTCTATAGAGAGCTCCATAGGGCAGACATGGCGGGTGAGATGGGGGCTCTATAGAGAGCTCCATAGGTGAGACATGGCGGGAGAGATGGGGGCTCTATAGAGAGCTCCATAGGGCAGACATGGTGGGTGAGATGGGGGCTCCATAGAGAGCTCCATAGGGCAGACATGGCGGGTGAGATGGGGGCTCTATAGAGAGCTCCATAGGGCAGACATGGCAGGCGTAGGGGCTCTATAGAGAGCTCCATAGGGCAGACATGGCGGGTGATTTGGGGGCTCTATAGAGAGCTCCACAAAGCAGACATGGCAGCTGAGATGGGGGTTCTATAGAGAGCTCCATAGGGCACACATGGCGGGTTTAGGGGCTTTATAGAGAGCTCCATAGGGCAGACATGGCGGGTGAGATGGGGGCTCTATAGAGAGCTCCATAAAGCAGACACGGCGGGTGAAATGGGGGCTCTATAGAGAGCTCCATAGGGCACACATGGCGGGTTTAGGGGCTCTATAGAGAGCTCCGTAGGGCAGACATGGCGGGTGAGATGGGGTCTCTATAGAGAGCTCCATAAGGAAGACATGGGGGTTAGATGGGCGCTCTATAGAGAGCTCCATAGGGCAGACATGGCTGGTGAGATGGGTGCTCTATAGAGAGCTCCATAGGGCACACATGGCGGGTTTAGGGGCTCTATAGAGAGATCCATAGGGAAGACATGGCGGGTGAGATGGGGGCTCTATAGAGAGCTCCATAGGGCAGACATGGCTGGTGAGATGGGGGCTCTATAGAGAGCTCCATAGGGCAGACATGGCGGGTGAGATGGGGGCTATATAGAGAGCTCCATAGGGGAGACATGGCGGGAGAGATGGGGGCTCTATAGAGAGCTCAATAGGACAGACATGGCGGGTGAGATGGGGGCTATATAGAGATCTCCATAGGGCAGACATGGCAGGCGTAGGGGCCCTATAGAGAGCTCCATAGGGCAGACATGGCGGGTGAGATGGGGTCTCTATAGAGAGCTCCATAGGGCAGACATGGGGAGAGTAGTGGCTCAATAGAGAGCTCCATAGGGCAGACATGGCGGGTGAGATGGGGGCTCCATAGAGATCTCCATAGGGCAGACATGGCGGTTGTAGGGGGCTGTATAGAGAGCTCCATAGGGAAGACATTGGGAGTCTAGGGGCTCTATAGAGAGCTCTATAGGGGAGACATGGCGGGTGAGATGGGGGCGCTATAGAGAGCTCCATAGGGCAGACATAGCGGGTGTGATGGGGGCTCTATAGAGAGCTCCATAGTGCAGACATGGCGGGTGAGATGGGGGCTCTATAGAGAGTTCCACAGGGCAGAAATGGCGGGTGTAGGGGCTCTATAGAGAGCTCCATAGGGAGACATGGCGGGTGTAGGGGCTCTATAGAGAGCTCCATAGGGGAGACATGTCGGGTGAGATGGGGGCTCTATAGAGAGCTCCATAGGGCACACATAGCAGGTGAGATGGGGGCTCTATAGAGAGCTCCATAGGGCAGATATGGCGGGTGAGATGGGGGTTCTATAGAGAGCTCCATAGTGCAGACATGGTGGGTGTAGTGGCTCTATAGAGAGCTCTATGGGGCAGACATGGCGGGTGAGATGGGGGCTCTATAGAGAGCTCCATAGGGCAGACATGGCGGGTGTAGGGGCTCTATAGAGAGCTCCATAGGGCAGACATGGCGGGTGAGATGGGGGCTCTATAGAGAGCTCCATAGGGCAGACATGGCGGGTGTAGGGGCTTTATAAAGAGCTCCATAGGGCAGACATGGCGGGTGAGATGGGGGCTCTATAGAGAGCTCCATAGGGCAGACATGGCGGGTGAGATGGGGGCTCTATAGAGAGTTCCATAGGGCAGAAATGGCGGGTGTAGGGGCTCTATAGAGAGCTCCATAGGGAGACATGGCTGGTGTAGGGGCTCTATAGAGAGCTCCATAGGGCAGACATGGCGGGTGAGATGGGGGCTCTATACAGAGCTCCATAGGGCAGACATGGCTGGTAAGATGAAGGCTCTATACAGAGCTCCATAGGGCAGACATGGCAGGTGAGATGGGGGTTCTATAGAGAGCTCCATAGGGCAGACATGGCGGGTGAGACGGGGACTCTATAGAGAGCTCCATAGGGGAGACATGGCGGGAGAGATGGGGGCTCTATAGAGAGCTCTATAGGGCAGACATGGCGGGTGAGATGGGGGCTCTATAGAGAGCTCCATAGGGCAGACATGGCGGGTAAGATGAAGGCTCTATAGAGAGCTCCATAGGGGAGACATGGCGGGAGAGATGGGGGCTCTATAGAGAGCTCCATAGGGCAGACATGGCGGGTGAGATGGAGGCTATATAGAGAGCTCCATAGGGCAGACATGGCGGGTGTAGGGGCTCTATAGAGAACTCCATAGGGCAGACATGGCGGGTGAGATGGAGGCTATATAGAGAGCTCCATAAGGCAGACATCGTCGGTGTAGGGGCTCTATAGAGAGCTCCATAGGGCAGACATGGCAGGTGAGTTGGGGGCTCTATAGACAGCTCAATAAGGCAGACATGGCGGGTGAGTTTGGGGCTCTATTGAGAGCTCCATAGGGCAGACATGGCGGGTGAGATGGGGGCTCTGTAGAGAGTTCCATAGGGCAGACATGGCTCGTGAGATGGGGGCTCTATATAGAGCTCCATAGGGCAGATATGGCGGGTCTAGCGGCTCTATAGAGAGCTCCATAGGGCAGACATGGCGGGTGAGATGGGGGCTCTATAGAGAGCTCCATAGGGCAGACATGGCGGGTGAGATGGGGGCTCTATAGAGAGCTCCATAGTGCAGACATGGCGGGTGTAGGGGCTCTATAGAGAGCTCCATAGGGCAGACATTGCTGGTGAGATGGGGTGTCTATATAGAGTTCCATAGGGCAGACATGGCGGGTTTAAGGGCTCCATAGAGAGCTCCATAGGGCAGACATGGAGGGTGAGATGGGGGCTCTATATAGAGCTCCATAGGGGAGACATGGCGGGTGAGATGGGGGCTCTATAGAGAGCTCCATAGGGGAGACATGGCGGGTGAGATGGGGGCTCTATAGACAGCTCCATAGGGCAGACATGGCGGGTGAGATGGGGGCTCTATAGAGAGCTCCATAGGGCAGACATGGCGGGTGAGATTGGGGCTCTATAGAGAGCTCAATAGGGCAGACATGGCGGGAGAGATGGGGGCTCTATAGAGAGCTCCATATGACAGACATGGCGGGTGTAGGGGGCTGTATAGAGAGCTCCATAGGGAAGACATGGCGGGTGAGATGGGGGCTCTATATAGAGCTCCATAGGGCAGTCATGGGGGGTGAGATGGGGGCTCTATAGAGAGCTCCATAGGGCAGACATGGCGCGTGAGATGGGGGCTCTATAGAGAGCTCCATAGGGCAGACATGGCAGGCGTAGGGGCTCTATAGAGAGCTCTATATGGGAGACATGGCGGGTGAGATGGAGGCTCTATAGAGAGCTCCATAGGGCAGACATGTCGGGTGAGATGGGGGCTCTATAGAGAGCTAAATAGGGCAGACATGGCGGGTGAGATTGGGGCTCTATAGAGAGCTCCATAGGGCAGACATGGCGGGTGAGATGGGGGCTCTATAGAGAGCTCCATAAGGCAGACATGGTGGGTGTAGGGGCTCTATAGAGAGCTCCATAGGGCAGACATGGCAGGTGAGTTGGGGGCTGTATAGAGAGCTCCATAGGGCAGACATGGCGGGTGAGATGGGGGCTCTATAGAGAGTTCCATAGGGCAGAAATGGCGGGTGTAGGGGCTCTATAGAGAGCTCCATAGGGAGACATGACGGTTGTAGGGGCTCTATAGAGAGCTCCATAGGGCACACATGGCGGGTGAGATGGGGGCTCTATAGAGAGCTCCATAAGGCAGATATGGCGGGTGAGATGGGGACTCTATTGAGAGCTCCATAGTGCAGCGATGGTGGGTGTAAGGGCTCTATAGAGAGCTCCATAGGGCAGATATGGCGGTTGAGATGGGGGCTCTATAGAGACCTCCATAGGGCAGACATGGCGGGTGTAGGGGCTCTATAGAGAGCTCAATAGGGCAGACATGGCGGGTGTAGGGGCTATATAGAGAGCTCCATAGGGGAGACATGGCGGGTAAGATGGGGGCTCTATAGAGAGCTCCATAGGGCAGACATGGCGGGTGAGATGGGGGCTCTATAGAGAGCTCCATAGGGCAGACATGGCGGGTGAGATGGGGGCTCTATAGAGAGCTCCATAGGGCAGACATGGCGGGTGAGATGGGGGCTCTATAGAGAGCTCCATAGGTGAGACATGGCGGGAGAGATGGGGGCTCTATAGAGAGCTCCATAGGGCAGACATGGTGGGTGAGATGGGGGCTCCATAGAGAGCTCCATAGGGCAGACATGGCGGGTGAGATGGGGGCTCTATAGAGAGCTCCATAGGGCAGACATGGCAGGCGTAGGGGCTCTATAGAGAGCTCCATAGGGCAGACATGGCGGGTGATTTGGGGGCTCTATAGAGAGCTCCACAAAGCAGACATGGCAGCTGAGATGGGGGTTCTATAGAGAGCTCCATAGGGCACACATGGCGGGTTTAGGGGCTTTATAGAGAGCTCCATAGGGCAGACATGGCGGGTGAGATGGGGGCTCTATAGAGATCTCCATAAAGCAGACACGGCGGGTGAAATGGGGGCTCTATAGAGAGCTCCATAGGGCACACATGGCGGGTTTAGGGGCTCTATAGAGAGCTCCGTAGGGCAGACATGGCGGGTGAGATGGGGTCTCTATAGAGAGCTCCATAAGGAAGACATGGGGGTTAGATGGGCGCTCTATAGAGAGCTCCATAGGGCAGACATGGCTGGTGAGATGGGTGCTCTATAGAGAGCTCCATAGGGCACACATGGCGGGTTTAGGGGCTCTATAGAGAGATCCATAGGGAAGACATGGCGGGTGAGATGGGGGCTCTATAGAGAGCTCCATAGGGCAGACATGGCTGGTGAGATGGGGGCTCTATAGAGAGCTCCATAGGGCAGACATGGCGGGTGAGATGGGGGCTATATAGAGAGCTCCATAGGGGAGACATGGCGGGAGAGATGGGGGCTCTATAGAGAGCTCAATAGGACAGACATGGCGGGTGAGATGGGGGCTATATAGAGATCTCCATAGGGCAGACATGGCAGGCGTAGGGGCCCTATAGAGAGCTCCATAGGGCAGACATGGCGGGTGAGATGGGGTCTCTATAGAGAGCTCCATAGGGCAGACATGGGGAGAGTAGTGGCTCAATAGAGAGCTCCATAGGGCAGACATGGCGGGTGAGATGGGGGCTCCATAGAGATCTCCATAGGGCAGACATGGCGGTTGTAGGGGGCTGTATAGAGAGCTCCATAGGGAAGACATTGGGAGTCTAGGGGCTCTATAGAGAGCTCTATAGGGGAGACATGGCGGGTGAGATGGGGGCGCTATAGAGAGCTCCATAGGGCAGACATAGCGGGTGTGATGGGGGCTCTATAGAGAGCTCCATAGTGCAGACATGGCGGGTGAGATGGGGGCTCTATAGAGAGTTCCACAGGGCAGAAATGGCGGGTGTAGGGGCTCTATAGAGAGCTCCATAGGGAGACATGGCGGGTGTAGGGGCTCTATAGAGAGCTCCATAGGGGAGACATGTCGGGTGAGATGGGGGCTCTATAGAGAGCTCCATAGGGCACACATAGCAGGTGAGATGGGGGCTCTATAGAGAGCTCCATAGGGCAGATATGGCGGGTGAGATGGGGATTCTATAGAGAGGTCCATAGTGCAGACATGGTGGGTGTAGTGGCTCTATAGAGAGCTCTATGGGGCAGACATGGCGGGTGAGATGGGGGCTCTATAGAGAGCTCCATAGGGCAGACATGGCGGGTGTAGGGGCTCTATAGAGAGCTCCATAGGGCAGACATGGCGGGTGAGATGGGGGCTCTATAGAGAGCTCCATAGGGCAGACATGGCGGGTGTAGGGGCTTTATAAAGAGCTCCATAGGGCAGACATGGCGGGTGAGATGGGGGCTCTATAGAGAGCTCCATAGGGCAGACATGGCGGGTAAGATGAAGGCTCTATAGAGAGCTCCATAGGGCAGCCATGGCAGGTGAGATGGGGGCTCTATAGACAGCTCCATAGGGCAGACATGGCGGGTGAGATGGGGGTCTAGAGTGAGCTGTATAGGGCAGACATGGCGGGTGAGATGGGGGCTCTATAGAGAGCTCCATAGTGCAGACATGGCGGGTTAGATGGGGGCTATATAGAGAGCTCCATAGGGGAGACATGGCGGGAGAGATGGCGGCTCTATAGAGAGCTCCATAGGACAGACATGGCGGGTAAGATGGGGGCTATATAGAGAGCTCCATAGGGCAGACATGACGGGTGTAGGGGCTCTATAGAGAGCTCCATAGGGCAGACATGGCGGGTGAGATGGGGGCTCTATAGAGAGCTCCATAGGGCAGACATGGCAGGTGAGATGGGGGCTCTATAGAGAGCTAAAGAGGGCAGACATGGCGGGTGAGATTGGGGCTCTATAGAGAGCTCCATAGGGCAGACATGGCGGGTGAGATGGGGGCTCTATAGAGAGCTCCATAAGGCAGACATGGTGGGTGTAGGGGCTCTATAGAGAGCTCCATTGGGTAGACATGGCGGGTGAGATGGGGGCTCTATAGAGAGCTCCATAGGGAAGACATTGCGGGTGAGATGGGGGCTCTATAGAGAGCTCCATAGTGCAGACATGGCGGGTGAGTTGGGGGCTCTATAGAGAATTCCATAGGGCAGACATGGCGGGTGTAGGGGCTCTATAGAGAGCTCCAAAGGGAGACATGGCGGGTGTAGGGGCTCTTTAGAGAGCTCCATAGGGAGACATGGCGGGTGTAGGGGCTCTTTAGAGAGCTCCATAGGGCAGACATGGCGGGTGAAATGGGGGCTCTATAGAGAGCTCCATAGGGCACACATGGCGGGTGAGATGGGGGCTCTATAGAGAGCTCCATAAGGCAGACATGGCGGGTGAGATGGGGGCTCTATAGAGAGCTCCATAGGGCAGAGATGGTGGGTGTAGGGGCTCTATAGAGAGCTCCATAAGGCAGACATGGCGGTTGAGATGGGGGCTCTATAGAGAGCTCCATAGGGCAGACATGGCGGGTGTAGGGGCTCTATAGAGAGCTCCATAGGGCAGTCATGACGGGTGTAGGGGCTCTATAGAGAGCTCAATAGGGCAGACATGGCGGGTGTAGGGGCTCTATACAGAGCTCCATAGGGCAGACATGGCTGGTAAGATGAAGGCTCTATAGAGAGCTCCATAGGGCAGACATGGCAGGTGAGATGGGGGTTCTATACAGAGCTCCATAGGGCAGACATGGCGGGTGAGATGGGGACTCTATAGAGAGCTCCATAGGGGAGACATGGCGGGAGAGATGGGGGCTCTATAGAGAGCTCTATAGGGCAGACATGGCGGGTGAGATGGGGGCTCTATAGAGAGCTCCATAGGGCAGACATGGCGGGTAAGATGAAGGCTCTATAGAGAGCTCCATAGGGCAGACATGGCAGGTGAGATGAAGGCTCTATAGAGAGCTCCATAGGGCAGACATGGCGGGTGAGATGGGGGCTCTATAGAGAGCTCTATAGGGCAGACATGGCGGGTGAGATGGGGGCTCTATAGAGAGCTCCATAGGGCAGACATGGCGGGTGAGATGGGGGCTATATAGAGAGCTCCATAGGGGAGACATGGCGGGAGAGATGGGGGCTCTATAGAGAGCTCCATAGGGCAGACATGGCGGGTGAGATGGGGACTATATAGAGAGCTCCATAGGGCAGACATGGCGGGTGTAGGGGCTCTATAGAGAGCTCCATAGGGCAGACATGGCGGGTGAGATAGGGGCTCTATAGAGAGCTCCATAGGGCAGACATGGCGGGTGAGATGGGGGCTCTATAGAGAGCTAAATAGGGCAGACATGGCGGTTGAGATTGGGGCTCTATAGAGAGCTCCATAGGGCAGACATGGCGGGTGAGATGGGGGCTCTATAGAGAGCTCCATAAGGCAGACATGGTCGGTGTAGGGGCTCTATAGAGAGCTCCATAGGGCAGACATGGCAGGTGAGTTGGGGGCTCTATAGAGAGCTCCATAGGGCAGACATGGCGGGTGAGATGGGGGCTCTATAGAGAGTTCCATAGGGCAGACATGGCGGGTGTAGGGGCTCTATAGAGAGCTCCATAGGGAGACATGGCGGGTGTAGGGGCTCTATAGAGAGCTCCATAGGGCACACATGGCGGGTGAGATGGGGGCTCTATAGAGAGCTCCATAAGGCAGACATGGCGGGTGAGATGGGGACTCTATAGAGAGCTCCATAGTGCAGAGATGGTGGGTGTAAGGGCTCTATAGAGAGCTCCATAGGGCAGATATTGCGGTTGAGATGGGGGCTCTATAGAGAGCTCCATAGGGCAGACATGGCGGGTGTAGGGGCTCTATAGAGAGCTCAATAGGGCAGACATGGCGGGTGTAGGGGCTCTATAGAGAGCTCCATAGGGCAGACATGGCGGGTAAGATGGGGTCTCTATACAGAGCTCCATAGGGCAGATATGGCGGGTAAGATGAAGGCTCTATAGAGAGCTCCATAGGGCAGACATGGCAGGTGAGATGGGGGCTCTATAGAGAGCTCCATAGGGCAGACATGGCGGGTGAGATGGGGGCTCTATAGAGAGCTCCATAGGTGAGACATGGCGGGAGAGATGGGGGCTCTATAGAGAGCTCTATAGGGCAGACATGGTGGGTGAGATGGGGGCTCCATAGAGAGCTCCATAGGGCAGACATGGCGGGTGAGATGGGGGCTCTATAGAGAGCTCCATAGGGCAGACATGGCAGGCGTAGGGGCTCTATAGAGAGCTCCATAGGGCAGACATGGCGGGTGATTTGGGGGCTCTATAGAGAGCTCCACAAAGCAGACATGGCAGGTGAGATGGGGGTTCTATAGAGAGCTCCATAGGGCACACATGGCGGGTTTAGGGGCTCTATAGAGAGCTCCATAGGGCAGACATGGCGGGTGAGATGGGGGCTCTATAGAGAGCTCCATAAAGCAGACATGGCGGGTGAGATGGGGGCTCTATAGAGAGCTCCATAGGGCACACATGGCGGGTTTAGGGGCTCTATAGAGAGCTCCGTAGGGCAGACATGGCGGGTGAGATGGGGTCTCTATAGAGAGCTCCATAAGGAAGACATGGGGGTTAGATGGGGACTCTATAGAGAGCTCCATAGGGCAGACATGGCTGGTGAGATGGGTGCTCTATAGAGAGCTCCATAGGGCACACATGGCGGGTTTAGGGGCTCTATAGAGAGCTCCATAGGGAAGACATGGCGGGTGAGATGGGGGCTCTGTAGAGAGCTCCATAGGGCAGACATGGCTGGTGAGATGGGGGCTCTATAGAGAGCTCCATAGGGCAGACATGGCGGGTGAGATGGGGGCTATATAGAGAGCTCCATAGGGGAGACATGGCGGGAGAGATGGAGGCTCTATAGAGAGCTCAATAGGACAGACATGGCGGGTTAGATGGGGGCTATATAGAGAGCTCCATAGGGCAGACATGGCGGGTGTAGGGGCTCTATAGAGAGCTCCATAGGGCAGACATGGGGAGAGTAGTGTCTCAATAGAGAGCTCCATAAGGCAGACATGGCAGGCGTAGGGGCTCTATAGAGAGCTCCATAGGGGAGACATGGCGGGTGAGATGGGGGCTCTATAGAGAGCTCCATAGGGCAGACATGGCGGGTGAGATGGGGGCTCTATAGAGAGTTCCATAGGGCAGACATGGCGGGTGAGATGGGGGCTCTATAGAGAGCTCCATAGGACAGACATGGCGGGTGAGATGGTGGCTATATAGAGAGCTCCATAGGGCACACATGACGGGTGTAGGGGCTCTATAGGGAGCTCCATAGGGCAGACATGGCGGGTGAGATGGGGGCTCTATAGAGAGCTCCATAGGGCAGACATGGCGGGTGAGATGGGGGCTCTATAGAGAGCTAAAGAGGGCAGACATGGCGGGTGAGATTGGGGCGCTATAGAGAGCTCCATAGGGCAGACATGGCGGGTGAGATGGGGGCTCTATAGAGAGTTCCATAGTGCAGACATGGCGGGTGAGATGGGGGCTCTATAGAGAGTTCCATAGTGCAGACATGGCGGGTGAGATGGGGGCTCTATAGAGAGCTCCATAGGGCAGACATGGCGGGTGAAATGGGGGCTCTGTAGAGAGCTCCATAGGGCACACATGGCGGGTGAGATGGGGGCTCTATAGAGAGCTCCATAAGGCAGACATGGCGGGTGAGATGGGGGCTCTATAGAGAGCTCCATAGGGCAGACATGGCGGGTGTAGGGGCTCTATAGAGAGCTCCATAGGGCAGTCATGGCGGGTGTAGGGGCTCTATAGAGAGCTGAATAGGGCAGACATGGCGGGTGTAGGGGCTCTATAGAGAGCTCCATAGGGCAGACATGGCGGGTGAGATGGGGTCTCTATACAGAGCTCCATAGGGCAGACATGGCGGGTAAGATGAAGGCTCTATAGAGAGCTCCATAGGGCAGACATGGCAGGTGAGATGGGGGTTCTATAGAGAGCTCCATAGGGCAGACATGGCGGGTGAGATGGGGACTCTATAGAGAGCTCCATAGGGGAGACATGGCGGGAGAGATGGGGGCTCTATAGAGAGCTCCATAGGGCATACATGGTGGGTGAGATGGGGGCTCCATAGAGAGCTCCATAGGGCAGACATGGCGGGTGAGATGGGGGCTCTATAGAGAGCTCCATAAAGCAGACATGGCAGGTGAGATGGGGGCTCTATAGAGAGCTCCATAGGGCAGACATGGCGGGGGAGATGGGGGCTCTATAGAGAGCTCCATAGGGCAGACATGGCAGGCGTACGGGCTCTATAGAGAGCTCCATAGGGCAGACATGGCGGGTGAGATGGGGGCTCTATAGAGAGCTCCATAAGGCAGACATGGCAGGTGAGATGGGGGCTCTATAGAGAGCTCCATAGGGCACACATGGCGGGTTTAGGGGCTCTATAGAGAGCTCCATAGGGCAGACATGGCGGGTGAGATGGGGGCTCTATAGAGAGCTCCATAAAGCAGACATGGTGGATGAGATGGGGGCTCTATAGAGAGCTCCATAGGGCACACATGGCGGGTTTAGGGGCTCTATAGAGAGCTCCATAGGGCAGACATAGCGTCTGAGATGGGGGCTCTATAGAGAGCTCCATAGGGTAGACATGGCGGGTGAGATGGGGGCTCTATAGAGAGCTCCATAGGGCAGACATGGCTGGTGAGATGGGGGCTCTATAGAGAGCTCCATAGGGCACACATGGCGGGTTTACGGGCTCTATAGAGAGCTCCATAGGGCAAACATCGCGGGTGAGATGGTGGCTCTATAGAGAGCTCCATAGGGCAGACATGGCGGGTGAGATGGGGGTTCTATAGAGAGCTCCATAGGGCAGACATGGCGGTCGTAGGGGCTCTATAGAGAGCTCCATAAGGCAGACATGGGGAGTGAGATGGGGGCTCTATAGAGAGCTCCATAGGGCAGACATGGCGGGTGTAGGAGCTCTATAGAGAGCTCCATAGGGCAGATATTGCGGGCGTAGGGGCTCTATAGGTTGGTTCATAGATGGGAATTACTGGCACCTATTGAAGCTCCATACGGCCTACAGAGAGGGAGGGACAAGAGCTCCGTTGCGGGCGCCTCATCAGGGATTATGGGTCTCTATAGTGTCTTTATGGGTCTCTATGTGTCTCTATGGTGTCCATTGTTCCCTATGGGTCTCTATAGATCTGTATGGTCTCTATAAGTCCCTATGGATCTCTATGGGTCTCTCTCAAAACTAGCAGCAGGTTCTTCAGCGCTCGCCTGTCTCCTCGGAAGACCAACACCCGGGGAACGCATTGTTAACCACCCTGCTTGTCCGCAAGGCTGACAATGTCTGGGACGGGGGAGAGAGCAATTGCAGGTCTTTGCAGAAGGATCTGCCAGTGAAGAGCGCTCACTTTGTTCTTTGAAATGAGGCGCTCCATAGAGGATGGCAAGCATTCACAGGAGCTGCAGAAGGTCTCCTTGATGCTTGCTCTAGAGAGCGTTCGTACTGCCTGGAGCAGCAAGAGAAGGAGAACCGAAATTGACAGGTACGGCAAGGCCCTGCAACGCGGCATTAGTCCCCTAGATCCATGCCACGGTCTCTGCTGCCATCTATTGTCCGTTTAGGCACACTACAGTCCCTTCGGGAAAGAACAGGTATTTCTTTCCATAAAGTGGAGCAGATGAAAAAAACCAGCGACTGGTGATAGGGGCTCTCTCTGCAGCGGGCTCCATAAGCGCGATCCAGGGCGCAATAGGGGCTGTATAAGGGGCTCGGTATTTGAAGAGTGCGACAAGGGGCTGTAGAGGGGGCCACTTGCGGGATCCATTGGCTGTGAGAGAAGCTCCTGGGGTGGGGTTCCGTGAGTGCAACACTGGGGGGACGACAGGGGCTCTAGAGGGGGCTACGTACAGGGTACACATGGCACTATAACTGCTATACTTGGGACACCGTAGCAGGAATTTACGTGGTGCGATAGGAGATCTATAGGGGACTCGGTAAGCTTGATAGGGGCTTTATAAGGTGCTCGTAAGTGGGAAGTGCAAATTAATCAAAAGGCAGCAGGGAGCCTGGTACACAGTGCATGCAGTGGCAGGTGTCTGACCTCAGATGAAGACAAGAGGACAGAGTTTAGCAGCTGCTAAAATTGGCAGAACAGATGCTGATAAGAAGCACAGAAAGTATCAGAAAAACAAAGAGGATTTCACCGCCAGCACCAGGGTTATGTGTATGTATACATGCTGAAGCTTTCTGAAAGTCTTCTGGACAAACCAAAGCCTGAATACAAAAGAACTTCCAAAATTAATTAGAAAGGAAAAAAACCTCAATTACGCGTTTAACAAGAACACCGTTTTCTACGCCGCATACAGCAACTTAAAAACAAAGTTTCACTTGTGGTAACTGTTCCACACAAAATTGTAATTTTTGACACGAGAATATTCTTCACTGGCAGATCCTTCTGCAAAGACCTGCAATTGCTCTCTCCCCCGTCCCAGACATTGTCAGCCTTGCGGACAAGCAGGGTGGTTAACAATGCGTTCCCCGGGTGTTGGTCTTCCGAGGAGACAGGCGAGCGCTGAAGAACCTGCTGCTAGTTTTGAGTGATTTAATGCCTTCTACGGAAACAGATTCACCAGCGGCTGAGAATTCCCACTGCAGTGATGTGGCTGCTAACTGCAGAGAGGGATGAAGATTCAAATGACTGCTGCTGTCGGAGGGAAGGAGCAGACAGACTGCTTTTCTGAAAACTTTTGACAGCAACACGTTTCAGCGCTAGCAGTTCTCAGACAGCTTTACCCGTTAGTGCAAAGAACCTGTGGAACCGGAGTCTACTGAAAATGCCCAAGAATGCGCGCGGAGCTTGCTCGGCTAAGCAAGAGCACACAGGCTCTCTCCCCGGAGGTTTCAACCTCCGCGGACGAAGGCGCTTGCGGGGAAGCCGGTTTCCTCTATCAGACAGACACCGGCGTTTTACAGCCATGCGGAAGAGCTGTGGCAGAGACGGCAGAAGAGAGCGGAGAAGGCACGGCTCCGAGGCAAGAGGTAGACTGGAAGGCGCACCTGTGTGTGATGAATATACTGGCAAGGAACAGATTTCACATCCTACGGTACACAGAGAGACTTATCTCTCTATGTAAAGCTTCCGTGCATCCCGAGACTGCTGGGAAGCACATGAAAATATGAATCGCTCCTCACTGGTCTATTACCAGTTCGTTTGATTACTTGTGCTGCGCAGACGAAGGCAGAGGATGGTCTTGCAGCGTGAAATTTTTCTCGTCTGACAGGTTTCTTTTCTGAGCAACAGCTAGACGTTTTACCGTGGTGCGGCTGCTTACAGCTGAGATGGATGAAGATTTAAATGACTGCTGCTGTCGGAGGGAAGGAGCAGACCGACTGCTTTTTTGTGACTTTGGAACCGGCTGTAAAAGGGGCTCCGTTAGGAGGGACATTTAGAGTGTAATAGGGGCTCTAGAGACGGCTTCATAGGCGAGACAAAGAGCGAGATAGGGACTCGAGAGAGGGTCCCATATGCGCGACTTATCGCAGGGATAGGAACTTTATAAGGGGTTCCACTGGGGCGACCCAGGGCTCGATAGGCGCTCAATAGAGGGTGGGATTAGGGGTACAGAGGGTTCGAGGGGTGCTCTTCGGAGGGCTCCATAGCGGGATCATAAGGGGAGCGATATGGGCTCTCGAGGAGGCAGCAGTAGAGCGACCGAGGGTGCCGTAGATGCGGTACAAGAGGCTCCATAGGAGGAAGATAGGGGGCAAGAAACGGGCTCTGTAGAGGGCTGCATAGTGGAGGCAAAGATAGAGATAAAGGCTCGATAGCAGGGAATTCTTGGTGGTGATAGAAGGTCTAGAGGGAGATCCCTCCCTGCATGCAGTGGCAGGTGTCTGACCTCAGATGAAGACAAGAGGACAGAGTTTAGCAGCTGCTAAAATTGGCAGAACAGATGCTGATAAGAAGCACAGAAAGTGTCAGAAAAACAAAAAGGAGGATTTCACCGCCAGCACCAAGGTTATGTGTATGTATACATGCTGAAGCTTTCTGAAAGTCTTCTGGACAAACCAAAGCCTGAATACAAAAGAACTTGCAAAATTAATTAGAAAGGAAAAAAACCTCAATTACGTGTTTAACAAGAAAACCGTTTTCTACGCCTCATACAGCAACTTAAAAACAAAGTTTCACTTGTGGTAACTGTTCCACACAAAATTGTAATTTTTTGACACGAGAATATTCTTCACTGGCAGATCCTTCTGCAAAGACCTGCAATTGCTCTCTCCCCCGTCCCAGACATTGTCAGCCTTGCGGACAAGCAGGGTGGTTAACAATGCGTTCCCCGGGTGTTGGTCTTCCGAGGAGACAGGCGAGCGCTGAAGAACCTGCTGCTAGTTTTGAGTGATTTAATGCCTTCTACGGAAACAGATTCACCAGCGGCTGAGAATTCCCACTGCAGTGATGTGGCTGCTAACTGCAGAGAGGGATGAAGATTCAAATGACTGCTGCTGTCGGAGGGAAGGAGCAGACAGACTGCTTTTCTGAAAACTTTTGACAGCAACACGTTTCAGCGCTAGCAGTTCTCAGACAGCTTTACCCGTTAGTGCAAAGAACCTGTGGAACCGGAGTCTACTGAAAATGCCCAAGAATGCGCGCGGAGCTTGCTCGGCTAAGCAAGAGCACACAGGCTCTCTCCCCGGAGGTTTCAACCTCCGCGGACGAAGGCGCTTGCGGGGAAGCCGGTTTCCTCTATCAGACAGACACCGGCGTTTTACAGCCATGCGGAAGAGCTGTGGCAGAGACGGCAGAAGAGAGCAGAGAAGGCACGGCTCCGAGGCAAGAGGTAGACTGGAAGGCGCACCTGTGTGTGATGAATATACTGGCAAGGAACAGATTTCACATCCTACGGTACACAGAGAGACTTATCTCTCTATGTAAAGCTTCCGTGCATCCCGAGACTGCTGGGAAGCACATGAAAATATGAATCGCTCCTCACTGGTCTATTACCAGTTCGTTTGATTACTTGTGCTGCGCAGACGAAGGCAGAGGATGGTCTTGCAGGGTGAAATTTTTCTCGTCTGACAGGTTTCTTTTCTGAGCAACAGCTAGACGTTTTACCGTGGTGCGGCTGCTTACAGCTGAGATGGATGAAGATTTAAATGACTGCTGCTGTCGGAGGGAAGGAGCAGACCGACTGCTTTTTTGTGACTTTGGAACCGGCTGTAAAAGGGGCTCCGTTAGGAGGGACATTTAGAGTGTAATAGGGGCTCTAGAGACGGCTCCATAGGCGAGACAAAGAGCGAGATAGGGACTCGAGAGAGGGTCCCATATGCGCGACTTATCGCAGGGATAGGAACTTTATAGGGGGTTCCACTGGGGCGACCCAAGGCTCGATAGGCGCTCAATAGAGGGTGGGATTAGGGGTACAGAGGGTTCGAGGGGTGCTCTTCGGAGGGCTCCATAGCGGGATCATAAGGGGAGCGATATGGGCTCTCGAGGAGGCAGCAGTAGAGCGACCGAGGGTGCCGTAGATGCGGTACAAGAGGCTCCATAGGAGGAAGGTAGGGAGCAAGAAACGGGCTCTGTAGAGGGCTGCATAGTGGAGGCAAAGATAGAGATAAAGGCTCGATAGCAGGGAATTCTTGGTGGTGATAGAAGGTCTAGAGGGAGATCCCTCCCCGCATGCAGTGGCAGGTGTCTGACCTCAGATGAAGACAAGAGGACAGAGTTTAGCAGCTGCTAAAATTGGCAGAACAGATGCTGATAAGAAGCACAGAAAGTGTCAGAAAAACAAAAAGGAGGATTTCACCGCCAGCACCAAGGTTATGTGTATGTATACATGCTGAAGCTTTCTGAAAGTCTTCTGGACAAACCAAAGCCTGAATACAAAAGAACTTGCAAAATTAATTAGAAAGGAAAAAAACCTCAATTACGTGTTTAACAAGAAAACCGTTTTCTACGCCTCATACAGCAACTTAAAAACAAAGTTTCACTTGTGGTAACTGTTCCACACAAAATTGTAATTTTTTGACACGAGAATATTCTTCACTGGCAGATCCTTCTGCAAAGACCTGCAATTGCTCTCTCCCCCGTCCCAGACATTGTCAGCCTTGCGGACAAGCAGGGTGGTTAACAATGCGTTCCCCGGGTGTTGGTCTTCCGAGGAGACAGGCGAGCGCTGAAGAACCTGCTGCTAGTTTTGAGTGATTTAATGCCTTCTACGGAAACAGATTCACCAGCGGCTGAGAATTCCCACTGCAGTGATGTGGCTGCTAACTGCAGAGAGGGATGAAGATTCAAATGACTGCTGCTGTCGGAGGGAAGGAGCAGACAGACTGCTTTTCTGAAAACTTTTGACAGCAACACGTTTCAGCGCTAGCAGTTCTCAGACAGCTTTACCCGTTAGTGCAAAGAACCTGTGGAACCGGAGTCTACTGAAAATGCCCAAGAATGCGCGCGGAGCTTGCTCGGCTAAGCAAGAGCACACAGGCTCTCTCCCCGGAGGTTTCAACCTCCGCGGACGAAGGCGCTTGCGGGGAAGCCGGTTTCCTCTATCAGACAGACACCGGCGTTTTACCGTCATGCGGAAGAGCTGTGGCAGAGACGGCAGAAGAGAGCGGAGAAGGCACGGCTCCGAGGCAAGAAGCAGACTGGAAGGCGCACCTGTGTGTGATGAACAGACGCCTGATGAATATACTGGCAAGGAACAGATTTCACATCCTACGGTACACAGAGAGACTTATCTCTCGATGTAAAGCTTCCGTGCATCCCGAGACTGCTGGGAAGCACATGAAAATATGAATCGTTCCTCACTGGTCTATTACCAGTTCGTTTGATTACTTGTGCTGCGCAGACGAAGGCAGAGGATGGTCTTGCAGCGTGAAACTTTTCTCGTCTGACAGGTTTCTTTTCTGAGCAACAGCTAGACGTTTTACCGTGGTGCGGCTGCTTACAGCTGAGATGGATGAAGATTTAAATGACTGCTGCTGTCGGAGGGAAGGAGCAGACCGACTGCTTTTTTGTGACTTTGGAACCGGCTGTAAAAGGGGCTCCGTTTGGAGGGACATTTAGAGTGTAATAGGGGCTCTAGAGACGGCTCCATAGGCGAGACAAAGAGCGAGATAGGGACTCAAGAGAGGGTCCCATATGCGCGACTTATCGCAGGGATAGGAACTTTATAGGGGGTTCCACTGGGGCGACCCAGGGCGCGATAGGCGCTCAATAGAGGGTGGCATTAGGTGTACAGAGGGATCTCCCTCTAGACCTTCTATCACCACCAAGAATTCCCTGCTATCGAGCCCCTATCTCTATCTTTGCCTCCACTATGCAGCCCTCTACAGAGCCCGTTTCTTGCTCCCTATCTTCCTCCTATGGAACTTCTAGTACCGCCTCTACGGCACCCTCGGTCGCACTTCTGCTGCCTCCTCGAGAGCCCCTATCGCTCCCCTTATGATCCCGCTACGGAGCCCTCCGAAGAGCACCTGTCGAACCCTCTGTACCCCTCATGCCACCCTCTAGCTACGTCTAGCTGTTGCTCAGAAAAGAAACCTGTCAGACGAGAAAAGTTTCACGCTGCAAGACCATCCTCTGCCTTCGTCTGCGCAGCACAAGTAATCAAACGAACTGGTAATAGAGCAGTGAGGAGCGATTCATATTTTCATGTGTTTCCCAGCAGACTCGGGCCACCACGTGGCCCCCCAGGCCCCACCAGAGCCCAGGGTCCTGGCAAGCTTTGAGCTTTGGCTCCACGCAAACTCCTGCCCCCCAGGTAGGGACTCACCCTGAGCGCCGCAGCCCAGGGGTGCTCCTGGGGTGGCACCACTCACGGCTGCTGTCTCTCCTCCAGGCTCAGACCTCCTGTGCCCCAGCAGCAGCCGCCCTTCTCATGGCCGTGTCCCCAGGTACTTCTGGAGAGGTTCCTCCCTGGGCAGGGATGTCCGCTGGGTGCCAGAGGGCTCGGTAGTGGGGGGCAGCAGATGGCCTGAGGGAGCCGTGCTAGGTCAGGGGGACCCTCCAGGGGCACCCACCGAGCAGGCCCCCATTGCCAACGTCAATGGGCTTCATATAAGGACCCCCCACCGCCTATAGGTGACCCCCACCCCCCATAGGTGACATGTGACCCCCAACCACCTTATATGTGACCACCCCACCACCTATAGGTGACACCCATCCCAATATGTGGGTCCCAGTCCCCATATGTGGGTCCCACATCCCTTATGTGACCCCCACCCCCTATATGTGACCCCCCCCACCCCCTATAGCTTACCCCACCCCTATAGGTGACCCCCACCCCCTATAAGAGACACCCACCCCCTATGTGTGACCCCCCACACCCTACAGGTGACCCCCACCCCCTATAGGTGACTCCCACTCCCATTATGTGACCCCCCCTATAGGTGACCCCCTCACCCCCTGTATGTGACCTCCCACGCCCCCTATAGGTGACACGCAGCCCCCATACTGACCCCCCACCCCATATATGTGAACCCCACCAACCTTATATGTGACAACCTCACCCCCTATAGAAGACCCCCCCACCCTCTATAGGTGACCCCCACCCCCCATATGTGGGTCCCACCCCCGTTATGTGACCCCCACCCCATATATGTGACTCCCCCACCCCCTATAGTTGACACCCACCCCCTACATGAGACCCCCACCCCCTATAGGTGACTCCCATCCCCCCTTATGTGACCCCTCCACATCCCATAGGTGACCCCCACCCCCTATATGAGACCCCCCCACCCCCTATATCTGACCCCCCAGCACCCCCGATGTGTTATCCCCACTCTCTATAGGTGACACCCATCCCCTGCATGTTTGTCTCTGCCCCCCCCATAGAGCACCTATAGAGCATTCTGCACCCCGTATATAGCCCCTCTCTCAGCCCCCTATAGAGCTCGGATCATGGATCAAGTTCCCCTCTAGAGCCGTTATGGCTCTCCCTCTCCCCTGGCCTCTATAGAGCTCCTATGGGGCCCCTTATACAGCCCCTATGGAACCCCCTAAGCTCCTGCTATGGTGCCCCCTGGGTATCCCGTATGCAGCCCCCGATAGAGCCCCCATGGAATGCCCTATCATGGCCTCCGCGTGAGGAGACCCTTCTACAACAACCCTCATGTCTACACTATGGAGACCTCTATAGGGGCCCTATAGCGCACCCTACGTCCCTCCTATACAACCACTTACACAGCCCCTATAGCACCCTGTAGCGGGCTTGAGGAACCCCCTAGAGAGCCCCTACAGTGCTCCAAAGTTTCCCCATGTGCTGGGTGCTCTACAGGCTCTATAGAGAGCTCCATAGAGCAGACATGGCAGGCGTAGGGGCTCTATAGAGAGCTCCATAAAGCAGACATGGCAGGTGAGATAGGGGCTCTATAGAGAGCTCCATAGGGCAGATATGGCGGGGGAGATGGGGGCTCTATAGAGAGCTCCATAGGGCAGACATGGCAGGTGTAGGGGCTCTATAGAGAGCTCCATAGGGCAGACATGGCGGGTGAGTTGGGGGCTCTATAGAGAGCTCCATAAAGTAGACATAGCAGGTGAGATGGAGGCTCTATAGAGAGCTCCATAGGGCAGACATGGGGAGTGTAGGGGCTCTATAGAGAGCTCCATAAGGCAGACATGGCAGGCGTAGGGGCTCTATAGAGAGCTCCATAGGGCAGACATGGCGGGTGTAGGGGCTCTATAGAGAGCTCCATAGGGCAGACATTGCTGGTGAGATGGGGTGTCTATATAGAGTTCCACAGGGCACAAATGGCGGGTTTAGGGGCTCCATAGAGAGCTCCATAGGGCAGACATGGCGGGTGAGATGGGGGCTCTATATAGAGCTTCATAGTGTAGACATGGCGGGTGAGATGGAGGCTCTATAGAGAGCTCCATAGGCGAGACATGGCGGGTGAGATGGGGGCTCTATAGAGAGCTCCATAGGGCAGACATGGCGGGTGAGATGGGGGCTCTATAGACAGCTCCATAGGGCAGACATGGCGGGTGAGATGGGGGCTCTATAGAGAGCTCAATAGGGCAGACATGGCGGGTGAGATTGGGGCTCTATAGAGAGCTCCATAGGGCAGACATGGCGGGTGAGATGGGGGTTCTATAGAGAGCTCCATAGGGCAGACATGGCGGGTGAGATAGGGGCTCTATAGAGAGCTCCATAGGGCAGACATGGCGGGTGAGATGGGGGCTCTATAGAGAGCCCCATAGTGCAGACATGGCGGGTGTAGGGGCTCTATAGAGAGCTTCATAGCGCACACATGGCGGGTGAGATGTGGGCTCTATAGAGAGCTCAATAGGGCAGACATGGCGGGTGTAGGGGCTCTATAGAGAGCTCAATAGTGCAGACACGGCGGGTGTAGGGGCTCTATAGAGAGCTCCATAGGGCAGACATGGCGGGTGAGATGGGGGCTCTATAGAGAGCTCCATAGGGCAGACATGGCGGGTAAGATGAAGGCTCTATAGAGAGCTACATAGGGCAGCCATGGCAGGTGAGATGGGGGCTCTATAGAGAGCTCCATAGGGCAGACATGGCGGGTGAGATGGGGGCTCTATAGAGAGCTCCATAGTGCAGACATGGCGGGTGAGATGGGGGCTATATAGAGAGCTCCATAGGGGAGACATGGCGGGAGAGATGGGGGCTCTATAGAGAGCTCCTTAGGACAGACATGGTGGGTGAGATGGGGGCTATATAGAGAGCTCCATTGGGCAGATATGACGGGTGTAGGGGCTCTATAGAGAGCTCCATAGGTGAGACATGGCGGGTGAGATGGGGGCTCTATAGAGAGCTCCATAGGGCAGACATGGCGGGTGAGATGGGGGCTCTATAGAGAACAAAAGAGGGCAGACATGGCGGGTGAGATTGGGGCTCTATAGAGAGCTCCATAGGGCAGACATGTCGGGTGAGATGGGGGCTCTATAGAGAGCTCCATAAGGCAGACATGGTGGGTGTAGGGGCTCTATAGAGAGCTCCTTAGGGCAGACATGGCGGGTGAGATGGGGGCTCTATAGAGAGCTCCATAGGGCAGACATGGTAGGTGAGATGGGGGCTCTATAGAGAGCTCCATAGGGCAGACATGCCGGGTTTGGGGGCTCTATAGAGACCTCCATAGGGCAGACATGGCAGGCGTAGGGGCCCTATAGAGAGCTCCATAGGGGAGACATGGCGGGTGAGATGGGGGCTCTATAGAGAGCTCCATAGGGCAGACATGGCGGGTGAGATGGGGGCTCTATAGAGAGCCCCATAGGGCAGACATGGCGGGTGTAGGGACTGTATAGAGAGCTCCATAGGGCAGACATGGCTGATGAGATGGGGGCTCTATAGAGAGCTCAATAGGGCAGACATTGCGGTTGTAGGGGACCTATAGAAAGCTGCATAGGTCAGACATGGCGGGTGAGATGGGGGCTCTATAGACAGCTCAATAAGGCAGACATGGCGGGTGAGATTGGGGCTCTATTGAGAGCTCCATAGGGCAGACATGGCGGGTGAGATGGGGGCTCTATAGAGAGTTCCATAGGGCAGACATGGCTCGTGAGATGGGGGCTCTATATAGAGCTCCATAGGGCAGATATGGCGGGTCTAGCGGCTCTATAGAGAGCTCCATAGGGCAGACATGGCGGGTGAGATGGGGGCTCTATAGAGAGCTCCATAGGGCAGACATGGCGGGTGAGATGGGGGCTCTATAGAGAGCTCCATAGTGCAGACATGGCGGGTGTAGGGGCTCTATAGAGAGCTCCATAGGGCAGACATTGCTGGTGAGATGGGGTGTCTATATAGAGTTCCATAGGGCAAACATGGCGGGTTTAAGGGCTCCATAGAGAGCTCCATAGGGCAGACATGGCGGGTGAGATGGGGGCTCTATATAGAGCTCCATAGGGGAGATATGGCGGGTGAGATGGGGGCTGTATAGAGAGCTCCATAGGGGAGACATGGCGGGTGAGATTGGGGCTCTATAGACAGCTCCATAGGGCAGACATGGCGGGTGAGATGGGGGCTCTATAGAGAGCTCCATAGGGCAGACATGGCGGGTGAGATTGGGGCTCTATAGAGAGCTCAATAGGGCAGACATGGCGGGAGAGATGGGGGCTCTATAGAGAGCTCCATAGGACAGACATGGCGGGTGTAGGGGGCTGTATAGAGAGCTCCATAGGGAAGACATGGCGGGTGAGATGGGGGCTCTATATAGAGCTCCATAGGGCAGACATGGCGGGTGAGATGGGGGCTCTATAGAGAGCTCCATAGGGCAGACATGGCGCGTGAGATGGGGGCTCTATAGAGAGCTCCATAGGGCAGACATGGCAGGCGTAGGGGCTCTATAGAGAGCTCTATATGGGAGACATGGCGGGTGAGATGGAGGCTCTATAGAGAGCTCCATAGGGCAGACATGGCGGGTGAGATGGGGGCTCTATAGAGAGCTCCATAGTGCAGACATGGCGGGTGAGATGGGGGCTCTATAGAGAGTTCCATAGGGCAGAACTGGCGGGTGTAGGGGCTCTATAGAGAGCTCCATAGGGAGACATGGCGGGTGTAGGGGGTCTATAGAGAGCTCCATAGGGCAGACATGTCGGGTGAGACGGGGACACTATAGAGAGCTCCATAGTGCAGACATGGTGGGTGTAGGGGCTCTATAGAGAGCTCTATGGGGCAGACATGGCGGGTGAGATGGGGGCTCTATAGAGAGCTCCATAGGGCAGACATGGCGGGTGTAGGGGCTCTATAGAGAGCTCCATAGGGCAGACATGGCGGGGGAGATGGGGGCTCTATAGAGAGCTCAATAGGGCAGACATGGCGGGTGTAGGGGCTCTATAGAGAGCTCCATAGGGCAGACATGGCGGGTGAGATGGGGGCTCTATAGAGAGCTCCATAGGGCAGACATGGCGGGTAAGATGAAGGCTCTATAGAGAGCTCCATAGGGCAGACATGGCAGGTGAGATGAAGGCTCTATAGAGAGCTCCATAGGGCAGACATGGCGGGTGAGATGGGGGCTATATAGAGAGCTCCATAGGGGAGACATGGCGGGAGAGATGGGGGCTCTATAGAGAGCTCCATAGTGCAGACATGGCGGGTGAGATGGGGGCTATATAGAGAGCTCCATAGGGCAGACATGGCGGGTGTAGGGGCTCTATAGAGAGCTCCATAGGGCAGACATGGCGGGTGAGATAGGGGATCTATAGAGAGCTCCATAGGGCAGACATGGCGGGTGAGATGGGGGCTCTATAGAGAGCTAAATAGGGCAGACATGGCGGGTGAGATTGGGGCTCTATAGAGAGCTCCATAGGGCAGACATGGCGGGTGAGATGGGGGCTCTATAGAGAGCTCCATAAGGCAGACATGGTGGGAGTAGGGGCTCTATAGAGAGCTCCATAGGGCAGACATGGCAGGTGAGTTGGGGGCTCTATAGAGAGCTCCATAGGGCAGACATGGCGGGTGAGATGGGGGCTCTATAGAGAGTTCCATAGGGCAGAAATGGCGGGTGTAGGGGCTCTATAGTGAGCTCCATAGGGAGACATGGCGGGTGTAGGGGCTCTATAGAGAGCTCCATAGGGCACACATGGCGGGTGAGATGGGGGCTCTATAGAGAGCTCCATAAGGCAGATATGGCGGGTGAGATGGGGGCTCTATAGAGAGCTCCATAGGGGAGACATGGCGGGAGAGATGGGGGCTCTATAGAGAGCTCAATAGGACAGACATGGCGGGTGAGATGGGGGCTATATAGAGATCTCCATAGGGCAGACATGGCAGGCGTAGGGGCCCTATAGAGAGCTCCATATGGCAGACATGGCGGGTGAGATGGTGGCTCTATAGAGAGCTCCATAGGGCAGACATGGGGAGAGTAGTGGCTCAATAGAGAGCTCCATAAGGCAGACATGGCAGGCGTAGGGGCTCTATAGAGAGCTCCATAGGGGAGACATGGCGGGTGAGATGGGGGCTCTATAGAGAGCTCCATAGGGCAGACATGGCGGGTGAGATGGGGGCTCTATAGAGAGCTCCATAGGGCAGACATGGCGGGTGAGATGGGGGCTATATAGAGAGCTCCATAGGGGAGACATGGCGGGAGCGTTGGGGGCTCTATAGAGAGCTCCATAGGACAGACATGGCGGGTGAGATGGGGGCTATATAGAGAGCTCCATAGGGCAGACATGGGGAGGGTATGGGCTCTATAGAGAGCTCCATAGGGCAGACATGGCGGGTGAGATGGGGGCTCCATAGAGATCTCCATAGGGCAGACATGGCGGTTGTAGGGGGCTGTATAGAGAGCTCCATAGGGAAGACATGGGGAGTGTAGGGGCTCTATAGAGAGCTCTATAGGGGAGACATGGCAGGTGAGATGGGGGCGCTATAGAGAGCTCCATAGGGCAGACATAGCGGGTGTGATGGGGGCTTTATAGAGAGCTCCATAGTGCAGACATGGCGGGTGAGATGGGGGCTCTATAGAGAGTTCCATAGGGCAGAAATGGCGGGTGTAGGGGCTCTATAGAGAGCTCCATAGGGAGACATGGCGGGTGTAGGGGCTCTATAGAGAGCTCCATAGGGGAGACATGTCGGGTGAGATGGGGGCTCTATAGAGAGCTCCATAGGGCACACATAGCAGGTGAGATGGGGGCTCTATAGAGAGCTCCATAGGGCAGACATGGCGGGTGTAGGGGGTCTATACAGAGCTCCATAGGGCAGACATAGCAGGTGAGATAGGGGCTCTATAGAGAGCTCCATAGGGCAGACATGGCGGGTGAGATGGGGGCTCTATAGAGAGCTAAATAGGGCAGACATGGCGGTTGAGATTGGGGCTCTATAGAGAGCTCCATAGGGCAGACATGGCGGGTGAGATGGGGGCTCTATAGAGAGCTCCATAAGGCAGACATGGTCGGTGTAGGGGCTCTATAGAGAGCTCCATAGGGCAGACATGGCAGGTGAGTTGGGGGCTCTATGGACAGCTCAATAAGGCAGACATGGCGGGTGAGATTGGGGCTCTATTGAGAGCTCCATAGGGCAGACATGGCGGGTGAGATGGGGGCTCTATAGAGAGTTCCATAGGGCAGACATGGCTCGTGAGATGGGGGCTCTATATAGAGCTCCATAGGGCAGATATGGCGGGTCTAGCGGCTCTATAGAGAGCTCCATAGGGCAGACATGGCGGGTGAGATGGGGGCTCTATAGAGAGCTCCATAGGGCAGACATGGCGGGTGAGATGGGGGCTCTATAGAGAGCTCCATAGTGCAGACATGGCGGGTGTAGGGGCTCTATAGAGAGCTCCATAGGGCAGACATTGCTGGTGAGATGGGGTGTCTATATAGATTTCCATAGGGCAAACATGGCGGGTTTAAGGGCTCCATAGAGAGCTCCATAGGGCAGACATGGAGGGTGAGATGGGGGCTCTATATAGAGCTCCATAGGGGAGACATGGCAGGTGAGATGGGGGCTCTATAGAGAGCTCCATAGGGGAGACATGGCGGGTGAGATGGGGGCTCTATAGACAGCTCCATAGGGCAGACATGGCGGGTGAGATGGGGGCTCTATAGAGAGCTCCATAGGGCAGACATGGCGGGTGAGATTGGGGCTCTATAGAGAGCTCAATAGGGCAGACATGGCGGGAGAGATGGGGGCTCTATAGAGAGCTCCATAGGGCAGACATGGCGGGTGAGATTGGGGCTCTATAGAGAGCTCAATAGGGCAGACATGGCGGGAGAGATGGGGGCTCTATAGAGAGCTCCATAGGACAGACATGGCAGGCGTAGGGGCTCTATAGAGAGCTCTATATGGGAGACATGGCGGGTGAGATGGAGTCTCTATAGAGAGCTCCATAGGGCAGACATGGCGGGTGAGATGGGGGCTCTATAGAGAGCTCCATAGTGCAGACATGGCGGGTGAGATGGGGGCTCTATAGAGAGTTCCATAGGGCAGAACTGGCGGGTGTAGGGGCTCTATAGAGAGCTCCATAGGGAGACATGGCGGGTGTAGGGGGTCTATAGAGAGCTCCATAGGGCAGACATGTCGGGTGAGATGGGGGCTCTATAGAGAGCTAAATAGGGCAGACATGGCGGGTGAGATTGGGGCTCTATAGAGAGCTCCATAGGGCAGACATGGCGGGTGAGATGGGGGCTCTATAGAGAGCTCCATAAGGCAGACATGGTGGGTGTAGGGGCTCTATAGAGAGCTCCATAGGGCAGACATGGCAGGTGAGTTGGGGGCTCTATAGAGAGCTCCATAGGGCAGACATGGCGGGTGAGATGGGGGCTCTATAGAGAGTTCCATAGGGCAGAAATGGCGGGTGTAGGGGCTCTATAGAGAGCTCCATTGGGAGACATGGCGGGTGTAGGGGCTCTATAGAGAGCTCCATAGGGCACACATGGCGGGTGAGATGGGGACTCTATTGAGAGCTCCATAGTGCAGCGATGGTGGGTGTAAGGGCTCTATAGAGAGCTCCATAGGGCAGATATGGCGGTTGAGATGGGGGCTCTATAGAGAGCTCCATAGGGCAGACATGGCGGGTGTAGGGGCTCTATAGAGAGCTCAATAGGGCAGACATGGCGGGTGTAGGGGCTATATAGAGAGCTCCATAGGGCAGACATGGTGGGTGAGATGGGGGCTCCATAGAGAGCTCCATAGGGCAGACATGGCGGGTGAGATGGGGGCTCTATAGAGAGCTCCATAGGGCAGACATGGCAGGCGTAGGGGCTCTATAGTGAGCTCCATAGGGCAGACATGGCGGGTGATTTGGGGGCTCTATAGAGAGCTCCACAAAGCAGACATGGCAGGTGAGATGGGGGTTCTATAGAGAGCTCCATAGGGCACACATGGCGGGTTTAGGGGCTCTATAGAGAGCTCCATAGGGCAGACATGGCGGGTGAGATGGGTGCTCTATAGAGAGCTCCATAAAGCAGACACGGCGGGAGAAATGGGGGCTCTATAGAGAGCTCCATAGGGCACACATGGCGGGTTTAGGGGCTCTATAGAGAGCTCCGTAGGGCAGACATGGCGGGTGAGATGGGGTCTCTATAGAGAGCTCCATAAGGAAGACATGGGGGTTAGATGGGCGCTATATAGAGAGCTCCATAGGGCAGACATGGCTGGTGAGATGGGTGCTCTATAGAGAGCTCCATAGGGCACACATGGCGGGTTTAGGGGCTCTATAGAGAGATCCATAGGGAAGACATGGCGGGTGAGATGGGGGCTCTATAGAGAGCTCCATAGGGCAGACATGGCTGGTGAGATGGGGGCTCTATAGAGAGCTCCATAGGGCAGACATGGCGGGTGAGATGGGGGCTATATAGAGAGCTCCATAGGGGAGACATGGCGGGAGAGATGGGGGCTCTATAGAGAGCTCAATAGGACAGACATGGCGGGTGAGATGGGGGCTATATAGAGATCTCCATAGGGCAGACATGGCAGGCGTAGGGGCCCTATAGAGAGCTCCATAGGGCAGACATGGCGGGTGAGATGGGGCTCTATAGAGAGCTCCATAGGGCAGACATGGGGAGAGTAGTGGCTCAATAGAGAGCTCCATAAGGCAGACATGGCAGGCGTAGGGGCTCTATAGAGAGCTCCATAGGGGAGACATGGCGGGTGAGATGGGGGCTCTATAGAGAGCTCCATAGGGCTGACATGGCGGGTGAGATGGGGGCTCTATAGAGAGCTCCATAGGGCAGACATGGCGGGTGAGATGGGGGCTATATAGAGAGCTCCATAGGGGAGACATGGCGGGAGCGTTGGGGGCTCTATAGAGAGCTCCATAGGACAGACATGGCGGGTGAGATGGGGGCTATATAGAGAGCTCCATAGGGCAGACATGGGGAGTGTATGGGCTCTATAGAGAGCTCCATAGGGCAGACATGGCGGTTGTAGGGGGCTGTATAGAGAGCTCCATAGGGAAGACATGGGGAGTGTAGGGGCTCTATAGAGAGCTCTATAGGGGAGACATGGCGGGTGAGATGGGGGCTCTATATAGAGCTCCATAGGGGAGACATGGCGGGAGAGATGGGGGCTCTATAGAGAGCTCCATAGGGGAGACATGGCGGGTGAGATGGGGGCTCTATAGACAGCTCCATAGGGCAGACATGGCGGGTGAGATGGGGGCTCTATAGAGAGCTCCATAGGGCAGACATGGCGGGTGAGATTGGGGCTCTATAGAGAGCTCAATAGGGCAGACATGGCGGGAGAGATGGGGGCTCTATAGAGAGCTCCATAGGACAGACATGGCGGGTGTAGGGGGCTGTATAGAGAGCTCCATAGAGAAGACATGGCGGGTGAGATGGGGGCTCTATATAGAGCTCCATAGGGCAGACATGGGGGGTGAGATGGGGGCTCTATAGAGAGCTCCATAGGGCAGACATGGCGCGTGAGATGGGGGCTCTATAGAGAGCTCCATAGGGCAGACATGGCAGGCGTAGGGGCTCTATAGAGAGCTCTATATGGGAGACATGGCGGGTGAGATGGAGGCTCTATAGAGAGCTCCATAGGGCAGACATGGCGGGTGAGATGGGGGCTCTATAGAGAGCTCCATAGTGCAGACATGGCGGGTGAGATGGGGGCTCTATAGAGAGTTCCATAGGGCAGAACTGGCGGGTGTAGGGGCTCTATAGAGAGCTCCATAGGGAGACATGGCGGGTGTAGGGGGTCTATAGAGAGCTCCATAGGGCAGACATGTCGGGTGAGACGGGGACACTATAGAGAGCTCCATAGTGCAGACATGGTGGGTGTAGGGGCTCTATAGAGAGCTCTATGGGGCAGACATGGCGGGTGAGATGGGGGCTCTATAGAGAGCTCCATAGGGCAGACATGGCGGGTGTAGGGGCTCTATAGAGAGCTCCATAGGGCAGACATGGCGGGGGAGATGGGGGCTCTATAGAGAGCTCAATAGGGCAGACATGGCGGGTGTAGGGGCTCTATAGAGAGCTCCATAGGGCAGACATGGCGGGTGAGATGGGGGCTCTATAGAGAGCTCCATAGGGCAGACATGGCGGGTAAGATGAAGGCTCTATAGAGAGCTCCATAGGGCAGACATGGCAGGTGAGATGAAGGCTCTATAGAGAGCTCCATAGGGCAGACATGGCGGGTGAGATGGGGGCTATATAGAGAGCTCCATAGGGGAGACATGGCGGGAGAGATGGGGGCTCTATAGAGAGCTCCATAGGGCAGACATGGCGGGTGAGATGGGGGCTATATAGAGAGCTCCATAGGGCAGACATGGCGGGTGTAGGGGCTCTATAGAGAGCTCCATAGGGCAGACATGGCGGGTGAGATAGGGGATCTATAGAGAGCTCCATAGGGCAGACATGGCGGGTGAGATGGGGGCTCTATAGAGAGCTAAATAGGGCAGACATGGCGGGTGAGATTGGGGCTCTATAGAGAGCTCCATAGGGCAGACATGGCGGGTGAGATGGGGGCTCTATAGAGAGCTCCATAAGGCAGACATGGTGGGAGTAGGGGCTCTATAGAGAGCTCCATAGGGCAGACATGGCAGGTGAGTTGGGGGCTCTATAGAGAGCTCCATAGGGCAGACATGGCGGGTGAGATGGGGGCTCTATAGAGAGTTCCATAGGGCAGAAATGGCGGGTGTAGGGGCTCTATAGAGAGCTCCATAGGGAGACATGGCGGGTGTAGGGGCTCTATAGAGAGCTCCATAGGGCACACATGGCGGGTGAGATGGGGGCTCTATAGAGAGTTCCATAAGGCAGATATGGCGGGTGAGATGGGGACTCTATTGAGAGCTCCATAGTGCAGCGATGGTGGGTGTAAGGGCTCTATAGAGAGCTCCATAGGGCAGACATGGCGGGTGTAGGGGCTCTATAGAGAGCTCAATAGGGCAGACATGGCGGGTGTAGGGGCTATATAGAGAGCTCCATAGGGCAGACATGGCGGGTAAGATGGGGGCTCTATACAGAGCTCCATAGGGCAGATATGGCGGGTAAGATGAAGGCTCTATAGAGAGCTCCATAGGGCAGACATGGCAGGTGAGATGGGGGCTCTATAGAGAGCTCCATAGGGCAGACATGGCGGGTGAGATGGGGGCTCTATAGAGAGCTCCATAGGTGAGACATGGCGGGAGAGATGGGGGCTCTATAGAGAGATCCATAGGGCAGACATGGTGGGTGAGATGGGGGCTCCATAGAGAGCTCCATAGGGCAGACATGGCGGGTGAGATGGGGGCTCTATAGAGAGCTCCATAGGGCAGACATGGCAGGCGTAGGGGCTCTATAGAGAGCTCCATAGGGCAGACATGGCGGGTGATTTGGGGGCTCTATAGAGAGCTCCACAAAGCAGACATGGCAGGTGAGATGGGGGTTCTATAGAGAGCTCCATAGGGCACACATGGCGGGTTTAGGGACTCTATAGAGAGCTCCATAGGGCAGACATGGCGGGTGAGATGGGGGCTCTATAGAGAGCTCCATAAAGCAGACACGGCGGGTGAAATGGGGGCTCTATAGAGAGCTCCATAGGGCACACATGGCGGGTTTAGGGGCTCTATACAGAGCTCCGTAGGGCAGACATGGCGGGTGAGATGGGGTCTCTATAGAGAGCTCCATAAGGAAGACATGGCTGGTGAGATGGGTGCTCTATAGAGAGCTCCATAGGGCACACATGGCGGGTTTAGGGGCTCTATAGAGAGCTCCATAGGGCAGACATGGCGGGTGAGATGGGGGCTCTATAGAGAGCTCCATAGGGCAGACATGGGGAGAGTAGTGGCTCAATAGAGAGCTCCATAAGGCAGACATGGCAGGCGTAGGGGCTCTATAGAGAGCTCCATAGGGGAGACATGGCGGGTGAGATGGGGGCTCTATAGAGAGCTCCATAGGGCAGACATGGCGGGTGAGATGGGGGCTCTATAGAGAGCTCCATAGGGCAGACATGGCGGGTGAGATGGGGGCTATATAGAGAGCTCCAAAGGGGAGACATGGCGGGAGCGTTGGGGGCTCTATAGAGAGCTCTATAGGACAGACATGGCGGGTGAGATGGGGGCTATATAGAGAGCTCCATAGGGCAGACATGGGGAGTGTATGGGCTCTATAGAGAGCTCCATAGGGCAGACATGGCGGGTGAGATGGGGGCTCCATAGAGATCTCCATAGGGTAGACATGGCGGTTGTAGGGGGCTGTATAGAGAGCTCCATAGGGAAGACATGGGGAGTGTAGGGGCTCTATAGAGAGCTCTATAGGGGAGACATGGCAGGTGAGATGGGGGCGCTATAGAGAGCTCCATAGGGCAGACATAGCGGGTGTGATGGGGGCTCTATAGAGAGCTCCATAGTGCAGACATGGCGGGTGAGATGGGGGCTCTATAGAGAGTTCCATAGGGCAGAAATGGCGGGTGTACTGGCTCTATAGAGAGCTCCATAGGGAGACATGGCGGGTGTAGGGGCTCTATAGAGAGCTCCATAGGGGAGACATGTCGGGTGAGATGGGGGCTCTATAGAGAGCTCCATAGGGCACACATAGCAGGTGAGATGGGGGCTCTATAGAGAGCTCCATAGGGCAGATATGGCGGGTGAGATGGGGATTCTATAGAGAGCTCCATAGTGCAGACATGGTGGGTGTAGGGGCTCTATAGAGAGCTCTATGGGGCAGACATGGCGGGTGAGATGGGGGCTCTATAGAGAGCTCCATAGGGCAGACATGGCGGGTGTAGGGGCTCTATAGAGAGCTCCATAGGGCAGACATGGCGGGTGTAGGGGCTCTATAGAGAGCTCAATAGGGCAGACATGGCGGGTGTAGGGGCTTTATAAAGAGCTCCATAGGGCAGACATGGCGGGTGAGATGGGGGCTCTATAGAGAGCTCCATAGGGCAGACATGGCGGGTAAGATGAAGGCTCTATAGAGAGCTCCATAGGGCAGCCATGGCAGGTGAGATGGGGGCTCTATAGACAGCTCCATAGGGCAGACATGGCGGGTGAGATGGGGGTCTAGAGTGAGCTCTATAGGGCAGACATGGCGGGTGAGATGGGGGCTCTATAGAGAGCTCCATAGTGCAGACATGGCGGGTGAGATGGGGGCTATATAGAGAGCTCCATAGGGGAGACATGGCGGGAGAGATGGCGGCTCTATAGAGAGCTCCATAGGACAGACATGGCGGGTGAGATGGGGGCTATATAGAGAGCTCCATAGGGCAGACATGACGGGTGTAGGGGCTCTATAGAGAGCTCCATAGGGCAGACATGGCGGGTGAGATGGGGGCTCTATAGAGAGCTCCATAGGGCAGACATGGCGGGTGAGATGGGGGCTCTATAGATAGCTAAAGAGGGCAGACATGGCGGGTGAGATTGGGGCTCTATAGAGAGCTCCATAGGGCAGACATGGCGGGTGAGATGGGGGCTCTATAGAGAGCTCCATAAGGCAGACATGGTGGGTGTAGGGGCTCTATAGAGAGCTCCATTGGGCAGACATGGCGGGTGAGATGGGGGCTCTATAGAGAGCTCCATAGGGAAGACATTGCGGGTGAGATGGGGGCTCTATAGAGAGCTCCATAGTGCAGACATGGCGGGTGAGTTGGGGGCTCTATAGAGAATTCCATAGGGCAGACATGGCGGGTGTAGGGGCTCTATAGAGAGCTCCAAAGGGAGACATGGCGGGTGTAGGGGCTCTTTAGAGAGCTCCATAGGGAGACATGGCGGGTGTAGGGGCTCTTTAGAGAGCTCCATAGGGCAGACATGGCGGGTGAAATGGGGGCTCTATAGAGAGCTCCATAGGGCACACATGGCGGGTGAGATGGGGGCTCTATAGAGAGCTCCATAAGGCAGACATGGCGGGTGAGATGGGGACTCTATAGAGAGCTCCATAGTGCAGACATAGTGGGTGTAGGGGCTCTATAGAGAGCTCTATGGGGCAGACATGGCGGGTGAGATGGGGGCTCTATAGAGAGCTCCATAGGGCAGACATGGCGGGTGTAGGGGCTCTATAGAGAGCTCCATAGGGCAGTCATGGCGGGTGTAGGGGCTCTATAGAGAGCTCAATAGGGCAGACATGGCGGGTGTAGGGGCTCTATAGAGAGCTCCATAGGGCAGACATGGCGGGTGAGATGGGGGCTCTATACAGAGCTCCATAGGGCAGACATGGCTGGTAAGATGAAGGCTCTATAGAGAGCTCCATAGGGCAGACATGGCAGGTGAGATGGGGGTTCTATAGAGAGCTCCATAGGGCAGACATGGCGGGTGAGACGGGGACTCTATAGAGAGCTCCATAGGGGAGACATGGCGGGAGAGATGGGGGCTCTATAGAGAGCTCTATAGGGCAGACATGGCGGGTGAGATGGGGGCTCTATAGAGAGCTCCATAGGGCAGACATGGCGGGTAAGATGAAGGCTCTATAGAGAGCTCCATAGGGCAGACATGGCAGGTGAGATGAAGGCTCTATAGAGAGCTCCATAGGGCAGACATGGCGGGTGAGATGGGGGCTCTATAGAGAGCTCTATAGGGCAGACATGGCGGGTGAGATGGGTGCTCTATAGAGAGCTCCATAGGGCAGACATGGCGGGTGAGATGGGGGCTATATAGAGATCTCCATAGGGGAGACATGGCGGGAGAGATGGGGGCTCTATAGAGAGCTCCATAGGGCAGACATGGCGGGTGAGATGGAGGCTATATAGAGAGCTCCATAGGGCAGACATGGCGGGTTTAGGGGCTCTATAGAGAGCTCCATAGGGCAGACATGGCGGGTGAGATGGGGGCTCTATAGAGAGCTCCATAGGGCAGACATGGCGGGTGAGATGGGGGCTCTATAGAGAGCTAAATAGGGCAGACATGGCGGTTGAGATTGGGGCTCTATAGAGAGCTCCATAGGGCAGACATGGCGGGTGAGATGGGGGCTCTATAGAGAGCTCCATAAGGCAGACATGGTCGGTGTAGGGGCTCTATTGAGAGCTCCATAGGGCAGACATGGCGGGTGAGATGGGGGCTCTGTAGAGAGTTCCATAGGGCAGACATGGCTCGTGAGATGGGGGCTCTATATAGAGCTCCATAGGGCAGATATGGCGGGTCTAGCGGCTCTATAGAGAGCTCCATAGGGCAGACATGGCGGGTGAGATGGGGGCTCTATAGAGAGCTCCATAGGGCAGACATGGCGGGTGAGATGGGGGCTCTATAGAGAGCTCCATAGTGCAGACATGGCGGGTGTAGGGGCTCTATAGAGAGCTCCATAGGGCAGACATTGCTGGTGAGATGGGGTGTCTATATAGAGTTCCATAGGGCAAACATGGCGGGTTTAAGGGCTCCATAGAGAGCTCCATAGGGCAGACATGGAGGGTGAGATGGGGGCTCTATATAGAGCTCCATAGGGGAGACATGGCGGGTGAGATGGGGGCTCTATAGAGAGCTCCATAGGGGAGACATGGCGGGTGAGATGGGGGCTCTATAGACAGCTCCATAGGGCAGACATGGCGGGTGAGATGGGGGCTCTATAGAGAGCTCCATAGGGCAGACATGGCGGGTGAGATTGGGGCTCTATAGAGAGCTCAATAGGGCAGACATGGCGGGAGAGATGGGGGCTCTATAGAGAGCTCCATAGGACAGACATGGCGGGTGTAGGGAGCTGTATAGAGAGCTCCATAGGGAAGACATGGCGGGTGAGATGGGGGCTCTATATAGAGCTCCATAGGGCAGTCATGGGGGGTGAGATGGGGGCTCTATAGAGAGCTCCATAGGGCAGACATGGCGCGTGAGATGGGGGCTCTATAGAGAGCTCCATAGGGCAGACATGGCAGGCGTAGGGGCTCTATAGAGAGCTCTATATGGGAGACATGGCGGGTGAGATGGAGGCTCTATAGAGAGCTCCATAGGGCAGACATGTCGGGTGAGATGGGGGCTCTATAGAGAGCTAAATTGGGCAGACATGGCGGGTGAGATTGGGGCTCTATAGAGAGCTCCATAGGGCAGACATGGCGGGTGAGATGGGGGCTCTATAGAGAGCTCCATAAGGCAGACATGGTGGGTGTAGGGGCTCTATAGAGAGCTCCATAGGGCAGACATGGCAGGTGAGTTGGGGGCTGTATAGAGAGCTCCATAGGGCAGACATGGCGGGTGAGATGGGGGCTCTATAGAGAGTTCCATAGGGCAGAAATGGCGGGTGTAGGGGCTCTATAGAGAGCTCCATAGGGAGACATGGCGGGTGTAGGGGCTCTATAGAGAGCTCCATAGGGCACACATGGCGGGTGAGATGGGGGCTCTATAGAGAGCTCCATAAGGCAGATATGGCGGGTGAGATGGGGACTCTATTGAGAGCTCCATAGTGCAGCGATGGTGGGTGTAAGGGCTCTATAGAGAGCTCCATAGGGCAGATATGGCGGTTGAGATGGGGGCTCTATAGAGACCTCCATAGGGCAGACATGGCGGGTGTAGGGGCTCTATAGAGAGCTCAATAGGGCAGACATGGCGGGTGCAGGGGCTATATAGAGAGCTCCATAGGGGAGACATGGCGGGTAAGATGGGGGCTCTATAGAGAGCTCCATAGGGCAGACATGGCGGGTGAGATGGGGGCTCTATAGAGAGCTCCATAGGGCAGACATGGCGGGTGAGATGGGGGCTCTATAGAGAGCTCCATAGGGCAGACATGGCGGGTGAGATGGGGGCTCTATAGAGAGCTCCATAGGTGAGACATGGCGGGAGAAATGGGGGCTCTATAGAGAGCTCCATAGGGCAGACATGGTGGGTGAGATGGGGGCTCCATAGAGAGCTCCATAGGGCAGACATGGCGGGTGAGATGGGGGCTCTATAGAGAGCTCCATAGGGCAGACATGGCAGGCGTAGGGGCTCTATAGAGAGCTCCATAGGGCAGACATGGCGGGTGATTTGGGGGCTCTATAGAGAGCTCCACAAAGCAGACATGGCAGCTGAAATGGGGGTTCTATAGAGAGCTCCATAGGGCACACATGGCGGGTTTAGGGGCTCTATAGAGAGCTCCATAGGGCACACATGGCGGGTGAGATGGGGGCTCTATAGAGAGCTCCATAAAGCAGACACGGCGGGTGAAATTGGGGCTCTATAGAGAGCTCCATAGGGCACACATGGCGGGTTTAGGGGCTCTATAGAGAGCTCCGTAGGGCAGACATGGCGGGTGAGATGGGGTCTCTATAGAGAGCTCCATAAGGAAGACATGGGGGTTAGATGGGCGCTCTATAGAGAGCTCCATAGGGCAGACATGGCTGGTGAGATGGGTGCTCTATAGAGAGCTCCATAGGGCACACATGGCGGGTTTAGGGGCTCTATAGAGAGATCCATAGGGAAGACATGGCGGGTGAGATGGGGGCTCTATAGAGAGCTCCATAGGGCAGACATGGCTGGTGAGATGGGGGCTCTATAGAGAGCTCCATAGGGCAGACATGGAGGGTGAGATGGGGGCTATATAGAGAGCTCCATAGGGGAGACATGGCGGGAGAGATGGGGGCTCTATAGAGAGCTCAATAGGACAGACATGGCGGGTGAGATGGGGGCTATATAGAGATCTCCATAGGGCAGACATGGCAGGCGTAGGGGCCCTATAGAGAGCTCCATAGGGCAGACATGGCGGGTGAGATGGGGTCTCTATAGAGAGCTCCATAGGGCAGACATGGGGAGAGTAGTGGCTCAATAGAGAGCTCCATAAGGCAGACATGGCAGGCGTAGGGGCTCTATAGAGAGCTCCATAGGGGAGACATGGCGGGTGAGATGGGGGCTCTATAGAGAGCTCCATAGGGCAGACATGGCGGGTGAGATGGGGGCTCTATAGAGAGCTCCATAGGGCAGACATGGCGGGTGAGATGGGGGCTATATAGAGAGCTCCATAGGGGAGACATGGCGGGAGCGTTGGGGGCTCTATAGAGAGCTCCATAGGACAGACATGGCGGGTGAGATGGGGGCTATATAGAGAGCTCCATAGGGCAGACATGGGGAGTGTATGGGCTCTATAGAGAGCTCCATAGGGCAAACATGGCGGGTGAGATGGGGGCTCCATAGAGATCTCCATAGGGCAGACATGGCGGTTGTAGGGGGCTGTATAGAGAGCTCCATAGGGAAGACATTGGGAGTGTAGGGGCTCTATAGAGAGCTCTATAGGGGAGACATGGCGGGTGAGATGGGGGCGCTATAGAGAGCTCCATAGGGCAGACATAGCGGGTGTGATGGGGGCTCTATAGAGAGCTCCATAGTGCAGACATGGCGGGTGAGATGGGGGCTCTATAGAGAGTTCCATAGGGCAGAAATGGCGGGTGTAGGGGCTCTATAGAGAGCTCCATAGGGAGACATGGCGGGTGTAGGGGCTCTATAGAGAGCTCCATAGGGGAGACATGTCGGGTGAGATGGGGGCTCTATAGAGAGCTCCATAGGGCACACATAGCAGGTGAGATGGGGGCTCTATAGAGAGCTCCATAGGGCAGATATGGCGGGTGAGATGGGGATTCTATAGAGAGGTCCATAGTGCAGACATGGTGGGTGTAGTGGCTCTATAGAGAGCTCTATGGGGCAGACATGGCGGGTGAGATGGGGGCTCTATAGAGAGCTCCATAGGGCAGACATGGCGGGTGTAGGGGCTCTATAGAGAGCTCCATAGGGCAGACATGGCGGGTGAGATGGGGGCTCTATAGAGAGCTCCATAGGGCAGACATGGCGGGTGTAGGGGCTTTATAAAGAGCTCCATAGGACAGACATGGCGGGTGAGATGGGGGCTCTATAGAGAGCTCCATAGGGCAGACATGGCGGGTAAGATGAAGGCTCTATAGAGAGCTCCATAGGGCAGCCATGGCAGGTGAGATGGGGGCTCTATAGACAGCTCCATAGGGCAGACATGGCGGGTGAGATGGGGGTCTAGAGTGAGCTCTATAGGGCAGACATGGCGGGTGAGATGGGGGCTCTATAGAGAGCTCCATAGTGCAGACATGGCGGGTTAGATGGGGGCTATATAGAGAGCTCCATAGGGGAGACATGGCGGGAGAGATGGCGGCTCTACAGAGAGCTCCATAGGACAGACATGGCGGGTAAGATGGGGGCTATATAGAGAGCTCCATAGGGCAGACTTGACGGGTGTAGGGGCTCTATAGAGAGCTCCATAGGGCAGACATGGCGGGTGAGATGGGGGCTCTATAGAGAGCTCCATAGGGCAGACATGGCAGGTGAGATGGGGGCTCTATAGAGAGCTAAAGAGGGCAGACATGGCGGGTGAGATTGGGGCTCTATAGAGAGCTCCATAGGGCAGACATGGCGGGTGAGATGGGGCCTCTATAGAGAGCTCCATAAGGCAGACATGGTGGGTGTAGGGGCTCTATAGAGAGCTCCATTGGGTAGACATGGCGGGTGAGATGGGGGCTCTATAGAGAGCTCCATAGGGAAGACATTGCGGGTGAGATGGGGGCTCTATAGAGAGCTCCATAGTGCAGACATGGCGGGTGAGTTGGGGGCTCTATAGAGAATTCCATAGGGCAGACATGGCGGGTGTAGGGGCTCTATAGAGAGCTCCAAAGGGAGACATGGCGGGTTTAGGGGCTCTTTAGAGAGCTCCATAGGGAGACATGGCGGGTGTAGGGGCTCTTTTGAGAGCTCCATAGGGCAGACATGGCGGGTGAAATGGGGGCTCTATAGAGAGCTCCATAGGGCACACATGGCGGGTGAAATGGGGGCTCTATAGAGAGCTCCATAAGGCAGACATGGCGGGTGAGATGGGGGCTCTATAGAGAGCTCCATAGGGCAGAGATGGTGGGTGTAGGGGCTCTATAGAGAGCTCCATAAGGCAGACATGGCGGTTGAGATGGGGGCTCTATAGAGAGCTCCATAGGGCAGACATGGCGGGTGTAGGGGCTCTATAGAGAGCTCCATAGGGCAGTCATGGCGGGTGTAGGGGCTCTATAGAGAGCTCAATAGGGCAGACATGGCGGGTGTAGGGGCTCTATACAGAGCTCCATAGGGCAGACATGGCTGGTAAGATGAAGGCTCTATAGAGAGCTCCATAGGGCAGACATGGCAGGTGAGATGGGGGTTCTATAGAGAGCTCCATAGGGCAGACATGGCGGGTGAGATGGGGACTCTATAGAGAGCTCCATAGGGGAGACATGGCGGGAGAGATGGGGGCTCTATAGAGAGCTCTATAGGGCAGACATGGCGGGTGAGATGGGGGCTCTATAGAGAGCTACATAGGGCAGACATGGCGGGTAAGATGAAGGCTCTATAGAGAGCTCCATAGGGCAGACATGGCAGGTGAGATGAAGGCTCTATAGAGAGCTCCATAGGGCAGACATGGCGGGTGAGATGGGGGCTCTATAGAGAGCTCTATAGGGCAGACATGGCGGGTGAGATGGGGGCTCTATAGAGAGCTCCATAGGGCAGACATGGCGGGTGAGATGGGGGCTATATAGAGAGCTCCATAGGGGAGACATGGCGGGAGAGATGGGGGCTCTATAGAGAGCTCCATAGGGCAGACATGGCGGGTGAGATGGGGGCTATATAGAGAGCTCCATAGGGCTGACATGGCGGGTGTAGGGGCTCTATAGAGAGCTCCATAGGGCAGACATGGCGGGTGAGATAGGGGCTCTATAGAGAGCTCCATAGGGCAGACATGGCGGGTGAGATGGGGGCTCTATAGAGAGCTAAATAGGGCAGACATGGCGGTTGAGATTGGGGCTCTATAGAGAGCTCCATAGGGCAGACATGGCGGGTGAGATGGGGGCTCTATAGAGAGCTCCATAAGGCAGACATGGTCGGTGTAGGGGCTCTATAGAGAGCTCCATAGGGCAGACATGGCAGGTGAGTTGGGGGCTCTATAGAGAGCTCCATAGGGCAGACATGGCGGGTGAGATGGGGGCTCTATAGAGAGTTCCATAGGGCAGACATGGCGGGTGTAGGGGCTCTATAGAGAGCTCCATAGGGAGACATGGCGGGTGTAGGGGCTCTATAGAGAGCTCCATAGGGCACACATGGCGGGTGAGATGGGGGCTCTATAGAGAGCTCCATAAGGCAGACATGGCGGGTGAGATGGGGACTCTATAGAGAGCTCCATAGTGCAGAGATGGTGGGTGTAAGGGCTCTATAGAGAGCTCCATAGGGCAGATATTGCGGTTGAGATGGGGGCTCTATAGAGAGCTCCATAGGGCAGACATGGCGGGTGTAGGGGCTCTATAGAGAGCTCAATAGGGCAGACATGGCGGGTGTAGGGGCTCTATAGAGAGCTCCATAGGGCAGACATGGCGGGTAAGATGGGGGCTCTATACAGAGCTCCATAGGGCAGATATGGCGGGTAAGATGAAGGCTCTATAGAGAGCTCCATAGGGCAGACATGGCAGGTGAGATGGGGGCTCTATAGAGAGCTCCATAGGGCAGACATGGCGGGGGAGATGGGGGCTCTATAGAGAGCTCCATAGGGCAGACATGGCGGGAGAGATGGGGGCTCTATAGAGAGCTCTATAGGGCAGACATGGTGGGTGAGATGGGGGCTCCATAGAGAGCTCCATAGGGCAGACATGGCGGGTGAGATGGGGGCTCTATAGAGAGCTCCATAGGGCAGACATGGCAGGCGTAGGGGCTCTATAGAGAGCTCCATAGGGTAGACATGGCGGGTGATTTGGGGGCTCTATAGAGAGCTCCACAAAGCAGACATGGCAGGTGAGATGGGGGTTCTATAGAGAGCTCCATAGGGCACACATGGCGGGTTTAGGGGCTCTATAGAGAGCTCCATAGGGCAGACATGGCGGGTGAGATGGGGGCTCTATAGAGAGCTCCATAAAGCAGACATGGCGGGTGAGATGGGGGCTCTATAGAGAGCTCCATAGGGCACACATGGCGGGTTTAGGGGCTCTATAGAGAGCTCCGTAGGGCAGACATGGCGGGTGAGATGGGGTCTCTATAGAGAGCTCCATAAGGAAGACATGGGGGTTAGATGGGGACTCTATAGAGAGCTCCATAGGGCAGACATGGCTGGTGAGATGGGTGCTCTATAGAGAGCTAAAGAGGGCAGACATGGCGGGTGAGATTGGGGCTATATAGAGAGCTCCATAGGGCAGACATGGCGGGTGTAGGGGCTCTATAGAGAGCTCCATAGGACAGACATGGCGGGTGAGATGGTGGCTATATAGAGAGCTCCATAGGGCACACATGACGGGTGTAGGGGCTCTATAGGGAGCTCCATAGGGCAGACATGGCGGGTGAGATGGGGGCTCTATAGAGAGCTCCATAGGGCAGACATGGCAGGTGAGATGGGGGCTCTATAGAGAGCTAAAGAGGGCAGACATGGCGGGTGAGATTGGGGCGCTATAGAGAGCTCCATAGGGCAGACATGGCGGGTGAGATGGGGGCTCTATAGAGAGTTCCATAGTGCAGACATGGCGGGTGAGATGGGGGCTCTATAGAGAGTTCCATAGTGCAGACATGGCGGGTGAGATGGGGGCTCTATAGAGAGCTCCATAGGGCAGACATGGCGGGTGAAATGGGGGCTCTGTAGAGAGCTCCATAGGGCACACATGGCGGGTGAGATGGGGGCTCTATAGAGAGCTCCATAAGGCAGACATGGCGGGTGAGATGGGGGCTCTATAGAGAGCTCCATAGGGCAGACATGGCGGGTGTAGGGGCTCTATAGAGAGCTCCATAGGGCAGTCATGGCGGGTGTAGGGGCTCTATAGAGAGCTGAATAGGGCAGACATGGCGGGTGAGATGGGGTCTCTATACAGAGCTCCATAGGGCAGACATGGCGGGTAAGATGAAGGCTCTATAGAGAGCTCCATAGGGCAGACATGGCAGGTGAGCTGGGGGTTCTATAGAGAGCTCCATAGGGCAGACATGGCGGGTGAGATGGGGACTCTATAGAGAGCTCCATAGGGGAGACATGGCGGGAGAGATGGGGGCTCTATAGAGAGCTCCATAGGGCATACATGGTGGGTGAGATGGGGGCTCCATAGAGAGCTCCATAGTGCAGACATGGCGGGTGAGATGGGGGCTCTATAGAGAGCTCCATAAAGCAGACATGGCAGGTGAGATGGGGGCTCTATAGAGAGCTCCATAGGGCAGACATGGCGGGGGAGATGGGGGCTCTATAGAGAGCTCCATAGGGCAGACATGGCAGGCGTACGGGCTCTATAGAGAGCTCCATAGGGCAGACATGGCGGGTGAGATGGGGGCTCTATAGAGAGCTCCATAAGGCAGACATGGCAGGTGAGATGGGGGCTCTATAGAGAGCTCCATAGGGCACACATGGCGGGTTTAGGGGCTCTATAGAGAGCTCCATAGGGCAGACATGGCGGGTGAGATGGGGGCTCTATAGAGAGCTCCATAAAGCAGACATGGTGGATGAGATGGGGGCTCTATAGAGAGCTCCATAGGGCACACATGGCGGGTTTAGGGGCTCTATAGAGAGCTCCATAGGGCAGACATAGCATCTGAGATGGGGGCTCTATAGAGAGCTCCATAGGGTAGACATGGCGGGTGAGATGGGGGCTCTATAGAGAGCTCCATAGGGCAGACATGGCTGGTGAGATGGGGGCTCTATAGAGAGCTCCATAGGGCACACATGGCGGGTTTACGGGCTCTATAGAGAGCTCCATAGGGCAAACATCGCGGGTGAGATGGTGGCTCTATAGAGAGCTCCATAGGGCAGACATGGCGGGTGAGATGGGGGTTCTATAGAGAGCTCCATAGGGCAGACATGGCGGTCGTAGGGGCTCTATAGAGAGCTCCATAGGGCAGACATGGGGAGTGAGATGGGGGCTCTATAGAGAGCTCCATAGGGCAGACATGGCGGGTGTAGGAGCTCTATAGAGAGCTCCATAGGGCAGATATTGCGGGCGTAGGGGCTCTATAGGTTGGTTCATAGATGGGAATTACTGGCACCTATTGAAGCTCCATACGGCCTACAGAGAGGGAGGGACAAGAGCTCCGTTGCGGGCGCCTCATCAGGGATTATGGGTCTCTATGGGTGCCTATGGTCTTTATGGGTCTCTATTTGTCTCTATGGTCTCCATGGGTCCCTATGGGTCTCTATAGATCTGTATGGTCTCTATAAGTCCCTATGGATCTCTATGGGTCTCTCTCAAAACTAGCAGCAGGTTCTTCAGCGCTCGCCTGTCTCCTCGGAAGACCAACACCCGGGGAACGCATTGTTAACCACCCTGCTTGTCCGCAAGGCTGACAATGTCTGGGACGGGGGAGAGAGCAATTGCAGGTCTTTGCAGAAGGATCTGCCAGTGAAGAGCGCTCACTTTGCTCTTTGAAATGAGGCGCTCCATAGAGGATGGCAAGCATTCACAGGAGCTGCAGAAGGTCTCCTTGATGCTTGCTCTAGAGAGCGTTCGTACTGCCTGGAGCAGCAAGAGAAGGAGAACCGAAATTGACAGGTACGGCAAGGCCCTGCAACGCGGCATTAGTCCCCTAGATCCATGCCACGGTCTCTGCTGCCATCTATTGTCCGTTTAGGCACACTACAGTCCCTTCGGGAAAGAACAGGTATTTCTTTCCATAAAGTGGAGCAGATGAAAAAAACCAGCGACTGGTGATAGGGGCTCTCTCTGCAGCGGGCTCCATAAGCGCGATCCAGGGCGCAATAGGGGCTGTATAAGGGGCTCGGTATTTGAAGAGTGCGACAAGGGGCTGTAGAGGGGGCCACTTGCGAGATCCACTGGCTGTGAGAGAAGCTTCTGGGGTGGGGTTCCGTGAGTGCAACACTGGGGGGACGACAGGGGCTCTAGAGGGGGCTACGTACAGGGTACACATGGCACTATAACTGCTATACTTGGGACACCGTAGCAGGAATTTACGTGGTGCGATAGGAGATCTATAGGGGACTCGGTAAGCTTGATAGGGGCTTTATAAGGTGCTCGTAAGTGGGAAGTGCAAATTAATCAAAAGGCAGCAGGGAGCCTGGTACACAGTGCATGCAGTGGCAGGTGTCTGACCTCAGATGAAGACAAGAGGACAGAGTTTAGCAGCTGCTAAAATTGGCAGAACAGATGCTGATAAGAAGCACAGAAAGTATCAGAAAAACAAAGAGGATTTCACCGCCAGCACCAGGGTTATGTGTATGTATACATGCTGAAGCTTTCTGAAAGTCTTCTGGACAAACCAAAGCCTGAATACAAAAGAACTTGCAAAATTAATTAGAAAGGAAAAAAACCTCAATTACGCGTTTAACAAGAACACCGTTTTCTACGCCGCATACAGCAACTTAAAAACAAAGTTTCACTTGTGGTAACTGTTCCACACAAAATTGTAATTTTTTGACACGAGAATATTCTTCACTGGCAGATCCTTCTGCAAAGACCTGCAATTGCTCTCTCCCCCGTCCCAGACATTGTCAGCCTTGCGGACAAGCAGGGTGGTTAACAATGCGTTCCCCGGGTGTTGGTCTTCCGAGGAGACAGGCGAGCGCTGAAGAACCTGCTGCTAGTTTTGAGTGATTTAATGCCTTCTACGGAAACAGATTCACCAGCGGCTGAGAATTCCCACTGCAGTGATGTGGCTGCTAACTGCAGAGAGGGATGAAGATTCAAATGACTGCTGCTGTCGGAGGGAAGGAGCAGACAGACTGCTTTTCTGAAAACTTTTGACAGCAACACGTTTCAGCGCTAGCAGTTCTCAGACAGCTTTACCCGTTAGTGCAAAGAACCTGTGGAACCGGAGTCTACTGAAAATGCCCAAGAATGCGCGCGGAGCTTGCTCGGCTAAGCAAGAGCACACAGGCTCTCTCCCCGGAGGTTTCAACCTCCGCGGACGAAGGCGCTTGCGGGGAAGCCGGTTTCCTCTATCAGACAGACACCGGCGTTTTACCGTCATGCGGAAGAGCTGTGGCAGAGACGGCAGAAGAGAGCGGAGAAGGCACGGCTCCGAGGCAAGAAGCAGACTGGAAGGCGCACCTGTGTGTGATGAACAGACGCCTGATGAATATACTGGCAAGGAACAGATTTCACATCCTACGGTACACAGAGAGACTTATCTCTCGATGTAAAGCTTCCGTGCATCCCGAGACTGCTGGGAAGCACATGAAAATATGAATCGTTCCTCACTGGTCTATTACCAGTTCGTTTGATTACTTGTGCTGCGCAGACGAAGGCAGAGGATGGTCTTGCAGCGTGAAACTTTTCTCGTCTGACAGGTTTCTTTTCTGAGCAACAGCTAGACGTTTTACCGTGGTGCGGCTGCTTACAGCTGAGATGGATGAAGATTTAAATGACTGCTGCTGTCGGAGGGAAGGAGCAGACCGACTGCTTTTTTGTGACTTTGGAACCGGCTGTAAAAGGGGCTCCGTTTGGAGGGACATTTAGAGTGTAATAGGGGCTCTAGAGACGGCTCCATAGGCGAGACAAAGAGCGAGATAGGGACTCAAGAGAGGGTCCCATATGCGCGACTTATCGCAGGGATAGGAACTTTATAGGGGGTTCCACTGGGGCGACCCAGGGCGCGATAGGCGCTCAATAGAGGGTGGCATTAGGTGTACAGAGGGATCTCCCTCTAGACCTTCTATCACCACCAAGAATTCCCTGCTATCGAGCCCCTATCTCTATCTTTGCCTCCACTATGCAGCCCTCTACAGAGCCCGTTTCTTGCTCCCTATCTTCCTCCTATGGAACTTCTAGTACCGCCTCTACGGCACCCTCGGTCGCACTTCTGCTGCCTCCTCGAGAGCCCCTATCGCTCCCCTTATGATCCCGCTATGGAGCCCTCCGAAGAGCACCTGTCGAACCCTCTGTACCCCTCATGCCACCCTCTAGCTACGTCTAGCTGTTGCTCAGAAAAGAAACCTGTCAGACGAGAAAAGTTTCACGCTGCAAGACCATCCTCTGCCTTCGTCTGCGCAGCACAAGTAATCAAACGAACTGGTAATAGAGCAGTGAGGAGCGATTCATATTTTCATGTGTTTCCCAGCAGACTCGGGCCACCACGTGGCCCCCCAGGCCCCACCAGAGCCCAGGGTCCTGGCAAGCTTTGAGCTTTGGCTCCACGCAAACTCCTGCCCCCCAGGTAGGGACTCACCCTGAGCGCCGCAGCCCAGGGGTGCTCCTGGGGTGGCACCACTCACGGCTGCTGTCTCTCCTCCAGGCTCAGACCTCCTGTGCCCCAGCAGCAGCCGCCCTTCTCATGGCCGTGTCCCCAGGTACTTCTGGAGAGGTTCCTCCCTGGGCAGGGATGTCCGCTGGGTGCCAGAGGGCTCGGTAGTGGGGGGCAGCAGATGGCCTGAGGGAGCCGTGCTAGGTCAGGGGGACCCTCCAGGGGCACCCACCGAGCAGGCCCCCATTGCCAACGTCAATGGGCTTCATATAAGGACCCCCCACCGCCTATAGGTGACCCCCACCCCCCATAGCTGACATGTGACCCCCAACCACCTTATATGTGACCACCCCACCACCTATAGGTGACACCCATCCCAATATGTGGGTCCCAGTCCCCATATGTGGGTCCCACATCCCTTATGTGACCCCCACCCCCTATATGTGACCCCCCCCACCCCCTATAGCTTACCCCACCCCTATAGGTGACCCCCACCCCCTATAAGAGACACCCACCCCCTATGTGTGATCCCCCACACCCTACAGGTGACCCCCACCCCCTATAGGTGACTCCCACTCCCATTATGTGACCCCCCCTATAGGTGACCCCCTCACCCCCTGTATGTGACCTCCCACGCCCCCTATAGGTGACACGCAGCCCCCATACTGACCCCCCACCCCATATATGTGAACCCCACCAACCTTATATGTGACAACCTCACCCCCTATAGAAGACCCCCCCACCCTCTATAGGTGACCCCCACCCCCCATATGTGGGTCCCACCCCCGTTATGTGACCCCCACCCCATATATGTGACTCCCCCACCCCCTATAGTTGACACCCACCCCCTACATGAGACCCCCACCCCCTATAGGTGACTCCCATCCCCCCTTATGTGACCCCTCCACATCCCATAGGTGACCCCCACCCCCTATATGAGACCCCCCCACCCCCTATATCTGACCCCCCAGCACCCCCGATGTGTTATCCCCACTCTCTATAGGTGACACCCATCCCCTGCATGTTTGTCTCTGCCCCCCCCATAGAGCACCTATAGAGCATTCTGCACCCCGTATATAGCCCCTCTCTCAGCCCCCTATAGAGCTCGGATCATGGATCAAGTTCCCCTCTAGAGCCGTTATGGCTCTCCCTCTCCCCTGGCCTCTATAGAGCTCCTATGGGGCCCCTTATACAGCCCCTATGGAACCCCCTAAGCTCCTGCTATGGTGCCCCCTGGGTATCCCATATGCAGCCCCCGATAGAGCCCCCATGGAATGCCCTATCATGGCCTCCGCGTGAGGAGACCCTTCTACAACAACCCTCATGTCTACACTATGGAGCCCTCTATAGGGGCCCTATAGCGCACCCTACGTCCCTCCTATACAACCACTTACACAGCCCCTATAGCACCCTGTAGCGGGCTTGAGGAACCCCCTAGAGAGCCCCTACAGTGCTCCAAAGTTTCCCCATGTGCTGGGTGCTCTACAGGCTCTATAGAGAGCTCCATAGAGCAGACATGGCAGGCGTAGGGGCTCTATAGAGAGCTCCATAAAGCAGACATGGCAGGTGAGATGGGGGCTCTATAGAGAGCTCCATAGGGCAGATATGGCGGGGGAGATGGGGGCTCTATAGAGAGATCCATAGGGCAGACATGGCAGGCGTAGGGGCTCTATAGAGAGCTCCATAGGGCAGACATGGCGGGTGAGTTGGGGGCTCTATAGAGAGCTCCATAAAGTAGACATAGCAGGTGAGATGGAGGCTCTATAGAGAGCTCCATAGGGCAGACATGGAGAGTGTAGGGGCTCTATAGAGAGCTCCATAAGGCAGACATGGCAGGCGTAGGGGCTCTATAGAGAGCTCCATAGGGCAGACATGGCGGGTGTAGGGGCTCTATAGAGAGCTCCATAGGGCAGACATTGCTGGTGAGATGGGGTGTCTATATAGAGTTCCACAGGGCACACATGGCGGGTTTAGGGGCTCCATAGAGAGCTCCATAGGGCAGACATGGCGGGTGAGATGGGGGCTCTATATAGAGCTTCATAGTGCAGACATGGCGGGTGAGATGGGGGCTCTATAGAGAGCTCCATAGGCGAGACATGGCGGGTGAGATGGGGGCTCTATAGAGAGCTCCATAGGGCAGACATGGCGGGTGAGATGGGGGCTCTATAGACAGCTCCATAGGGCAGACATGGCGGGTGAGATGGGGGCTCTATAGAGAGCTCCATAGGGCAGACATGGCGGGTGAGATTGGGGCTCTATAGAGAGCTCCATAGGGCAGACATGGCGGGTGAGATGGGGGTTCTATAGAGAGCTCCATAGGGCAGACATGGCGGGTGAGATAGGGGCTCTATAGAGAGCTCCATAGGGCAGACATGGCGGGTGAGATGTGGGCTCTATAGAGAGCTCAATAGGGCAGACATGGCGGGTGTAGGGGCTCTATAGAGAGCTCAATAGTGCAGACACGGCGGGATTAGGGGCTCTATAGAGAGCTCCATAGGGCAGACATGGCGGGAGAGATGGGGGCTCTATAGAGAGCTCCTTAGGACAGACATGGTGGGTGAGATGGGGGCTATATAGAGAGCTCCATAGGGCAGATATGACGGGTGTAGGGGCTCTATAGAGAGCTCCATAGGTGAGACATGGCGGGTGAGATGGGGGCTCTATAGAGAGCTCCATAGGGCAGACATGGCGGGTGAGATGTGGGCTCTATAGAGAACAAAAGAGGGCAGACATGGCGGGTGAGATTGGGGCTCTATAGAGAGCTCCATAGGGCAGACATGTCGGGTGAGATGGGGGCTCTATAGAGAGCTCCATAAGGCAGACATGGTGGGTGTAGGGGCTCTATAGAGAGCTCCTTAGGGCAGACATGGCGGGTGAGATGGGGGCTCTATAGAGAGCTCCATAGGGCAGACATGGTGGGTGAGATGGGGGCTCTATAGAGAGCTCCATAGGGCAGACATGCCGGGTTTGGGGGCTCTATAGAGAGCTCCATAGGGCAGACATGGCAGGCGTAGGGGCCCTATAGAGAGCTCCATAGGGGAGACATGGCGGGTGAGATGGGGGCTCTATAGAGAGCTCCATAGGGCAGACATGGCGGGTGAGATGGGGGCTCTATAGAGACCCCATAGGGCAGACATGGCGGGTGTAGGGACTGTATAGAGAGCTCCATAGGGCAGACATGGCTGGTGAGATGGGGTTCTATAGAGAGCTCAATAGGGCAGACATTGCGGTTGTAGGGGACCTATAGAAAGCTGCATAGGTCAGACATGGCGGGTGAGATGGGGGCTCTATAGACAGCTCAATAAGGCAGACATGGCGGGTGAGATTGGGGCTCTATTGAGAGCTCCATAGGGCAGACATGGCGGGTGAGATGGGGGCTCTATAGAGAGTTCCATAGGGCAGACATGGCTCGTGAGATGGGGGCTCTATATAGAGCTGCATAGGGCAGATATGGCGGGTCTAGCGGCTCTATAGAGAGCTCCATAGGGCAGACATGGCGGGTGAGATGGGGGCTCTATAGAGAGCTCCATAGGGCAGACATGGCGGGTGAGATGGGGGCTCTATAGAGAGCTCCATAGTGCAGACATGGCGGGTGTAGGGGCTCTATAGAGAGCTCCATAGGGCAGACATTGCTGGTGAGATGGGGTGTCTATATAGAGTTCCATAGGGCAAACATGGCGGGTTTAAGGGCTCCATAGAGAGCTCCATAGGGCAGACATGGCGGGTGAGATGGGGGCTCTATATAGAGCTCCATAGGGGAGATATGGCGGGTGAGATGGGGGCTGTATAGAGAGCTCCATAGGGGAGACATGGCGGGTGAGATGGGGGCTCTATAGACAGCTCCATAGGGCAGACATGGCGGGTGAGATGGGGGCTCTATAGAGAGCTCCATAGGGCAGACATGGCGGGTGAGATTGGGGCTCTATAGAGAGCTCAATAGGGCAGACATGGCGGGAGAGATGGGGGCTCTATAGAGAGCTCCATAGGACAGACATGGCGGGTGTAGGGGGCTGTATAGAGAGCTCCATAGGGAAGACATGGCGGGTGAGATGGGGGCTCTATATAGAGCTCCATAGGGCAGACATGGGGGGTGAGATGGGGGCTCTATAGAGAGCTCCATAGGGCAGACATGGCGCGTGAGATGGGGGCTCTATAGAGAGCTCCATAGGGCAGACATGGTAGGCGTAGGGGCTCTATAGAGAGCTCTATATGGGAGACATGGCGGGTGAGATGGAGGCTCTATAGAGAGCTCCATAGGGCAGACATGGCGGGTGAGAAAGGGGATCTATAGAGAGCTCCATAGGGCAGACATGGCGGGTGAGATGGGGGCTCTATAGAGAGCTAAATAGGGCAGACATGGCGGGTGAGATTGGGGCTCTATAGAGAGCTCCATAGGGCAGACATGGCGGGTGAGATGGGGGCTCTATAGAGAGCTCCATAAGGCAGACATGGTGGGAGTAGGGGCTCTATAGAGAGCTCCATAGGGCAGACATGGCAGGTGAGTTGGGGGCTCTATAGAGAGCTCCATAGGGCAGACATGGCGGGTGAGATGGGGGCTCTATAGAGAGTTCCATAGGGCAGAAATGGCGGGTGTAGGGGCTCTATAGAGAGCTCCATAGGGAGACATGGCGGGTGTAGGGGCTCTATAGAGAGCTCCATAGGGCACACATGGCGGGTGAGATGGGGGCTCTATAGAGAGCTCCATAAGGCAGATATGGCGGGTGAGATGGGGACTCTATTGAGAGCTCCATAGTGCAGCGATGGTGGGTGTAAGGGCTCTATAGAGAGCTCCATAGGGCAGACATGGCGGGTGAGATTGGGGCTCTATAGAGAGCTCCATAGGGCAGACATGGCGGGTGTAGGGGCTCTATAGAGAGCTCAATAGGGCAGACATGGCGGGTGTAGGGGCTATATAGAGAGCTCCATAGGGCAGACATGGCGGGTAAGATGGGGGCTCTATACAGAGCTCCATAGGGCAGATATGGCGGGTAAGATGAAGGCTCTATAGAGAGCTCCATAGGGCAGACATGGCAGGTGAGATGGGGGCTCTATAGAGAGCTCCATAGGGCAGACATGGCGGGTGAGATGGGGGCTCTATAGAGAGCTCCATAGGTGAGACATGGCGGGAGAGATGGAGGCTCTATAGAGAGCTCCATAGGGCAGACATGGTGGGTGAGATGGGGGCTCCATACAGAGCTCCATAGGGCAGACATGGCGGGTGAGATGGGGGCTCTATAGAGAGCTCCATAGGGCAGACTTGGCAGGCGTAGGGGCTCTATAGAGAGCTCCATAGGGCAGACATGGCGGGTGATTTGGGGGCTCTATAGAGAGCTCCACAAAGCAGACATGGCAGGTGAGATGGGGGTTCTATAGAGAGCTCCATAGGGCACACATGGCGGGTTTAGGGACTCTATAGAGAGCTCCATAGGGCAGACATGGCGGGTGAGATGGGGGCTCTATAGAGAGCTCCATAAAGCAGACACGGCGGGTGAAATGGGGGCTATATAGAGAGCTCCATAGGGCACACATGGCGGGTTTAGGGGCTCTATAGAGAGCTCCGTAGGGCAGACATGGCGGGTGAGATGGGGTCTCTATAGAGAGCTCCATAAGGAAGACATGGGGGTTAGATGGGCGCTCTATAGAGAGCTCCATAGGGCAGACATGGCTGGTGAGATGGGTGCTCTATAGAGAGCTCCATAGGGCACACATGGCGGGTTTAGGGGCTCTATAGAGAGCTCCATAGGGCAGACATGGCGGGTGAGATGGGGGCTCTATAGAGAGCTCCATAGGGCAGACATGGCTGGTGAGATGGGGGCTCTATAGAGAGCTCCATAGGGCAGACATGGCGGGTGAGATGGGGGCTCTATAGAGAGCTCCATAGGGGAGACATGGCGGGAGAGATGGGGGCTCTATAGAGAGCTCAATAGGACAGACATGGCGGGTGAGATGGGGGCTATATAGAGATCTCCATAGGGCAGACATGGCAGGCGTAGGGGCCCTATAGAGAGCTCCATATGGCAGACATGGCGGGTGAGATGGTGGCTCTATAGAGAGCTCCATAGGGCAGACATGGGGAGAGAAGTGGCTCAATAGAGAGCTCCATAAGGCAGACATGGCAGGCGTAGGGGCTCTATAGAGAGCTCCATAGGGGAGACATGGCGGGTGAGATGGGGGCTCTATAGAGAGCTCCATAGGGCAGACATGGCGGGTGAGATGGGGGCTCTATAGAGAGCTCCATAGGGCAGACATGGCGGGTGAGATGGGGGCTATATAGAGAGCTCCATAGGGGAGACATGGCGGGAGCGTTGGGGGCTCTATAGAGAGCTCCGTAGGACAGACATGGCGGGTGAGATGGGGGCTATATAGAGAGCTCCATAGGGCAGACATGGGGAGTGTATGGGCTCTATAGAGAGCTCCATAGGGCAGACATGGCGGGTGAGATGGGGGCTCCATAGAGATCTCCATAGGGCAGACATGGCGGTTGTAGGGGGCTGTATAGAGAGCTCCATAGGGAAGACATGGGGAGTGTAGGGGCTCTATAGAGAGCTCTATAGGGGAGACATGGCAGGTGAGATGGGGGCGCTATAGAGAGCTCCATAGGGCAGACATAGCGGGTGTGATGGGGGCTTTATAGAGAGCTCCATAGTGCAGACATGGCGGGTGAGATGGGGGCTCTATAGAGAGTTCCATAGGGCAGAAATGGCGGGTGTAGGGGCTCTATAGAGAGCTCCATAGGGAGACATGGCGGGTGTAGGGGCTCTATAGAGAGCTCCATAGGGGAGACATGTCGGGTGAGATGGGGGCTCTATAGAGAGCTCCATAGGGCACACATAGCAGGTGAGATGGGGGCTCTATAGAGAGCTCCATAGGGCAGACATGGCGGGTGTAGGGGGTCTATAGAGAGCTCCATAGGGCAGACATAGCAGGTGAGATAGGGGCTCTATAGAGAGCTCCATAGGGCAGACATGGCGGGTGAGATGGGGGCTCTATAGAGAGTTAAATAGGGCAGACATGGCGGTTGAGATTGGGGCTCTATAGAGAGCTCCATAGGGCAGACATGGCGGGTGAGATGGGGGCTCTATAGAGAGCTCCATAAGGCAGACATGGTCGGTGTAGGGGCTCTATAGAGAGCTCCATAGGGCAGACATGGCAGGTGAGTTGGGGGCTCTATAGACAGCTCAATAAGGCAGACATGGCGGGTGAGATTGGGGCTCTATTGAGAGCTCCATAGGGCAGACATGGCGGGTGAGATGGGGGCTCTATAGAGAGTTCCATAGGGCAGACATGGCTCGTGAGATGGGGGCTCTATATAGAGCTCCATAGGGCAGATATGGCGGGTCTAGCGGCTCTATAGAGAGCTCCATAGGGCAGACATGGCGGGTGAGATGGGGGCTCTATAGAGAGCTCCATAGGGCAGACATGGCGGGTGAGATGGGGGCTCTATAGGGAGCTCCATAGTGCAGACATGGCGGGTGTAGGGGCTCTATAGAGAGCTCCATAGGGCAGACATTGCTGGTGAGATGGGGTGTCTATATAGAGTTCCATAGGGCAAACATGGCGGGTTTAAGGGCTCCATAGAGAGCTCCATAGGGCAGACATGGAGGGTGAGATGGGGGCTCTATATAGAGCTCCATAGGGGAGACATGGCAGGTGAGATGGTGGCTCTATAGAGAGCTCCATAGGGGAGACATGGCGGGTGAGATGGGGGCTCTATAGACAGCTCCATAGGGCAGACATGGCGGGTGAGATGGGGGCTCTATAGAGAGCTCCATAGGGCAGACATGGCGGGTGAGATTGGGGCTCTATAGAGAGCTCAATAGGGCAGACATGACGGGAGAGATGGGGGCTCTATAGAGAGCTCCATAGGACAGACATGGCGGGTGTAGGGGGCTGTATAGAGAGCTCCATAGGGAAGACATGGCGGGTGAGATGGGGGCTCTATATAGAGCTCCATAGGGCAGACATGGGGGGTGAGATGGGGGCTCTATAGAGAGCTCCATAGGGCAGACATGGCGCGTGAGATGGGGGCTCTATAGAGAGCTCCATAGGGCAGACATGGCAGGCGTAGGGGCTCTATAGAGAGCTCTATATGGGAGACATGGCGGGTGAGATGGAGGCTCTATAGAGAGCTCCATAGGGCAGACATGGCGGGTGAGATGGGGGCTCTATAGAAAGCTCCATAGTGCAGACATGGCGGGTGAGATGGGGGCTCTATAGAGAGTTCCATAGGGCAGAACTGGCGGGTGTAGGGGCTCTATAGAGAGCTCCATAGGGAGACATGGCGGGTGTAGGGGGTCTATAGAGAGCTCCATAGGGCAGACATGTCGGGTGAGATGGGGGCTCTATAGAGAGCTAAATAGGGCAGACATGGCGGGTGAGATTGGGGCTCTATAGAGAGCTCCATAGGGCAGACATGGCGGGTGAGATGGGGGCTCTATAGAGAGCTCCATAAGGCAGACATGGTGGGTGTAGGGGCTCTATAGAGAGCTCCATAGGGCAGACATGGCAGGTGAGTTGGGGGCTCTATAGAGAGCTCCATAGGGCAGACATGGCGGGTGAGATGGGGGCTCTATAGAGAGTTCCATAGGGCAGAAATGGCGGGTGTAGGGGCTCTATAGAGAGCTCCATAGGGAGACATGGCGGGTGTAGGGGCTCTATAGAGAGCTCCATAGGGCACACATGGCGGGTGAGATGGGGGCTCTATAGAGAGCTCCATAAGGCAGATATGGCGGGTGAGATGGGGACTATATAGAGAGCTCCATAGTGCAGCGATGGTGGGTGTAAGGGCTCTATAGAGAGCTCCATAGGGCAGATATGGCGGTTGAGATGGGGGCTCTATAGAGAGCTCCATAGGGCAGACATGGCGGGTGTAGGGGCTCTATAGAGAGCTCAATAGGGCAGACATGGCGGGTGTAGGGGCTATATAGAGAGCTCCATAGGGCAGACATGGCGGGTGAGATGGGGGCTCTATAGAGAGCTCCATAGGTGAGACATGGCGGGAGAGATGGGGGCTCTATAGAGAGCTCCATAGGGCAGACATGGTGGGTGAGATGGGGGCTACATAGAGAGCTCCATAGGGCAGACATGGCGGGTGAGATGGGGGCTCTATAGAGAGCTCCATAGGGCAGACATGGCAGGCGTAGGGGCTCTATAGTGAGCTCCATAGGGCAGACATGGCGGGTGATTTGGGGGCTCTATAGAGAGCTCCACAAAGCAGACATGGCAGGTGAGATGGGGGTTCTATAGAGAGCTCCATAGGGCACACATGGCGGGTTTAGGGGCTCTATAGAGAGCTCCATAGGGCAGACATGGCGGGTGAGATGGGTGCTCTATAGAGAGCTCCATAAAGCAGACACGGCGGGTGAAATGGGGGCTCTATAGAGAGCTCCATAGGGCACACATGGCGGGTTTAGGGGCTCTATAGAGAGCTCCGTAGGGCAGACATGGCGGGTGAGATGGGGTCTCTATAGAGAGCTCCATATGGAAGACATGGGGGTTAGATGGGCGCTCTACAGAGAGCTCCATAGGGCAGACATGGCTCGTGAGATGGGTGCTCTATAGAGAGCTCCATAGGGCACACATGGCGGGTTTAGGGGCTCTATAGAGAGATCCATAGGGAAGACATGGCGGGTGAGATGGGGGCTCTATAGAGAGCTCCATAGGGCAGACATGGCTGGTGAGATGGGGGCTCTATAGAGAGCTCCATAGGGCAGACATGGCGGGTGAGATGGGGGCTATATAGAGAGCTCCATAGGGGAGACATGGCGGGAGAGATGGGGGCTCTATAGAGTGCTCAATAGGACAGACATGGCGGGTGAGATGGGGGCTATATAGAGATCTCCATAGGGCAGACATGGCAGGCGTAGGGGCCCTATAGAGAGCTCCATAGGGCAGACATGGCGGGTGAGATGGGGGCTCTATAGAGAGCTCCATAGGGCAGACATGGCTGGTGAGATGGGGGCTCTATAGAGAGCTCCATAGGGCAGACATGGCGGGTGAGATGGGGGCTATATAGAGAGCTCCATAGGGGAGACATGGCGGGAGAGATGGGGGCTCTATAGAGTGCTCAATAGGACAGACATGGCGGGTGAGATGGGGGCTATATAGAGATCTCCATAGGGCAGACATGGCAGGCGTAGGGGCCCTATAGAGAGCTCCATAGGGCAGACATGGCGGGTGAGATGGGGGCTCTATAGAGAGCTCCATAGGGCAGACATGGGGAGAGTAGTGGCTCAATAGAGAGCTCCATAAGGCAGACATGGCAGGCGTAGGGGCTCTATAGAGAGCTCCATAGGGGAGACATGGCGGGTGATATGAGGGCTCTATAGAGAGCTCCATAGGGCAGACATGGCGGGTGAGATGGGGGCTCTATAGAGAGCTCCATAGGGCAGACATGGCGGGTGAGATGAGGGCTATATAGAGAGCTCCATAGGGGAGACATGGCGGGAGCGTTGGGGGCTCTATAGAGAGCTCCATAGGACAGACATGGCGGGTGAGATGGGGGCTATATAGAGAGCTCCATAGGGCAGACATGGGGAGTGTATGGGCTCTATAGAGAGCTCCATAGGGCAGACATGGCGGGTGAGATGGGGGCTCCATAGAGATCTCCATAGGGCAGACATGGCGGTTGTAGGGGGCTGTATAGAGAGCTCCATAGGGAAGACATGGGGAGTGTAGGGGCTCTATAGAGAGCTCTATAGGGGAGACATGGCGGGTGAGATGGGGGCGCTATAGAGAGCTCCATAGGGCAGACATAGCGGGTGTGATGGGGGCTCTATAGAGAGCTCCATAGTGCAGACATGGCGGGTGATATGGGGGATCTATAGAGAGTTCCATAGGGCAGAAATGGCGTGTGTAGGGGCTCTATAGAGAACTCCATAGGGAGACATGGCGGGTGTAGGGGCTCTATAGAGAGCTCCATAGGGGAGACATTTCGGGTGAGATGGGGGCTCTATAGAGAGCTCCATAGGGCACACATAGCAGGTGAGATGGGGGCTCTATAGAGAGCTCCATAGGGCAGATATGGCGGGTGAGATGGGGATTCTATAGAGAGGTCCATAGTGCAGACATGGTGGGTGTAGTGGCTCTATAGAGAGCTCTATGGGGCAGACATGGCGGGTGAGATGGGGGCTCTATAGAGAGCTCCATAGGGCAGACATGGCGGGTGTAGGGGCTCTATAGAGAGCTCCATAGGGCAGACATGGCGGGTGTAGGGGCTCTATAGAGAGCTCAATAGGGCAGACATGGCGGGTGTAGGGGCTTTATAAAGAGCTCCATAGGGCAGACATGGCGGGTGAGATGGGGGCTCTATAGAGAGCTCCATAGGGCAGACATGGCGGGTAAGATGAAGGCTCTATAGAGAGCTCCATAGGGCAGCCATGGCAGGTGAGATGGGGGCTCTATAGACAGCTCCATAGGGCAGACATGGCGGGTGAGATGGGGGTCTAGAGTGAGCTCTATAGGGCAGACATGGCGGGTGAGATGGGGGCTCTATAGAGAGCTCCATAGTGCAGACATGGCGGGTTAGATGGGGGCTATATAGAGAGCTCCATAGGGGAGACATGGCGGGAGAGATGGCGGCTCTATAGAGAGCTCCATATGACAGACATGGCGGGTAAGATGGGGGCTATATAGAGAGCTCCATAGGGCAGACATGACGGGTGTAGGGGCTCTATAGAGAGCTCCATAGGGCAGACATGGTGGGTGTAGGGGCTCTATAGAGAGCTCCATTGGGTAGACATGGCGGGTGAGATGGGGGCTCTATAGAGAGCTCCATAGGGAAGACATTGCGGGTGAGATGGGGGCTCTATAGAGAGCTCCATAGTGCAGACATGGCGGGTGAGTTGGGGGCTCTATAGAGAATTCCATAGGGCAGACATGGCGGGTGTAGGGGCTCTATAGAGAGCTCCAAAGGGAGACATGGCGGGTGTAGGGGCTCTTTAGAGAGCTCCATAGGGAGACATGGCGGGTGTAGGGGCTCTTTAGAGAGCTCCATAGGGCAGACATGGCGGGTGAAATGGGGGCTCTATAGAGAGCTCCATAGGGCACACATGGCGGGTGAGATGGGGGCTCTATAGAGAGCTCCATAAGGCAGACATGGCGGGTGAGATGGGGGCTCTATAGAGAGCTCCATAGGGCAGAGATGGTGGGTGTAGGGGCTCTATAGAGAGCTCCATAGGGCAGACATGGCGGTTGAGATGGGGGCTCTATAGAGAGCTCCATAGGGCAGACATGGCGGGTGTAGGGGCTCTATAGAGAGCTCCATAGGGCAGTCATGGCGGGTGTAGGGGCTCTATAGAGAGCTCAATAGGGCAGACATGGCGGGTGTAGGGGCTCTATAGAGAGCTCCATAGGGCAGACATGGCGGGTGAGATGGGGGCTCTATACAGAGCTCCATAGGGCAGACATGGCTGGTAAGATGAAGGCTCTATAGAGAGCTCCATAGGGCAGACATGGCAGGTGAGATGGGGGTTCTATAGAGAGCTCCATAGGGCAGACATGGCGGGTGAGATGGGGACTCTATAGAGAGCTCCATAGGGGAGACATGGCGGGAGAGATGGGGGCTCTATAGAGAGCTCTATAGGGCAGACATGGCGGGTGAGATGGGGGCTCTATAGAGAGCTCCATAGGGCAGACATGGCGGGTAAGATGAAGGCTCTATAGAGAGCTCCATAGGGCAGACATGGCAGGTGAGATGAAGGCTCTATAGAGAGCTCCATAGGGCAGACATGGCGGGTGAGATGGGGGCTCTATAGAGAGCTCTATAGGGCAGACATGGCGGGTGAGATGGGGGCTCTATAGAGAGCTCCATAGGGCAGACATGGCGGGTGAGATGGGGGCTATATAGAGAGCTCCATAGGGGAGACATGGCGGGAGAGATGGGGGCTCTATAGAGAGCTCCATAGGGCAGACATGGCGGGTGAGATGGGGGCTATATAGAGAGCTCCATAGGGCAGACATGGTGGGTGTAGGGGCTCTATAGAGAGCTCCAGAGGGCAGATATGGCGGGTGAGATAGGGGCTCTATAGAGAGCTCCATAGGGCAGACATGGCGGGTGAGATGGGGGCTCTATAGAGAGCTAAATAGGGCAGACATGGCGGTTGAGATTGGGGCTCTATAGAGAGTTCCATAGGGCAGACATGGCGGGTGAGATGGGGGCTCTATAGAGAGCTCCATAAGGCAGACATGGTCGGTGTAGGGGCTCTATAGAGAGCTCCATAGGGCAGACATGGCAGGTGAGTTGGGGGCTCTATAGAGAGCTCCATAGGGCAGACATGGCGGGTGAGATGGGGGCTCTATAGAGAGTTCCATAGGGCAGACATGGCGGGTGTAGGGACCCTATAGAGAGCTCCATAGGGCACACATGGCGGGTGAGATGGGGGCTCTATAGAGAGCTCCATAAGGCAGACATGGCGGGTGAGATGGGGACTCTATAGAGAGCTCCATAGTGCAGAGATGGTGGGTGTAAGGGCTCTATAGAGAGCTCCATAGGGCAGATATGGCGGTTGAGATGGGGTCTCTATAGAGAGCTCCATAGGGCAGACATGGCGGGTGTAGGGGCTCTATAGAGAGCTCCATAGGGCAGACATGGCGGGTAAGATGGGGGCTCTATACAGAGCTCCATAGGGCAGATATGGCGGGTAAGATGAAGGCTCTATAGAGAGCTCCATAGGGCAGACATGGCAGGTGAGATGGGGGCTCTATAGAGAGCTCCATAGGGCAGACATGGCGGGTGAGATGGGGGCTCTATAGAGAGCTCCATAGGTGAGACATGGCGGGAGAGATGGGGGCTCTATAGAGAGCTCTATAGGGCAGACATGGTGGGTGAGATGGGGGCTCCATAGAGAGCTCCATAGGGCAGACATGGCGGGTGAGATGGGGTCTCTATAGAGAGCTCCATAGGGCAGACATGGCAGGCGTAGGGGCTCTATAGAGAGCTCCATAGGGCAGACATGGCGGGTGATTTGGGGGCTCTATAGAGAGCTCCACAAAGCAGACATGGCAGGTGAGATGGGGGTTCTATAGAGAGCTCCATAGGGCACACATGGCGGGTTTAGGGGCTCTATAGAGAGCTCCATAGGGCAGACATGGCGGGTGAGATGGGGGCTCTATAGAGAGCTCCATAAAGCAGACATGGCGGGTGAGATGGGGGCTCTATAGAGAGCTCCATAGGGCACACATGGCGGGTTTAGGGGCTCTATAGAGAGCTCCATAGGGAAGACATGGCGGGTGAGATGGGGGCTCTGTAGAGAGCTCCATAGGGCAAACATGGCTGGTGAGATGGGGGCTCTAAAGAGAGCTCCATAGGGCAGACATGGCGGGTGAGATGGGGGCTATATATAGAGCTCCATAGGGGAGACATGGCGGGAGAGATGGGGGCTCTATAGAGAGCTCAACAGGACAGACATGGCGGGTGAGATGGGGGCTTTATAGAGAGCTCCATAGGGCAGACATGGCGGGTGTAGGGGCTCTATAGAGAGCTCCATAGGGCAGACATGGGGAGAGTAGTGTCTCAATAGAGAGCTCCATAAGGCAGACATGGCAGGCGTAGGGGCTCTATAGAGAGCTCCATAGGGGAGACATGGCGGGTGAGATGGGGGCTCTATAGAGAGCTCCATAGGGCAGACATGGCGGGTGAGATGGGGGCTCTATAGAGAGTTCCATAGGGCAGACATGGCGGGTGAGATGGGGGCTATATAGAGAGCTCCATAGGGGAGACATGGCGGGAGAGATGGGGGCTCTATAGAGAGCTCCATAGGACAGACATGGCGGGTGAGATGGGGGCTATATAGAGAGCTCCATAGGGCAGACATGGGGAGTGTATGGGCTCTATAGAGAGCTCCATAGGGCAGACATGGCGAGTGAGATGGGGGCTCCATAGAGAGCTCCATAGGGCAGACATGGGGAGTGTAGGGGTCTATAGAGAGCTCCATAAGGCAGACATGGCAGGCGTAGGGGCTCTATAGAGAGCTCCATAGGGGAGACATGGCGGGTGAGATGGGGGATCTATAGAGAGCTCCATAGGGCAGACATGGCGGGTGAGATGGGGGCTCTATAGAGAGCTCCATTTTGCAGACATGGCGGGTGAGATGGGGGCTCTATAGAGAGCTCCATAGGGCAGACATGGCGGTTGTAGGGGGCTGTATAGAGAGCTCCATAGGGAAGACATGGGGAGTGTAGGGGCTCTATAGAGAGCTCCATAAGGCAGACATGGCAGGCGTAGGGGCTCTATAGAGAGCTCCATAGGAGAGACATGGCGGGTGAGATGGGGGCTCTATAGAGAGCTCCATAGGGCAGACATGGCGGGAGAGATGGGGGCTCTATAGAGAGCTCCATTTTGCAGACATGGCGGGTGAGATGGGGGCTCTATAGAGAGCTCCATAGGACAGACATGGCGGGTGTAGGGGGCTGTATAGAGAGCTACATAGGGAAGACATGGCGGGTGAGATGGGGGCTCTATAGAGAGCTCCATAGGGCAGACATGGCGGGTGAGATGGGGGCTCTATAGAGAGCTCCATAAGGGGAGACATGGGGGGTGAGATGGGGGCTCTATAGAGAGCTCCATAGGGCAGATATGGCGGGTGAGATGGGGACTCTATAGAGAGCTCCATAGGGCAGACATTGCAGGCGTAGGGGCTCTATAGAGAGCTCTATAGGGGAGACATGGCGGGTGAGATGGGGGCTCTATAGAGAGCTCCATAGGGCAGACATAGCGGGTGTGATGGGGGCTCTATAGAGAGCTCCATAGTGCAGACATTGCGGGTGAGATGGGGGCTCTATAGAGAGTTCCATAGGGCAGAAATGGCGGGTGTAGGGGCTCTATAGAGAGCTCCATAGGGAGACATGGCGGGTGTAGGGGCTCTATAGAGAGCTCCATAGGGGAGACATGTCGGGTGAGATGGGGGCTCTATAGAGAGCTCCATAGGGCACACATGGCAGGTGAGATGGGGATTCTATAGAGAGCTCCATAGTGCAGACATGGTGGGTGTAGGGGCTCTATAGAGAGCTCTATGGGGCAGACATGGCGTGTGTAGGGGCTCTATAGAGAGCTCCATAGGGCAGACATGGCGGGTGAGATGGGGGCTCTATAGAGAGCTCCATAGGGCAGACATGGCGGGTGTAGGGGCTCTATAGAGAGCTCCATAGGGCAGACATGGCGGGTGTAGGGGCTCTATAGAGAGCTCAATAGGGCAGACATGGCGGGTGTAGGGGCTTTATAGAGAGCTCCATAGGGCAGACATGGCGGGTGAGATGGGGGCTCTATAGAGAGCTCCATAGGGCAGACATGGCGGGTAAGATGAAGGCTCTATAGAGAGCTCCATAGGGCAGCCATGTCAGGTGAGATGGGTGCTCTATAGACAGCTCCATAGGGCAGACATGGCGGGTGAGATGGGGGTCTACAGAGAGCTCTATAGGGCAGACATGGCGGGTGAGATGGGGGCTCTATAGAGACCTCCATAGTGCAGACATGGCGGGTGAGATGGGGGTTATATAGAGAGCTCCATAGGGGAGACATGGCGGGAGAGATGGCGGCTCTATAGAGAGCTCCATAGGACAGATATGGCGGGTGAGATGGGGGCTATATAGAGAGCTCCATAGGGCAGACATGACGGGTGTAGGGGCTCTATAGAGAGCTCCATAGGGCAGACATGGCGGGTGAGATGGGGGCTCTATAGAGAGCTCCATAGGGCAGACATGGCGGGTGAGATGGGGGCTCTATAGAGAGCTAAAGAGCGCAGACATGGCGGGTGAGATTGGGGCTCTATAGAGAGCTCCATAGGGCAGACATGGCGGGTGTAGGGGCTCTATAGAGAGTTCCATAGGGCAGTCATGGCGGGTGTAGGGGCTCTATAGAGAGCTCCATAGGGCACACATGGCGGGTGAGATGGGGGCTCTATAGAGAGCTCCATAAGGCAGACATGGCGGGTGAGATGGGGACTCTATAGAGAGCTCAATAGTGCAGAGATGGTGGGTGTAAGGGCTCTATAGAGAGCTCCATAGGGCAGACATGGCGGGTGAGATGGGGGCTCTATAGAGAGCTCCATAAGGCAGACATGGCAGGTGAGATGGGGGCTGTATAGAGAGCTCCATAGGGCACACATGGCGGGTTTAGGGGCTCTATAGAGAGCTCCATAGGGCAGACATGGCGGGTGAGATGGGGGCTGTATAGAGAGCTCCATAAAGCAGACATGGCGGATGAGATGGGGGCTCTATAGAGAGCTCCATAGGGCACACATGACGGGTTTAGGGGCTCTATAGAGAGCTCCATAGGGCAGACATAGCGTCTGAGATGGGGGCTCTATAGAGAGCTCCATAGGGCAGACATGGCGGGTGAGATTGGGGCTCTATAGAGAGCTCCATAGGGCAGACATGGCGGGTGAGATGGGGGCTCTATAGAGAGCTGCATAGGGCACACATGGCGGGTTCACGGGCTCTATAGAGAGCTCCATAGGGCAGACATCGCGGGTGAGATGGTGGCTCTATAGAGAGCTCCATAGGGCAGACATGGCGGGTGAGATGGGGGTTCTATAGAGAGCTCCATAGGGCAGATATGGCGGGCGTAGGGGCTCTATAGAGAGCTCCATATTGCAGACATGGCGGGTGAGATGGGGGCTCTATAGAGAGCTCCATAGGGCAGACATGGCTGGTGTAGGAGCTCTATAGAGAGTTCCATAGGGCAGACATTGCGGGCGTAGGGGCTCTATAGGTTGGTTCATAGATGGGAATTACTGGCACCTATTGAAGCTCCATACGGCCTACAGAGAGGGAGGGACAAGAGCTCCGTTGCGGGCGCCTCATCAGGGATTATGGGTCTCTATGGGTGCCTATGGTCTTTATGGGTCTCTATTTGTCTCTATGGTCTCCATGGGTCCCTATGGGTCTCTATAGATCTGTATGGTCTCTATAAGTCCCTATGGATCTCTATGGGTCTCTCTCAAAACTAGCAGCAGGTTCTTCAGCGCTCGCCTGTCTCCTCGGAAGACCAACACCCGGGGAACGCATTGTTAACCACCCTGCTTGTCCGCAAGGCTGACAATGTCTGGGACGGGGGAGAGAGCAATTGCAGGTCTTTGCAGAAGGATCTGCCAGTGAAGAGCGCTCACTTTGCTCTTTGAAATGAGGCGCTCCATAGAGGATGGCAAGCATTCACAGGAGCTGCAGAAGGTCTCCTTGATGCTTGCTCTAGAGAGCGTTCGTACTGCCTGGAGCAGCAAGAGAAGGAGAACCGAAATTGACAGGTACGGCAAGGCCCTGCAACGCGGCATTAGTCCCCTAGATCCATGCCACGGTCTCTGCTGCCATCTATTGTCCGTTTAGGCACACTACAGTCCCTTCGGGAAAGAACAGGTATTTCTTTCCATAAAGTGGAGCAGATGAAAAAAACCAGCGACTGGTGATAGGGGCTCTCTCTGCAGCGGGCTCCATAAGCGCGATCCAGGGCGCAATAGGGGCTGTATAAGGGGCTCGGTATTTGAAGAGTGCGACAAGGGGCTGTGGAGGGGGCCACTTGCGGGATCCATTGGCTGTGAGAGAAGCTTCTGGGGTGGGGTTCCGTGAGTGCAACACTGGGGGGACGACAGGGGCTCTAGAGGGGGCTACGTACAGGGTACACATGGCACTATAACCTGCTATACTTGGGACACCGTAGCAGGAATTTACGTGGTGCGATAGGAGATCTATAGGGGGCTCGGTAAGCTTGATAGGGGCTTTATAAGGTGCTCGTAAGTGGGAAGTGCAAATTAATCAAAAGGCAGCAGGGAGCCTGGTACACAGTGCATGCAGTGGCAGGTGTCTGACCTCAGATGAAGACAAGAGGACAGAGTTTAGCAGCTGCTAAAATTGGCAGAACAGATGCTGATAAGAAGCACAGAAAGTATCAGAAGCTTTCTGAAAGTCTTCTGGACAAACCAAAGCCTGAATACAAAAGAACTTGCAAAATTAATTAGAAAGGAAAAAAACCTCAATTACGCGTTTAACAAGAACACCGTTTTATACGCCGCATACAGCAACTTAAAAACAAAGTTTCACTTGTGGTAACTGTTCCACACAAAATTGTAATTTTTTGACACGAGAATATTCTTCACTGGCAGATCCTTCTGCAAAGACCTGCAATTGCTCTCTCCCCCGTCCCAGACATTGTCAGCCTTGCGGACAAGCAGGGTGGTTAACAATGCGTTCCCCGGGTGTTGGTCTTCCGAGGAGACAGGCGAGCGCTGAAGAACCTGCTGCTAGTTTTGAGTGATTTAATGCCTTCTACGGAAACAGATTCACCAGCGGCTGAGAATTCCCACTGCAGTGATGTGGCTGCTAACTGCAGAGAGGGATGAAGATTCAAATGACTGCTGCTGTCGGAGGGAAGGAGCAGACAGACTGCTTTTCTGAAAACTTTTGACAGCAACACGTTTCAGCGCTAGCAGTTCTCAGACAGCTTTACCCGTTAGTGCAAAGAACCTGTGGAACCGGAGTCTACTGAAAATGCCCAAGAATGCGCGCGGAGCTTGCTCGGCTAAGCAAGAGCACACAGGCTCTCTCCCCGGAGGTTTCAACCTCCGCGGACGAAGGCGCTTGCGGGGAAGTCGGTTTCCTCTATCAGACAGACACCGGCGTTTTACAGCCATGCGGAAGAGCTGTGGCAGAGACGGCAGAAGAGAGCGGAGAAGGCACGGCTCCGAGGCAAGAGGTAGACTGGAAGGCGCACCTGTGTGTGATGAATATACTGGCAAGGAACAGATTTCACATCCTACGGTACACAGAGAGACTTATCTCTCGATGTAAAGCTTCCGTGCATCCCGAGTCTGCTGGGAAGCACATGAAAATATGAATCGCTCCTCACTGGTCTATTACCAGTTCGTTTGAGTACTTGTGCTGCGCAGACGAAGGCAGAGGATGGTCTTGCAGCGTGAAACTTTTCTCGTCTGACAGGTTTCTTTTCTGAGCAACAGCTAGACGTTTTACCGTGGTGCGGCTGCTTACAGCTGAGATGGATGAAGATTTAAATGACTGCTGCTGTCGGAGGGAAGGAGCAGACCGACTGCTTTTTTGTGACTTTCGAACCGGCTGTAAAAGGGGCTCCGTTAGGAGGGACATTTAGAGTGTAATAGGGGCTCTAGAGACGGCTCCATAGGCGAGACAAAGAGCGAGATAGGGACTCGAGAGAGGGTCCCATATGCGCGACTTATCGCAGGGATAGGAACTTTATAGGGGGTTCCACTGGGGCGACCCAGGGCGCGATAGGCGCTCAATAGAGGGTGGCATTAGGGGTACAGAGGGTTCGAGGGGTGCTCTTCGGAGGGCTCCATAGCGGGATCATAAGGGGAGCGATATGGGCTCTCGAGGAGGCAGCAGTAGTGCGACCGAGGGTGCCGTAGATGCGGTACAAGAGGCTCCATAGGAGGAAGATAGGGAGCAAGAAACGGGCTCTGTAGAGGGCTGCATAGTGGAGGCAAAGATAGAGATAAAGGCTCGATAGCAGGGAATTCTTGGTGGTGATAGAAGGTCTAGAGGGAGATCCCTCCCTGCATGCAGTGGCAGGTGTCTGACCTCAGATGAAGACAAGAGGACAGAGTTTAGCAGCTGCTAAAATTGGCAGAACAGATGCTGATAAGAAGCACAGAAAGTATCAGAAAAACAAAAAGGAGGATTTCACCGCCAGCACCAGGGTTATGTGTATGTATACATGCTGAAGCTTTCTGAAAGTCTTCTGGACAAACCAAAGCCTGAATACAAAAGAACTTGCAAAATTAATTAGAAAGGAAAAAAACCTCAATTACGTGTTTAACAAGAAAACCGTTTTCTACGCCTCATACAGCAACTTAAAAACAAAGTTTCACTTGTGGTAACTGTTCCACACAAAATTGTAATTTTTGACACGAGAATATTCTTCACTGGCAGATCCTTCTGCAAAGACCTGCAATTGCTCTCTCCCCCGTCCCAGACATTGTCAGCCTTGCGGACAAGCAGGGTGGTTAACAATGCGTTCCCCGGGTGTTGGTCTTCCGAGGAGACAGGCGAGCGCTGAAGAACCTGCTGCTAGTTTTGAGTGATTTAATGCCTTCTACGGAAACAGATTCACCAGCGGCTGAGAATTCCCACTGCAGTGATGTGGCTGCTAACTGCAGAGAGGGATGAAGATTCAAATGACTGCTGCTGTCGGAGGGAAGGAGCAGACAGACTGCTTTTCTGAAAACTTTTGACAGCAACACGTTTCAGCGCTAGCAGTTCTCAGACAGCTTTACCCGTTAGTGCAAAGAACCTGTGGAACCGGAGTCTACTGAAAATGCCCAAGAATGCGCGCGGAGCTTGCTCGGCTAAGCAAGAGCACACAGGCTCTCTCCCCGGAGGTTTCAACCTCCGCGGACGAAGGCGCTTGCGGGGAAGTCGGTTTCCTCTATCAGACAGACACCGGCGTTTTACAGTCATGCGGAAGAGCTGTGGCAGAGACGGCAGAAGAGAGCGGAGAAGGCACGGCTCCGAGGCAAGAGGTAGACTGGAAGGCGCACCTGTGTGTGATGAATATACTGGCAAGGAACAGATTTCACATCCTACGGTACACAGAGAGACTTATCTCTCGATGTAAAGCTTCCGTGCATCCCGAGTCTGCTGGGAAGCACATGAAAATATGAATCGCTCCTCACTGGTCTATTACCAGTTCGTTTGAGTACTTGTGCTGCGCAGACGAAGGCAGAGGATGGTCTTGCAGCGTGAAACTTTTCTCGTCTGACAGGTTTCTTTTCTGAGCAACAGCTAGACGTTTTACCGTGGTACGGCTGCTTACAGCTGAGATGGATGAAGATTTAAATGACTGCTGCTGTCGGAGGGAAGGAGCAGACCGACTGCTTTTTTGTGACTATGGAACCGGCTGTAAAAGGGGCTCCGTTAGGAGGGACATTTAGAGTGTAATAGGGGCTCTAGAGACGGCTCCATAGGCGAGACAAAGAGCGAGATAGGGACTCAAGAGAGGGTCCCATATGCGCGACTTATCGCAGGGATAGGAACTTTATAGGGGGTTCCACTGGGGCGACCCAGGGCGCGATAGGCGCTCAATAGAGGGTGGCATTAGGTGTACAGAGGGATCTCCCTCTAGACCTTCTATCACCACCAAGAATTCCCTGCTATCGAGCCCCTATCTCTATCTTTGCCTCCACTATGCAGCCCTCTACAGAGCCCGTTTCTTGCTCCCTATCTTCCTCCTATGGAACCTCTAGTACCGCCTCTACGGCACCCTCGGTCGCACTTCTGCTGCCTCCTCAAGAGCCCCTATCGCTCCCCTTATGATCCCGCTACGGAGCCCTCCGAAGAGCACCTGTCGAACCCTCTGTACCCCTCATGCCACCCTCTAGCTACGTCTAGCTGTTGCTCAGAAAAGAAACCTGTCAGACGAGAAAAGTTTCACCCTGCAAGACCATCCTCTGCCTTCGTCTGCGCAGCACAAGTAATCAAACGAACTGGTAATAGAGCAGTGAGGAGCGATTCATATTTTCATGTGTTTCCCAGCAGACTCGGGCCACCACGTGGCCCCCCAGGCCCCACCAGAGCCCAGGGTCCTGGCAAGCTTTGAGCTTTGGCTCCACGCAAACTCCTGCCCCCCAGGTAGGGACTCACCCTGAGCGCCGCAGCCCAGGGGTGCTCCTGGGGTGGCACCACTCACGGCTGCTGTCTCTCCTCCAGGCTCAGACCTCCTGTGCCCCAGCAGCAGCCGCCCTTCTCATGGCCGTGTCCCCAGGTACTTCTGGAGAGGTTCCTCCCTGGGCAGGGATGTCCGCTGGGTGCCAGAGGGCTCGGTAGTGGGGGGCAGCAGATGGCCTGAGGGAGCCGTGCTAGGTCAGGGGGACCCTCCAGGGGCACCCACCGAGCAGGCCCCCATTGCCAACGTCAATGGGCTTCATATAAGGACCCCCCACCGCCTATAGGTGACCCCCACCCCCCATAGGTGACATGTGACCCCCAACCACCTTATATGTGACCACCCCACCACCTATAGGTGACACCCATCCCAATATGTGGGTCCCAGTCCCCATATGTGGGTCCCACATCCCTTATGTGACCCCCACCCCCTATATGTGACCCCCCCCACCCCCTATAGCTTACCCCACCCCTATAGGTGACCCCCACCCCCTATAAGAGACACCCACCCCCTATGTGTGACCCCCCACACCCTACAGGTGACCCCCACCCCCTATAGGTGACTCCCACTCCCATTATGTGACCCCCCCTATAGGTGACCCCCTCACCCCCTGTATGTGACCTCCCACGCCCCCTATAGGTGACACGCAGCCCCCATACTGACCCCCCACCCCATATATGTGAACCCCACCAACCTTATATGTGACAACCTCACCCCCTATAGAAGACCCCCCCACCCTCTATAAGTGACCCCCACCCCCCATATGTGGGTCCCACCCCCGTTATGTGACCCCCACCCCATATATGTGACTCCCCCACCCCCTATAGTTGACACCCACCCCCTACATGAGACCCCCACCCCCTATAGGTGACTCCCATCCCCCCTTATGTGACCCCTCCACATCCCATAGGTGACCCCCACCCCCTATATGAGACCCCCCCACCCCCTATATCTGACCCCCCAGCACCCCCGATGTGTTATCCCCACTCTCTATAGGTGACACCCATCCCCTGCATGTTTGTCTCTGCCCCCCCCATAGAGCACCTATAGAGCATTCTGCACCCCGTATATAGCCCCTCTCTCAGCCCCCTATAGAGCTCGGATCATGGATCAAGTTCCCCTCTAGAGCCGTTATGGCTCTCCCTCTCCCCTGGCCTCTATAGAGCTCCTATGGGGCCCCTTATACAGCCCCTATGGAACCCCCTAAGCTCCTGCTATGGTGCCCCCTGGGTATCCCGTATGCAGCCCCCGATAGAGCCCCCATGGAATGCCCTATCATAGCCTCCGCGTGAGGAGACCCTTCTACAACAACCCTCATGTCTACACTATGGAGCCCTCTATAGGGGACCTATAGCGCACCCTACGTCCCTCCTATACAACCACTTACACAGCCCCTATAGCACCCTGTAGCGGGCTTGAGGAACCCCCTAGAGAGCCCCTACAGTGCTCCAAAGTTTCCCCATGTGCTGGGTGCTCTACAGGCTCTATAGAGAGCTCCATAGAGCAGACATGGCAGGCGTAGGGGCTCTATAGAGAGCTCCATAAAGCAGACATGGCAGGTGAGATGGGGGCTCTATAGAGAGCTCCATAGGGCAGATATGGCGGGGGAGATGGGGGCTCTATAGAGAGCTCCATAGGGCAGACATGGCAGGCGTAAGGGCTCTATAGAGAGCTCCATAGGGCAGACATGGCGGGTGAGTTGGGGGCTCTATAGAGAGCTCCATAAAGTAGACATAGCAGGTGAGATGGAGGCTCTATAGAGAGCTCCATAGGGCAGAGATGGGAGTATAGGGGCTCTATAGAGAGCTCCATAAGGCAGACATGGCAGGCGTAGGGGCTCTATAGAGAGCTCCATAGGGCAGACATGGCGGGTGTAGGGGCTCTATAGAGAGCTCCATAGGGCAGACATTGCTGGTGAGATGGGGTGTCTATATAGAGTTCCACAGGGCACACATGGCGGGTTTAGGGGCTCCATAGAGAGCTCCATAGGGCAGACATGGCGGGTGAGATGGGGGCTCTATATAGAGCTTCATAGTGCAGACATGGCGGGTGAGATGGGGGCTCTATAGAGAGCTCCATAGGCGAGACATGGCGGGTGAGATGGGGGCTCTATAGAGAGCTCCATAGGGCAGACATGGCGGGTGAGATGGGGGCTCTATAGACAGCTCCATAGGGCAGACATGGCGGGTGAGATGGGGGCTCTATAGAGAGCTCCATAGGGCAGACATGGCGGGTGAGATTGGGGCTCTATAGAGAGCTCCATAGGGCAGACATGGCGGGTGAGATGGGGGTTCTATAGAGAGCTCCATAGGGCAGACATGGCGGGTGAGATAGGGGCTCTATAGAGAGCTCCATAGGGCAGACATGGCGGGTGAGATGGGGGCTCTATAGAGAGCCCCATAGTGCAGACATGGCGGGTGTAGGGGCTCTATAGAGAGCTTCATAGCGCACACATGGCGGGTGAGATGTGGGCTCTATAGAGAGCTCAATAGGGCAGACATGGCGGGTGTAGGGGCTCTATAGAGAGCTCAATAGTGCAGACACGGCGGGTGTAGGGGCTCTATAGAGAGCCCCATAGTGCAGACATGGCGGGTGTAGGGGCTCTATAGAGAGCTTCATAGCGCACACATGGCGGGTGAGATGTGGGCTCTATAGAGAGCTCCATAGGGCAGACATGGCGGGTAAGATGAAGGCTCTATAGAGAGCTACATAGGGCAGCCATGGCAGGTGAGATGGGGGCTCTATAGAGAGCTCCATAGGGCAGACATGGCGGGTGAGATGGGGGCTCTATAGAGAGCTCCATAGTGCAGACATGGCGGGTGAGATGGGGGCTATATAGAGAGCTCCATAGGGGAGACATGGCGGGAGAGATGGGGGCTCTATAGAGAGCTCCTTAGGACAGACATGGTGGGTGAGATGGGGGCTATATAGAGAGCTCCATAGGGCAGATATGACGGGTGTAGGGGCTCTATAGAGAGCTCCATAGGTGAGACATGGCGGGTGAGATGGGGGCTCTATAGAGAGCTCCATAGGGCAGACATGGCGGGTGAGATGGGGGCTCTATAGAGAACAAAAGAGGGCAGACATGGCGGGTGAGATTGGGGCTCTATAGAGAGCTCCATAGGGCAGACATGTCGGGTGAGATGGGGGCTCTATAGAGAGCTCCATAAGGCAGACATGGTGGGTGTAGGGGCTCTATAGAGAGCTCCTTAGGGCAGACATGGCGGGTGAGATGGGGGCTCTATAGAGAGCTCCATAGGGCAGACATGGTAGGTGAGATGGGGGCTCTATAGAGAGCTCCATAGGGCAGACATGCCGGGTTTGGGGGCTCTATAGAGAGCTCCATAGGGCAGACATGGCAGGCGTAGGGGCCCTATAGAGAGCTCCATAGGGGAGACATGGCGGGTGAGATGGGGGCTCTATAGAGAGCTCCATAGGGCACACATGGCGGGTGAGATGGGGGCTCTATAGAGAGCCCCATAGGGCAGACATGGCGGGTGTAGGGACTGTATAGAGAGCTCCATAGGGCAGACATGGCTGGTGAGATGGGGGCTCTATAGAGAGCTCAATAGGGCAGACATTGCGGTTGTAGGGGACCTATAGAAAGCTGCATAGGTCAGACATGGCGGGTGAGATGGGGGCTCTATAGAGAGCTCCATAAGGCAGACATGGCGGGTGAGATGGGGGCTCTATAGAGAGTTCCATAGGGCAGACATGGCTCGTGAGATGGGGGCTCTATATAGAGCTCCATAGGGCAGATATGGCGGGTCTAGCGGCTCTATAGAGAACTCCATAGGGCAGACATGGCGGGTGAGATGGGGGCTCTATAGAGAGCTCCATAGGGCAGACATGGCGGGTGAGATGGGGGCTCTATAGAGAGCTCCATAGTGCAGACATGGCGGGTGTAGGGGCTCTATAGAGAGCTCCATAGGGCAGACATTGCTGGTGAGATGGGGTGTCTATATAGAGTTCCATAGGGCAAACATGGCGGGTTTAAGGGCTCCATAGAGAGCTCCATAGGGCAGACATGGCGGGTGAGATGGGGGCTCTATATAGAGCTCCATAGGGGAGATATGGCGGGTGAGATGGGGGCTGTATAGAGAGCTCCATAGGGGAGACATGGCGGGTGAGATGGGGGCTCTATAGACAGCTCCATAGGGCAGACATGGCGGGTGAGATGGGGGCTCTATAGAGAGCTCCATAGGTGAGACATGGCGGGTGAGATTGGGGCTCTATAGAGAGCTCAATAGGGCAGACATGGCGGGAGAGATGGGGGCTCTATAGAGAGCTCCATAGGACAGACATGGCGGGTGTAGGGGGCTGTATAGAGAGCTCCATAGGGAAGACATGGCGGGTGAGATGGGGGCTCTATATAGAGCTCCATAGGGCAGACATGGGGGGTGAGATGGGGGCTCTATAGAGAGCTCCATAGGGCAGACATGGCGCGTGAGATGTGGGCTCTATAGAGAGCTCCATAGGGCAGACATGGCAGGCGTAGGGGCTCTATAGAGAGCTCTATATGGGAGACATGGCGGGTGAGATGGAGGCTCTATAGAGAGCTCCATAGGGCAGACATGGCGGGTGAGATGGGGGCTCTATAGAGAGCTCCATAGTGCAGACATGGCGGGTGAGATGGGGGCTCTATAGAGAGTTCCATAGGGCAGAACTGGCGGGTGTAGGGGCTCTATAGAGAGCTCCATAGGGAGACATGGCGGGTGTAGGGGGTCTATAGAGAGCTCCATAGGGCAGACATGTCGGGTGAGACGGGGACACTATAGAGAGCTCCATAGTGCAGACATGGTGGGTGTAGGGGCTCTATGGAGAGCTCTATGGGGCAGACATGGCGGGTGAGATGGGGGCTCTATAGAGAGCTCCATAGGGCAGACATGGCGGGTGTAGGGGCTCTATAGAGAGCTCCATAGGGCAGACATGGCGGGGGAGATGGGGGCTCTATAGAGAGCTCAATAGGGCAGACATGGCGGGTGAGATGGGGGCTCTATAGAGAGCTCCATAGAGCAGACATGGCGGGTAAGATGAAGGCTCTATAGAGAGCTCCATAGGGCAGACATGGCAGGTGAGATGAAGGCTCTATAGAGAGCTCCATAGGGCAGACATGGCGGGTGCGATGGGGGCTATATAGAGAGCTCCATAGGGGAGACATGGCGGGAGAGATGGGGGCTCTATAGAGAGCTCCATAGGGCAGACATGGCGGGTGAGATGGGGGCTATATAGAGAGCTCCATGGGGCAGACATGGCGGGTGTAGGGGCTCTATAGAGAGCTCCATAGGGCAGACATGGCGGGTGAGATAGGGGATCTATAGAGAGCTCCATAGGGCAGACATGGCGGGTGAGATGGGGGCTCTATAGAGAGCTAAATAGGGCAGACATGGCGGGTGAGATTGGGGCTCTATAGAGAGCTCCATAGGGCAGACATGGCGGGTGAGATGGGGGCTCTATAGAGAGCTCCATAAGGCAGACATGGTGGGAGTAGGGGCTCTATAGAGAGCTCCATAGGGCAGACATGGCAGGTGAGTTGGGGGCTCTATAGAGAGCTCCAGAGGGCAGACATGGCGGGTGAGATGGGGGCTCTATAGAGAGTTCCATAGGGCAGAAATGGCGGGTGTAGGGGCTCTATAGAGAGCTCCATAGGGAGACATGGCGGGTGTAGGGGCTCTATAGAGAGCTCCATAGGGCACACATGGCGGGTGAGATGGGGGCTCTATAGAGAGCTCCATAAGGCAGATATGGCGGGTGAGATGGGGACTCTATTGAGAGCTCCATAGTGCAGCGATGGTGGGTGTAAGGGCTCTATAGAGAGCTCCATAGGGCAGATATGGCGGTTGAGATGGGGGCTCTATAGAGAGCTCCATAGGGCAGACATGGCGGGTGTAGGGGCTCTATAGAGAGCTCAATAGGGCAGACATGGCGGGTGTAGGGGCTATATAGAGAGCTCCATAGGGCAGACATGGCGGGTAAGATGGGGGCTCTATACAGAGCTCCATAGGGCAGATATGGCGGGTAAGATGAAGGCTCTATAGAGAGCTCCATAGGGCAGACATGGCAGGTGAGATGGGGGCTCTATAGAGAGCTCCATAGGGCAGACATGGCGGGTGAGATGGGGGCTCTATAGAGAGCTCCATAGGTGAGACATGGCGGGAGAGATGGGGGCTCTATAGAGAGCTCCATAGGGCAGACATGGCGGGTGAGATGGGGGCTCTATAGAGAGCTCCATAGGGCAGACATGGGGAGAGTAGTGGCTCAATAGAGAGCTCCATAAGGCAGACATGGCAGGCGTAGGGGCTCTATAGAGAGCTCCATAGGGGAGACATGGCGGGTGAGATGGGGGCTCTATAGAGAGCTCCATAGGGCAGACATGGCGGGTGAGATGGGGGCTCTATAGAGAGCTCCATAGGGCAGACATGGCGGGTGAGATGGGGGCTATATAGAGAGCTCCATAGGGGAGACATGGCGGGAGCGTTGGGGGCTCTATAGAGAGCTCCATAGGACAGACATGGCGGGTGAGATGGGGGCTATATAGAGAGCTCCATAGGGCAGACATGGGGAGTTTATGGGCTCTATAGAGAGCTCCATAGGGCAGACATGGCGGGTGAGATGGGGGCTCCATAGAGATCTCCATAGGGCAGACATGGCGGTTGTAGGGGGCTGTATAGAGAGCTCCATAGGGAAGACATGGGGAGTGTAGGGGCTCTATAGAGAGCTCTATAGGGGAGACATGGCAGGTCAGATGGGGGCGCTATAGAGAGCTCCATAGGGCAGACATAGCGGGTGTGATGGGGGCTTTATAGAGAGCTCCATAGTGCAGACATGGCGGGTGAGATGGGGGCTCTATAGAGAGTTCCATAGGGCAGAAATGGCGGGTGTAGGGGCTCTATAGAGAGCTCCATAGGGAGACATGGCGGGTGTAGGGGCTCTATAGAGAGCTCCATAGGGGAGACATGTCGGGTGAGATGGGGGCTCTATAGAGAGCTCCATAGGGCACACATAGCAGGTGAGATGGGGGCTCTATAGAGAGCTCCATAGGGCAGACATGGCGGGTGTAGGGGGTCTATAGAGAGCTCCATAGGGCAGACATAGCAGGTGAGATAGGGGCTCTATACAGAGCTCCATAGGGCAGACATGGCGGGTGAGATGGGGGCTCTATAGAGAGCTAAATAGGGCAGACATGGCGGTTGAGATTGGGGCTCTATAGAGAGCTCCATAGGGCAGACATGGCGGGTGAGATGGGGGCTCTATAGAGAGCTCCATAAGGCAGACATGGTCGGTGTAGGGGCTCTATAGAGAGCTCCATAGGGCAGACATGGCAGGTGAGTTGGGGGCTCTATAGACAGCTCAATAAGGCAGACATGGCGGGTGAGATTGGGGCTCTATTGAGAGCTCCATAGGGCAGACATGGCGGGTGAGATGGGGGCTCTATAGAGAGTTCCATAGGGCAGACATGGCTCGTGAGATGGGGGCTCTATATAGAGCTCCATAGGGCAGATATGGCGGGTCTTGCGGCTCTATAGAGAGCTCCATAGGGCAGACATGGCGGGTGAGATGGGGGCTCTATAGAGAGCTCCATAGGGCAGACATGGCGGGTGAGATGGGGGCTCTATAGAGAGCTCCATAGTGCAGACATGGCGGGTGTAGGGGCTCTATAGAGAGCTCCATAGGGCAGACATTGCTGGTGAGATGGGGTGTCTATATAGAGTTCCATAGGGCAAACATGGCGGGTTTAAGGGCTCCATAGAGAGCTCCATAGGGCAGACATGGAGGGTGAGATTGGGGCTCTATAGAGAGCTCCATAGGGGAGACATGGCAGGTGAGATGGAGGCTCTATAGAGAGCTCCATAGGGGAGACATGGCGGGTGAGATGGGGGCTCTATAGACAGCTCCATAGGGCAGACATGGCGGGTGAGATGGGGGCTCTATTGAGAGCTCCGTAGGGCAGACATGGCGGGTGAGATTGGGGCTCTATAGAGAGCTCAATAGGGCAGACATGGCGGGAGAGATGGGGGCTCTATAGAGAGCTCCATAGGACAGACATGGCGGGTGTAGGGGGCTGTATAGAGAGCTCCATAGGGAAGACATGGCGGGTGAGATGGGGGTTCTATATAGAGCTCCATAGGGCAGACATGGGGGGTGAGATGGGGGCTCTATAGAGAGCTCCATAGGGCAGACATGGCGCGTGAGATGGGGGCTCTATGGAGAGCTCCATAGGGCAGACATGGCAGGCGTAGGGGCTCTATAGAGAGCTCTATATGGGAGACATGGCGGGTGAGATGGAGGCTCTATAGAGAGCTCCATAGGGCAGACATGGCGGGTGAGATGGGGGCTCTATAGAGAGCTCCATAGTGCAGACATGGCGGGTGAGATGGGGGCTCTATAGAGAGTTCCATAGGGCAGAACTGGCGGGTGTAGGGGCTCTATAGAGAGCTCCATAGGGAGACATGGCGGGTGTAGGGGGTCTATAGAGAGCTCCATAGGGCAGACATGTCGGGTGAGATGGGGGCTCTATAGAGAGCTAAATAGGGCAGACATGGCGGGTGAGATTGGGGCTCTATAGAGAGCTCCATAGGGCAGACATGGCGGGTGAGATGTGGGCTCTATAGAGAGCTCCATAAGGCAGACATGGTGGGTGTAGGGGCTCTATAGAGAGCTCCATAGGGCAGACATGGCAGGTGAGTTGGGGGCTCTATAGAGAGCTCCATAGGGCAGACATGGCGGGTGAGATGGGGGCTCTATAGAGAGTTCCATAGGGCAGAAATGGCGGGTGTAGGGGCTCTATAGAGAGCTCCATAGGGAGACATGGCGGGTGTAGGGGCTCTATAGAGAGCTCCATAGGGCACACATGGCGGGTGAGATGGGGGCTCTATAGAGAGCTCCATAAGGCAGATATGGCGGGTGAGATGGGGACTCTATTGAGAGCTCCATAGTGCAGCGATGGTGGGTGTAAGGGCTCTATAGAGAGCTCCATAGGGCAGATATGGCGGTTGAGATGGGGGCTCTATAGAGAGCTCCATAGGGCAGACATGGCGGGTGTAGGGGCTCTATAGAGAGCTCCATAGGACAGACATGGCGGGTGTAGGGGCTATATAGAGAGCTCCATAGGGCAGACATGGCGGGTGAGATGGGGGCTCTATAGAGAGCTCCATAGGTGAGACATGGCGGGAGAGATGGGGGCTCTATAGAGAGCTCCATAGGGCAGACATGGTGGGTGAGATGGGGGCTCCATAGAGAGCTCCATAGGGCAGACATGGCGGGTGAGATGGGGGCTCTATAGAGAGCTCCATAGGGCAGACATGGCAGGCGTAGGGGCTCTATAGTGAGCTCCATAGGGCAGACATGGCGGGTGATTTGGGGGCTCTATAGAGAGCTCCACAAAGCAGACATGGCAGGTGAGATGGGGGTTCTATAGAGAGCTCCATAGGGCACACATGGCGGGTTTAGGGGCTCTATAGAGAGCTCCATAGGGCAGACATGGCGGGTGAGATGGGTGCTCTATAGAGAGCTCCATAAAGCAGACACGGCGGGTGAAATGGGGGCTCTATAGAGAGCTCCATAGGGCACACATGGCGGGTTTAGGGGCTCTATAGAGAGCTCCGTAGGGCAGACATGGCGGGTGAGATGGGGTCTCTATAGAGAGCTCCATAAGGAAGACATGGGGGTTAGATGGGCGCTCTATAGAGAGCTCCATAGGGCAGACATGGCTGGTGAGATGGGTGCTCTATAGAGAGCTCCATAGGGCACACATGGCGGGTTTAGGGGCTCTATAGAGAGATCCATAGGGAAGACATGGCGGGTGAGATGGGGGCTCTATAGAGAGCTCCATAGGGCAGACATGGCTGGTGAGATGGGGGCTCTATAGAGAGCTCCATAGGGCAGACATGGCGAGTGAGATGGGGGCTATATAGAGAGCTCCATAGGGGAGACATGGCGGGAGAGATGGGGGCTCTATAGAGAGCTCAATAGGACAGACATGGCGGGTGAGATGGGGGCTATATAGAGATCTCCATAGGGCAGACATGGCAGGCGTAGGGGCCCTATAGAGAGCTCCATAGGGCAGACATGGCGGGTGAGATGGGGGCTCTATAGAGAGCTCCATAGGGCAGACATGGGGAGAGTAGTGGCTCAATAGAGAGCTCCATAAGGCAGACATGGCAGGCGTAGGGGCTCTATAGAGAGCTCCATAGGGGAGACATGGCGGGTGAGATGGGGGTCTATAGAGAGCTCCATAGGGCAGACATGGCGGGTGAGATGGGGGCTCTATAGAGAGCTCCATAGGGCAGACATGGCGGGTGAGATGGGGGCTATATAGAGAGCTCCATAGGGGAGACATGGCGGGAGCGTTGGGGGCTCTATAGAGAGCTCCATAGGACAGACATGGCGGGTGAGATGGGGGCTATATAGAGAGCTCCATAGGGCAGACATGGGGAGTGTATGGGCTCTATAGAGAGCTCCATAGGGCAGACATGGCGGGTGAGATGGGGGCTCCATAGAGATCTCCATAGGGCAGACATGGCGGTTGTAGGGGGCTGTATAGAGAGATCCATAGGGAAGACATGGGGAGTGTAGGGGCTCTATAGAGAGCTCTATAGGGGAGACATGGCGAGTGAGATGGGGGCTCTATATAGAGCTCCATAGGGGAGACATGGCGGGTGAGATGGGGGCTCTATAGAGAGCTCCATAGGGGAGACATGGCGGGTGAGATGGGGGCTCTATAGACAGCTCCATAGGGCAGACATGGCGGGTGAGATGGGGGCTCTATAGAGAGCTCCATAGGGCAGACATGGCGGGTGAGATTGGGGCTCTATAGAGAGCTCAATAGGGCAGACATGGCGGGAGAGATGGGGGCTCTATAGAGAGCTCCATAGGACAGACATGGCGGGTGTAGGGGGCTGTATAGAGAGCTCCATAGGGAAGACATGGCGGGTGAGATGGGGGCTCTATATAGAGCTCCATAGGGCAGACATGGGGGGTGAGATGGGGGCTCTATAGAGAGCTCCATAGGGCAGACATGGCGCGTGAGATGGGGGCTCTATAGAGAGCTCCATAGGGCAGACATGGCAGGCGTAGGGGCTCTATAGAGAGCTCTATATGGGAGACATGGCGGGTGAGATGGAGGCTTAATAGAGAGCTCCATAGGGCAGACATGGCGGGTGAGATGGGGGCTCTATGGTGAGCTCCATAGTGCAGACATGGCGGGTGAGATGGGGGCTCTATAGAGAGTTCCATAGGGCAGAACTGGCGGGTGTAGGGGCTCTATAGAGAGCTCCATAGGGAGACATGGCGGGTGTATGGGGTCTATAGAGAGCTCCATAGGGCAGACATGTCGGGTGAGACGGGGACACTATAGAGAGCTCCATAGTGCAGACATGGTGGGTGTAGGGGCTCTATAGAGAGCTCTATGGGGCAGACATGGCGGGTGAGATGGGGGCTCTATAGAGAGCTCCATAGGGCAGACATGGCGGGTGTAGGGGCTCTATAGAGAGCTCCATAGGGCAGACATGGCGGGGGAGATGGGGGCTCTATAGAGAGCTCAATAGGGCAGACATGGCGGGTGTAGGGGCTCTATAGAGAGCTCCATAGGGCAGACATGGCGGGTAAGATGAAGGCTCTATAGAGAGCTCCATAGGGCAGACATGGCAGGTGAGATGAAGGCTCTATAGAGAGCTCCATAGGGCAGACATGGCGGGTGACATGGGGGCTATATAGAGAGCTCCATAGGGGAGACATGGCGGGAGATATGGGGGCTCTATAGAGAGCTCCATAGGGCAGACATGGCGGGTGAGATGGGGGCTATATAGAGAGCTGCATAGGGCAGACATGGCGGGTGTAGGGGCTCTATAGAGAGCTCCATAGGGCAGACATGGCGGGTGAGATAGGGGATATATAGAGAGCTCCATAGGGCAGACATGGCGGGTGAGATGGGGGCTCTATAGAGAGCTAAATAGGGCAGACATGGCGGGTGAGATTGGGGCTCTATAGAGAGCTCCATAGGGCAGACATGGCGGGTGAGATGGGGGCTCTATAGAGAGCTCCATAAGGCAGACATGGTGGGAGTAGGGGCTCTATAGAGAGCTCCATAGGGCAGACATGGCAGGTGAGTTGGGGGCTCTATAGAGAGCTCCATAGGGCAGACATGGCGGGTGAGATGGGGGCTCTATAGAGAGTTCCATAGGGCAGAAATGGCGGGTGTAGGGGCTCTATAGAGAGCTCCATAGGGAGACATGGCGGGTGTAGGGGCTCTATAGAGAGCTCCATAGGGCACACATGGCGGGTGAGATGGGGGCTCTATAGAGAGCTCCATAAGGCAGATATGGCGGGTGAGATGGGGACTCTATTGAGAGCTCCATAGTGCAGCGATGGTGGGTGTAAGGGCTCTATAGAGAGCTCCATAGGGCAGACATGGCGGGTGTAGGGGCTCTATAGAGAGCTCAATAGGGCAGACATGGCGGGTGTAGGGGCTATATAGAGAGCTCCATAGGGCAGACATGGCGGGTAAGATGGGGGCTCTATACAGAGCTCCATAGGGCAGATATGGCGGGTAAGATGAAGGCTCTATAGAGAGCTCCATAGGGCAGACATGGCAGGTGAGATGGGGGCTCTATAGAGAGCTCCATAGGGCAGACATGGCGGGTGAGATGGGGGCTCTATAGAGAGCTCCATAGGTGAGACATGGCGGGAGAGATGGGGGCTCTATAGAGAGCTCCATAGGGCAGACATGGTGGGTGAGATGGGGGCTCCATAGAGAGCTCCATAGGGCAGACATGGCGGGTGAGATGGGGGCTCTATAGAGAGCTCCATAGGGCAGACATGGCGGGTGATTTGGGGGCTCTATAGAGAGCTCCACAAAGCAGACATGGCAGGTGAGATGGGGGTTCTATAGAGAGCTCCATAGGGCACACATGGCGGGTTTAGGGACTCTATAGAGAGCTCCATAGGGCAGACATGGCGGGTGAGATGGGGGCTCTATAGAGAGCTCCATAAAGCAGACACGGCGGGTGAAATGGGGGCTCTATAGAGAGCTCCATAGGGCACACATGGCGGGTTTAGGGGCTCTATAGAGAGCTCCGTAGGGCAGACATGGCGGGTGAGATGGGGTCTCTATAGAGAGCTCCATAAGGAAGACATGGGGGTTAGATGGGCGCTCTATAGAGAGCTCCATAGGGCAGACATGGCTGGTGAGATGGGTGCTCTATAGAGAGCTCCATAGGGCACACATGGCGGGTTTAGGGGCTCTATAGAGAGCTCCATAGGGCAGACATGGCGGGTGAGATGGGGGCTCTATAGAGAGCTCCATAGGGCAGACATGGGGAGAGTAGTGGCTCAATAGAGAGCTCCATAAGACAGACATGGCAGGCGTAGGGGCTCTATAGAGAGCTCCATAGGGGAGACATGGCGGGTGAGATGGGGGCTCTATAGAGAGCTCCATAGGGCAGACATGGCGCGTGAGATGGGGGCTCTATGGAGAGCTCCATAGGGCAGACATGGCAGGCGTAGGGGCTCTATAGAGAGCTCTATATGGGAGACATGGCGGGTGAGATGGAGGCTCTATAGAGAGCTCCATAGGGCAGACATGGCGGGTGAGATGGGGGCTCTATAGAGAGCTCCATAGTGCAGACATGGCGGGTGAGATGGGGGCTCTATAGAGAGTTCCATAGGGCAGAACTGGCGGGTGTAGGGGCTCTATAGAGAGCTCCATAGGGAGACATGGCGGGTGTAGGGGGTCTATAGAGAGCTCCATAGGGCAGACATGTCGGGTGAGATGGGGGCTCTATAGAGAGCTAAATAGGGCAGACATGGCGGGTGAGATTGGGGCTCTATAGAGAGCTCCATAGGGCAGACATGGCGGGTGAGATGGGGGCTCTATAGAGAGCTCCATAAGGCAGACATGGTGGGTGTAGGGGCTCTATAGAGAGCTCCATAGGGCAGACATGGCAGGTGAGTTGGGGGCTCTATAGAGAGCTCCATAGGGCAGACATGGCGGGTGAGATGGGGGCTCTATAGAGAGTTCCATAGGGCAGAAATGGCGGGTGTAGGGGCTCTATAGAGAGCTCCATAGGGAGACATGGCGGGTGTAGGGGCTCTATAGAGAGCTCCATAGGGCACACATGGCGGGTGAGATGGGGGCTCTATAGAGAGCTCCATAAGGCAGATATGGCGGGTGAGATGGGGACTCTATTGAGAGCTCCATAGTGCAGCGATGGTGGGTGTAAGGGCTCTATAGAGAGCTCCATAGGGCAGATATGGCGGTTGAGATGGGGGCTCTATAGAGAGCTCCATAGGGCAGACATGGCGGGTGTAGGGGCTCTATAGAGAGCTCCATAGGACAGACATGGCGGGTGTAGGGGCTATATAGAGAGCTCCATAGGGCAGACATGGCGGGTGAGATGGGGGCTCTATAGAGAGCTCCATAGGTGAGACATGGCGGGAGAGATGGGGGCTCTATAGAGAGCTCCATAGGGCAGACATGGTGGGTGAGATGGGGGCTCCATAGAGAGCTCCATAGGGCAGACATGGCGGGTGAGATGGGGGCTCTATAGAGAGCTCCATAGGGCAGACATGGCAGGCGTAGGGGCTCTATAGTGAGCTCCATAGGGCAGACATGGCGGGTGATTTGGGGGCTCTATAGAGAGCTCCACAAAGCAGACATGGCAGGTGAGATGGGGGTTCTATAGAGAGCTCCATAGGGCACACATGGCGGGTTTAGGGGCTCTATAGAGAGCTCCATAGGGCAGACATGGCGGGTGAGATGGGTGCTCTATAGAGAGCTCCATAAAGCAGACACGGCGGGTGAAATGGGGGCTCTATAGAGAGCTCCATAGGGCACACATGGCGGGTTTAGGGGCTCTATAGAGAGCTCCGTAGGGCAGACATGGCGGGTGAGATGGGGTCTCTATAGAGAGCTCCATAAGGAAGACATGGGGGTTAGATGGGCGCTCTATAGAGAGCTCCATAGGGCAGACATGGCTGGTGAGATGGGTGCTCTATAGAGAGCTCCATAGGGCACACATGGCGGGTTTAGGGGCTCTATAGAGAGATCCATAGGGAAGACATGGCGGGTGAGATGGGGGCTCTATAGAGAGCTCCATAGGGCAGACATGGCTGGTGAGATGGGGGCTCTATAGAGAGCTCCATAGGGCAGACATGGCGGGTGAGATGGGGGCTATATAGAGAGCTCCATAGGGGAGACATGGCGGGAGAGATGGGGGCTCTATAGAGAGCTCAATAGGACAGACATGGCGGGTGAGATGGGGGCTATATAGAGATCTCCATAGGGCAGACATGGCAGGCGTAGGGGCCCTATAGAGAGCTCCATAGGGCAGACATGGCGGGTGAGATGGGGGCTCTATAGAGAGCTCCATAGGGCAGACATGGGGAGAGTAGTGGCTCAATAGAGAGCTCCATAAGGCAGACATGGCAGGCGTAGGGGCTCTATAGAGAGCTCCATAGGGGAGACATGGCGGGTGAGATGGGGGTCTATAGAGAGCTCCATAGGGCAGACATGGCGGGTGAGATGGGGGCTCTATAGAGAGCTCCATAGGGCAGACATGGCGGGTGAGATGGGGGCTATATAGAGAGCTCCATAGGGGAGACATGGCGGGAGCGTTGGGGGCTCTATAGAGAGCTCCATAGGACAGACATGGCGGGTGAGATGGGGGCTATATAGAGAGCTCCATAGGGCAGACATGGGGAGTGTATGGGCTCTATAGAGAGCTCCATAGGGCAGACATGGCGGGTGAGATGGGGGCTCCATAGAGATCTCCATAGGGCAGACATGGCGGTTGTAGGGGGCTGTATAGAGAGCTCCATAGGGAAGACATGGGGAGTGTAGGGGCTCTATAGAGAGCTCTATAGGGGAGACATGGCGGGTGAGATGGGGGCTCTATATAGAGCTCCATAGGGGAGACATGGCGGGTGAGATGGGGGCTCTATAGAGAGCTCCATAGGGGAGACATGGCGGGTGAGATGGGGGCTCTATAGACAGCTCCATAGGGCAGACATGGCGGGTGAGATGGGGGCTCTATAGAGAGCTCCATAGGGCAGACATGGCGGGTGAGATTGGGGCTCTATAGAGAGCTCAATAGGGCAGACATGGCGGGAGAGATGGGGGCTCTATAGAGAGCTCCATAGGACAGACATGGCGGGTGTAGGGGGCTGTATAGAGAGCTCCATAGGGAAGACATGGCGGGTGAGATGGGGGCTCTATATAGAGCTCCATAGGGCAGACATGGGGGGTGAGATGGGGGCTCTATAGAGAGCTCCATAGGGCAGACATGGCGCGTGAGATGGGGGCTCTATAGAGAGCTCCATAGGGCAGACATGGCAGGCGTAGGGGCTCTATAGAGAGCTCTATATGGGAGACATGGCGGGTGAGATGGAGGCTTAATAGAGAGCTCCATAGGGCAGACATGGCGGGTGAGATGGGGGCTCTATAGTGAGCTCCATAGTGCAGACATGGCGGGTGAGATGGGGGCTCTATAGAGAGTTCCATAGGGCAGAACTGGCGGGTGTAGGGGCTCTATAGAGAGCTCCATAGGGAGACATGGCGGGTGTATGGGGTCTATAGAGAGCTCCATAGGGCAGACATGTCGGGTGAGACGGGGACACTATAGAGAGCTCCATAGTGCAGACATGGTGGGTGTAGGGGCTCTATAGAGAGCTCTATGGGGCAGACATGGCGGGTGAGATGGGGGCTCTATAGAGAGCTCCATAGGGCAGACATGGCGGGTGTAGGGGCTCTATAGAGAGCTCCATAGGGCAGACATGGCGGGGGAGATGGGGGCTCTATAGAGAGCTCAATAGGGCAGACATGGCGGGTGTAGGGGCTCTATAGAGAGCTCCATAGGGCAGACATGGCGGGTAAGATGAAGGCTCTATAGAGAGCTCCATAGGGCAGACATGGCAGGTGAGATGAAGGCTCTATAGAGAGCTCCATAGGGCAGACATGGCGGGTGAGATGGGGGCTATATAGAGAGCTCCATAGGGGAGACATGGCGGGAGATATGGGGGCTCTATAGAGAGCTCCATAGGGCAGACATGGCGGGTGAGATGGGGGCTATATAGAGAGCTGCATAGGGCAGACATGGCGGGTGTAGGGGCTCTATAGAGAGCTCCATAGGGCAGACATGGCGGGTGAGATAGGGGATATATAGAGAGCTCCATAGGGCAGACATGGCGGGTGAGATGGGGGCTCTATAGAGAGCTAAATAGGGCAGACATGGCGGGTGAGATTGGGGCTCTATAGAGAGCTCCATAGGGCAGACATGGCGGGTGAGATGGGGGCTCTATAGAGAGCTCCATAAGGCAGACATGGTGGGAGTAGGGGCTCTATAGAGAGCTCCATAGGGCAGACATGGCAGGTGAGTTGGGGGCTCTATAGATAGCTCCATAGGGCAGACATGGCGGGTGAGATGGGGGCTCTATAGAGAGTTCCATAGGGCAGAAATGGCGGGTGTAGGGGCTCTATAGAGAGCTCCATAGGGAGACATGGCGGGTGTAGGGGCTCTATAGAGAGCTCCATAGGGCACACATGGCGGGTGAGATGGGGGCTCTATAGAGAGCTCCATAAGGCAGATATGGCGGGTGAGATGGGGACTCTATTGAGAGCTCCATAGTGCAGCGATGGTGGGTGTAAGGGCTCTATAGAGAGCTCCATAGGGCAGACATGGCGGGTGTAGGGGCTCTATAGAGAGCTCAATAGGGCAGACATGGCGGGTGTAGGGGCTATATAGAGAGCTCCATAGGGCAGACATGGCGGGTAAGATGGGGGCTCTATACAGAGCTCCATAGGGCAGATATGGCGGGTAAGATGAAGGCTCTATAGAGAGCTCCATAGGGCAGACATGGCAGGTGAGATGGGGGCTCTATAGAGAGCTCCATAGGGCAGACATGGCGGGTGAGATGGGGGCTCTATAGAGAGCTCCATAGGTGAGACATGGCGGGAGAGATGGGGGCTCTATAGAGAGCTCCATAGGGCAGACATGGTGGGTGAGATGGGGGCTCCATAGAGAGCTCCATAGGGCAGACATGGCGGGTGAGATGGGGGCTCTATAGAGAGCTCCATAGGGCAGACATGGCGGGTGATTTGGGGGCTCTATAGAGAGCTCCACAAAGCAGACATGGCAGGTGAGATGGGGGTTCTATAGAGAGCTCCATAGGGCACACATGGCGGGTTTAGGGACTCTATAGAGAGCTCCATAGGGCAGACATGGCGGGTGAGATGGGGGCTCTATAGAGAGCTCCATAAAGCAGACACGGCGGGTGAAATGGGGGCTCTATAGAGAGCTCCATAGGGCACACATGGCGGGTTTAGGGGCTCTATAGAGAGCTCCGTAGGGCAGACATGGCGGGTGAGATGGGGTCTCTATAGAGAGCTCCATAAGGAAGACATGGGGGTTAGATGGGCGCTCTATAGAGAGCTCCATAGGGCAGACATGGCTGGTGAGATGGGTGCTCTATAGAGAGCTCCATAGGGCACACATGGCGGGTTTAGGGGCTCTATAGAGAGCTCCATAGGGCAGACATGGCGGGTGAGATGGGGGCTCTATAGAGAGCTCCATAGGGCAGACATGGGGAGAGTAGTGGCTCAATAGAGAGCTCCATAAGGCAGACATGGCAGGCGTAGGGGCTCTATAGAGAGCTCCATAGGGGAGACATGGCGGGTGAGATGGGGGCTCTATAGAGAGCTCCATAGGGCAGACATGGCGGGTGAGATGGGGGCTCTATAGAGAGCTCCATAGGGCAGACATGGCGGGTGAGATGGGGGCTATATAGATAGCTCCATAGGGGAGACATGGCGGGAGCGTTGGTGGCTCTATAGAGAGCTCTATAGGACAGACATGGCGGGTGAGATGGGGGTATATAGAGAGCTCCATAGGGCAGACATGGGGAGTGTATGGGCTCTATAGAGAGCTCCATAGGGCAGACATGGCGGGTGAGATGGGGGCTTCATAGAGATCTCCATAGGGTAGACATGGCGGTTGTAGGGGGCTGTATAGAGAGCTCCATAGGGAAGACATGGGGAGTGTAGGGGCTCTATAGAGAGCTCTATAGGGGAGACATGGCAGGTGAGATGGGGGCGCTATAGAGAGCTCCATAGGGCAGACATGGCGGGTGAGATGGGGGCTATATAGAGAGCTCCATAGGGGAGACATGGCGGGAGATATGGGGGCTCTATAGAGAGCTCCATAGGGCAGACATGGCGGGTGAGATGGGGGCTATATAGAGAGCTCCATAGGGCAGACATGGCGGGTGTAGGGGCTCTATAGAGAGCTCCATAGGGCAGACATGGCGGGTGAGATAGGGGATATATAGAGAGCTCCATAGGGCAGACATGGCGGGTGAGATGGGGGCTCTATAGAGAGCTAAATAGGGCAGACATGGCGGGTGAGATTGGGGCTCTATAGAGAGCTCCATAGGGCAGACATGGCGGGTGAGATGGGGGCTCTATAGAGAGCTCCATAAGGCAGACATGGTGGGAGTAGGGGCTCTATAGAGAGCTCCATAGGGCAGACATGGCAGGTGAGTTGGGGGCTCTATAGAGAGCTCCATAGGGCAGACATGGCGGGTGAGATGGGGGCTCTATAGAGAGTTCCATAGGGCAGAAATGGCGGGTGTAGGGGCTCTATAGAGAGCTCCATAGGGAGACATGGCGGGTGTAGGGGCTCTATAGAGAGCTCCATAGGGCACACATGGCGGGTGAGATGGGGGCTCTATAGAGAGCTCCATAAGGCAGATATGGCGGGTGAGATGGGGACTCTATTGAGAGCTCCATAGTGCAGCGATGGTGGGTGTAAGGGCTCTATAGAGAGCTCCATAGGGCAGACATGTCGGGTGTAGGGGCTCTATAGAGAGCTCAATAGGGCAGACATGGCGGGTGTAGGGGCTATATAGAGAGCTCCATAGGGCAGACATGGCGGGTAAGATGGGGGCTCTATACAGAGCTCCATAGGGCAGATATGGCGGGTAAGATGAAGGCTCTATAGAGAGCTCCATAGGGCAGACATGGCAGGTGAGATGGGGGCTCTATAGAGAGCTCCATAGGGCAGACATGGCGGGTGAGATGGGGGCTCTATAGAGAGCTCCATAGGTGAGACATGGCGGGAGAGATGGGGGCTCTATAGAGAGCTCCATAGGGCAGACATGGTGGGTGAGATGGGGGCTCCATAGAGAGCTCCATAGGGCAGACATGGCGGGTGAGATGGGGGCTCTATAGAGAGCTCCATAGGGCAGACATGGCGGGTGATTTGGGGGCTCTATAGAGAGCTCCACAAAGCAGACATGGCAGGTGAGATGGGGGTTCTATAGAGAGCTCCATAGGGCACACATGGCGGGTTTAGGGACTCTATAGAGAGCTCCATAGGGCAGACATGGCGGGTGAGATGGGGGCTCTATAGAGAGCTCCATAAAGCAGACACGGCGGGTGAAATGGGGGCTCTATAGAGAGCTCCATAGGGCACACATGGCGGGTTTAGGGGCTCTATAGAGAGCTCCGTAGGGCAGACATGGCGGGTGAGATGGGGTCTCTATAGAGAGCTCCATAAGGAAGACATGGGGGTTAGATGGGCGCTCTATAGAGAGCTCCATAGGGCAGACATGGCTGGTGAGATGGGTGCTCTATAGAGAGCTCCATAGGGCACACATGGCGGGTTTAGGGGCTCTATAGAGAGCTCCATAGGGCAGACATGGCGGGTGAGATGGGGGCTCTATAGAGAGCTCCATAGGGCAGATATGGGGAGAGTAGTGGCTCAATAGAGAGCTCCATAAGGCAGACATGGCCGGCGTAGGGGCTCTATAGAGAGCTCCATAGGGCAGACATGGCGGGTGAGATGGGGGCTCTATAGAGAGCTCCATAGGGCAGACATGGCGGGTGAGATGGGGGCTATATAGAGAGCTCCATAGGGGAGACATGGCGGGAGCGTTGGTGGCTCTATAGAGAGCTCTATAGGACAGACATGGCGGGTGAGATGGGGGCTATATAGAGAGCTCCATAGGGCAGACATGGGGAGTGTATGGGCTCTATAGAGAGCTCCATAGGGCAGACATGGCGGGTGAGATTGGGGCTCCATAGAGATCTCCATAGGGTAGACATGGCGGTTGTAGGGGGCTGTATAGAGAGCTCCATAGGGAAGACATGGGGAGTGTAGGGGCTCTATAGAGAGCTCTATAGGGGAGACATGGCAGGTGAGATGGGGGCGCTATAGAGAGCTCCATAGGGCAGACATAGCGGGTGTGATGGGGGCTCTATAGAGAGCTCCATAGTGCAGACATGGCGGGTGAGATGGGGGCTCTATAGAGAGTTCCATAGGGCAGAAATGGCGGGTGTAGGGGCTCTATAGAGAGCTCCATAGGGAGACATGGCGGGTGTAGGGGCTCTATAGAGAGCTCCATAGGGGAGACATGTCGGGTGAGATGGGGGCTCTATAGAGAGCTCTATAGGGCACACATAGCAGGTGAGATGGGGGCTCTATAGAGAGCTCCATAGGGCAGATATGGCGGGTGAGATGGGGATTCTATAGAGAGCTCCATAGTGCAGACATGGTGGGTGTAGGGGCTCTATAGAGAGCTCTATGGGGCAGACATGGCGGGTGAGATTGGGGCTCTATAGAGAGCTCCATAGGGCAGACATGGCGGGTGTAGGGGCTCTATAGAGAGCTCAATAGGGCAGACATGGCGGGTGTAGGGGCTTTATAAAGAGCTCCATAGGGCAGACATGGCGGGTGAGATGGGGGCTCTATAGAGAGCTCCATAGGGCAGACATGGCGGGTGAGATGGGGGCTCTATAGAGAGCTCCATAGGTGAGACATGGCGGGAGAGATGGGGGCTCTATAGAGAGCTCCATAGGGCAGACATGGTGGTTGAGATGGGGGCTCCATAGAGAGCTCCATAGGGCAGACATGGCGGGTGAGATGGGGACTCTATAGAGAGCTCCATAGGGCAGACATGGCGGGTGATTTGGGGGCTCTATAGAGAGCTCCACAAAGCAGACATGGCAGGTGAGATGGGGGTTCTATAGAGAGCTCCATAGGGCACACATGGCGGGTTTAGGGACTCTATAGAGAGCTCCATAGGGCAGACATGGCGGGTGAGATGGGGGCTCTATAGAGAGCTCCATAAAGCAGACACGGCGGGTGAAATGGGGGCTCTATAGAGAGCTCCATAGGGCACACATGGCGGGTTTAGGGGCTCTATAGAGAGCTCCGTAGGGCAGACATGGCGGGTGAGATGGGGTCTCTATAGAGAGCTCCATAAGGAAGACATGGGGGTTAGATGGGCGCTCTATAGAGAGCTCCATAGGGCAGACATGGCTGGTGAGATGGGTGCTCTATAGAGAGCTCCATAGGGCACACATGGCGGGTTTAGGGGCTCTATAGAGAGCTCCATAGGGCAGACATGGCGGGTGAGATGGGGGCTCTATAGAGAGCTCCATAGGGCAGACATGGGGAGAGTAGTGGCTCAATAGAGAGCTCCATAAGGCAGACATGGCAGGCGTAGGGGCTCTATAGAGAGCTCCATAGGGGAGACATGGCGGGTGAGATGGGGGCTCTATAGAGAGCTCCATAGGGCAGACATGGCGGGTGAGATGGGGGCTCTATAGAGAGCTCCATAGGGCAGACATGGCGGGTGAGATGGGGGCTATATAGAGAGCTCCATAGGGGAGACATGGCGGGAGCGTTGGTGGCTCTATAGAGAGCTCTATAGGACAGACATGGCGGGTGAGATGGGGGCTATATAGAGAGCTCCATAGGGCAGACATGGGGAGTGTATGGGCTCTATAGAGAGCTCCATAGGGCAGACATGGCGGGTGAGATTGGGGCTCCATAGAGATCTCCATAGGGTAGACATGGCGGTTGTAGGGGGCTGTATAGAGAGCTCCATAGGGAAGACATGGGGAGTGTAGGGGCTCTATAGAGAGCTCTATAGGGGAGACATGGCAGGTGAGATGGGGGCGCTATAGAGAGCTCCATAGGGCAGACATAGCGGGTGTGATGGGGGCTCTATAGAGAGCTCCATAGTGCAGACATGGCGGGTGAGATGGGGGCTCTATAGAGAGTTCCATAGGGCAGAAATGGCGGGTGTAGGGGCTCTATAGAGAGCTCCATAGGGAGACATGGCGGGTGTAGGGGCTCTATAGAGAGCTCCATAGGGGAGACATGTCGGGTGAGATGGGGGCTCTATAGAGAGCTCTATAGGGCACACATAGCAGGTGAGATGGGGGCTCTATAGAGAGCTCCATAGGGCAGATATGGCGGGTGAGATGGGGATTCTATAGAGAGCTCCATAGTGCAGACATGGTGGGTGTAGGGGCTCTATAGAGAGCTCTATGGGGCAGACATGGCGGGTGAGATTGGGGCTCTATAGAGAGCTCCATAGGGCAGACATGGCGGGTGTAGGGGCTCTATAGAGAGCTCAATAGGGCAGACATGGCGGGTGTAGGGGCTTTATAAAGAGCTCCATAGGGCAGACATGGCGGGTGAGATGGGGGCTCTATAGAGAGCTCCATAGGGCAGACATGGCGGGTAAGATGAAGGCTCTATAGAGAGCTCCATAGGGCAGCCATGGCAGGTGAGATGGGGGCTCTATAGACAGCTCCATAGGGCAGACATGGCGGGTGAGATGGGGGTCTAGAGTGAGCTCTATAGGGCAGACATGGCGGGTGAGATGGGGGCTCTATAGAGAGCTCCATAGTGCAGACATGGCGCGTGAGATGGGGGCTATATAGAGAGCTCCATAGGGGAGACATGGCGGGAGAGATGGCGGCTCTATAGAGAGCTCCATAGGACAGACATGGCGGGTGAGATGGGGGCTATATAGAGAGCTCCATAGGGCAGACATGACGGGTGTAGGGGCTCTATAGAGAGCTCCATAGGGCAGACATGGCGGGTGAGATGGGGGCTCTATAGAGAGCTCCATAGGGCAGACATGGCGGGTGAGATGGGGGCTCTATAGAGAGCTAAAGAGGGCAGACATGGCGGGTGAGATTGGGGCTCTATAGAGAGCTCCATAGGGCAGACATGGCGGGTGAGATGGGGGCTCTATAGAGAGCTCCATAAGGCAGACATGGTGGGTGTAGGGTCTCTATAGAGAGCTCCATTGGGCAGACATGGCGGGTGAGATGGGGGCTCTATAGAGAGCTCCATAGTGCAGACATGGCGGGTGAGTTGGGGGCTCTATAGAGAATTCCATAGGGCAGACATGGCGGGTGTAGGGGCTCTATAGAGAGCTCCAAAGGGAGACATGGCGGGTGTAGGGGCTCTTTAGAGAGCTCCATAGGGAGACATGGCGGGTGTAGGGGCTCTTTAGAGAGCTCCATAGGGCAGACATGGCGGGTGAAATGGGGGCTCTATAGAGAGCTCCATAGGGCACACATGGCGGGTGAGATGGGGGCTCTATAGAGAGCTCCATAAGGCAGACATGGCGGGTGAGATGGGGACTCTATAGAGAGCTCCATAGTGCAGACATGGTGGGTGTAGGGGCTCTATAGAGAGCTCTATGGGGCAGACATGGCGGGTGAGATGGGGGCTCTATAGAGAGCTCCATAGGGCAGACATGGCGGGTGTAGGGGCTCTATAGAGAGCTCCATAGGGCAGTCATGGCGGGTGTAGGGGCTCTATAGAGAGCTCAATAGGGCAGACATGGCGGGTGTAGGGGCTCTATAGAGAGCTCCATAGGGCAGACATGGCGGGTGAGATGGGGGCTCTATACAGAGCTCCATAGGGCAGACATGGCTGGTAAGATGAAGGCTCTATAGAGAGCTCCATAGGGCAGACATGGCAGGTGAGATGGGGGTTCTATAGAGAGCTCCATAGGGCAGACATGGCGGGTGAGACGGGGACTCTATAGAGAGCTCTATAGGGGAGACATGGCGGGAGAGATGGGGGCTCTATAGAGAGCTCTATAGGGCAGACATGGCGGGTGAGATGGGGGCTCTATAGAGAGCTCCATAGGGCAGACATGGCGGGTAAGATGAAGGCTCTATAGAGAGCTCCATAGGGCAGACATGGCAGGTGAGATGAAGGCTCTATAGAGAGCTCCATAGGGCAGACATGGCGGGTGAGATGGGGGCTCTATAGAGAGCTCTATAGGGCAGACATGGCGGGTGAGATGGGGGCTCTATAGAGAGCTCCATAGGGCAGACATGGCGGGTGAGATGGGGGCTATATAGAGATCTCCATAGGGGAGACATGGCGGGAGAGATGGGGGCTCTATAGAGAGCTCCATAGGGCAGACATGGCGGGTGAGATGGAGGCTATATAGAGAGCTCCATAGGGCAGACATGGCGGGTGTAGGGGCTCTATAGTGAGCTCCATAGGGCAGACATGGCGGGTGAGATGGGGGCTCTATAGAGAGCTCCATATGGCAGACATGGCGGGTGAGATGGGGGCTCTATAGAGAGCTAAATAGGGCAGACATGGCGGTTGAGATTGGGGCTCTATAGAGAGCTCCATAGGGCAGACATGGCGGGTGAGATGGGGGCTCTATAGAGAGCTCCATAAGGCAGACATGGTCGGTGTAGGGGCTCTATTGAGAGCTCCATAGGGCAGACATGGCGGGTGAGATGGGGGCTCTGTAGAGAGTTCCATAGGGCAGACATGGCTCGTGAGATGGGGGCTCTATATAGAGCTCCATAGGGCAGATATGGCGGGTCTAGCGGCTCTATAGAGAGCTCCATAGGGCAGACATGGCGGGTGAGATGGGGGCTCTATAGAGAGCTCCATAGGGCAGATATGGCGGGTGAGATGGGGGCTCTATAGAGAGCTCCATAGTGCAGACATGGCGGGTGTAGGGGCTCTATAGAGAGCTCCATAGGGCAGACATTGCTGGTGAGATGGGGTGTCTATATAGAGTTCCATAGGGCAAACATGGCGGGTTTAAGGGCTCCATAGAGAGCTCCGTAGGGCAGACATGGAGGGTGAGATGGGGGCTCTATATAGAGCTCCATAGGGGAGACATGGCGGGTGAGATGGGGGCTCTATAGAGAGCTCCATAGGGGAGACATGGCGGGTGAGATGGGGGCTCTATAGACAGCTCCATAGGGCAGACATGGCGGGTGAGATGGGGGCTCTATAGAGAGCTCCATAGGGCAGACATGGCGGGTGAGATTGGGGCTCTATAGAGAGCTCAATAGGGCAGACATGGCGGGAGAGATGGGGGCTCTATAGAGAGCTCCATAGGACAGACATGGCGGGTGTAGGGGGCTGTATAGAGAGCTCCATAGGGAAGACATGGCGGGTGAGATGGGGGCTCTATATAGAGCTCCATAGGGCAGTCATGGGGGGTGAGATGGGGGCTCTATAGAGAGCTCCATAGGGCAGACATGGCGCGTGAGATGGGGGCTCTATAGAGAGCTCCATAGGGCAGACATGGCAGGCGTAGGGGCTCTATAGAGAGCTCTATATGGGAGACATGGCGGGTGAGATGGAGGCTCTATAGAGAGCTAAATAGGGCAGACATGGCGGGTGAGATTGGGGCTCTATAGAGAGCTCCATAGGGCAGACATGGCGGGTGAGATGGGGGCTCTATAGAGAGCTCCATAAGGCAGACATGGTGGGTGTAGGGGCTCTATAGAGAGCTCCATAGGGCAGACATGGCAGGTGAGTTGGGGGCTGTATAGAGAGCTCCATAGGGCAGACATGGCGGGTGAGATGGGGGCTCTATAGAGAGTTCCATAGGGCAGAAATGGCGGGTGTAGGGGCTCTATAGAGAGCTCCATAGGGAGACATGGCGGGTGTAGGGGCTCTATAGAGATCTCCATAGGGCACACATGGCTGGTGAGATGGGGGCTCTATAGAGAGCTCCATAAGGCAGATATGGCGGGTGAGATGGGGGCTCTATAGAGACCTCCATAGGGCAGACATGGCGGGTGTAGGGGCTGTATAGAGAGCTCAATAGGGCAGACATGGCGGGTGTAGGGGCTATATAGAGAGCTCCATAGGGGAGACATGGCGGGTAAGATGGGGGCTCTATAGAGAGCTCCATAGGGCAGACATGGCGGGTGAGATGGGGGCTCTATAGAGAGCTCCATAGGGCAGACATGGCGGGTGAGATGGGGGCTCTATAGAGAGCTCCATAGGGCAGACATGGCGGGTGAGATGGGGGCTCTATAGAGAGCTCCATAGGTGAGACATGGCGGGAGAGATGGGGGCTCTATAGAGAGCTCCATAGGGCAGACATGGTGGGTGAGATGGGGGCTCCATAGAGAGCTCCATAGGGCAGACATGGCGGGTGAGATGGGGGCTCTATAGAGAGCTCCATAGGGCAGACATGGCAGGCGTAGGGGCTCTATAGAGAGCTCCATAGGGCAGACATGGCGGGTGATTTGGGGGCTCTATAGAGAGCTCCACAAAGCAGACATGGCAGCTGAGATGGGGGTTCTATAGAGAGCTCCATAGGGCACACATGGCGGGTTTAGGGGCTCTATAGAGAGCTCCATAGGGCAGACATGGCGGGTGAGATGGGGGCTCTATAGAGAGCTCCATAAAGCAGACACGGCGGGTGAAATGGGGGCTCTATAGAGAGCTCCATAGGGCACACATGGCGGGTTTAGGGGCTCTATAGAGAGCTCCGTAGGGCAGACATGGCGGGTGAGATGGGGTCTCTATAGAGAGCTCCATAAGGAAGACATGGGGGTTAGATGGGCGCTCTATAGAGAGCTCCATAGGGCAGACATGGCTGGTGAGATGGGTGCTCTATAGAGAGCTCCATAGGGCACACATGGCGGGTTTAGGGGCTCTATAGAGAGATCCATAGGGAAGACATGGCGGGTGAGATGGGGGCTCTATAGAGAGCTCCATAGGGCAGACATGGCTGGTGAGATGGGGGCTCTATAGAGAGCTCCATAGGGCAGACATGGCGGGTGAGATGGGGGCTATATAGAGAGCTCCATAGGGGAGACATGGCGGGAGAGATGGGGGCTCTATAGAGAGCTCAATAGGACAGACATGGCGGGTGAGATGGGGGCTATATAGAGATCTCCATAGGGCAGACATGGCAGGCGTAGGGGCCCTATAGAGAGCTCCATAGGGCAGACATGGCGGGTGAGATGGGGTCTCTATAGAGAGCTCCATAGGGCAGACATGGCGGGTGAGATGGGGGCTCTATAGAGAGCTCCATAGGGCAGACATGGCGGGTGAGATGGGGGCTCTATAGAGAGCTCCATAGGGCAGACATGGCGGGTGAGATGGGGGCTATATAGAGAGCTCCATAGGGGAGACATGGCGGGAGCGTTGGTGGCTCTATAGAGAGCTCTATAGGACAGACATGGCGGGTGAGATGGGGGCTATATAGAGAGCTCCATAGGGCAGACATGGGGAGTGTATGGGCTCTATAGAGAGCTCCATAGGGCAGACATGGCGGGTGAGATTGGGGCTCCATAGAGATCTCCATAGGGTAGACATGGCGGTTGTAGGGGGCTGTATAGAGAGCTCCATAGGGAAGACATGGGGAGTGTAGGGGCTCTATAGAGAGCTCTATAGGGGAGACATGGCAGGTGAGATGGGGGCGCTATAGAGAGCTCCATAGGGCAGACATAGCGGGTGTGATGGGGGCTCTATAGAGAGCTCCATAGTGCAGACATGGCGGGTGAGATGGGGGCTCTATAGAGAGTTCCATAGGGCAGAAATGGCGGGTGTAGGGGCTCTATAGAGAGCTCCATAGGGAGACATGGCGGGTGTAGGGGCTCTATAGAGAGCTCCATAGGGGAGACATGTCGGGTGAGATGGGGGCTCTATAGAGAGCTCTATAGGGCACACATAGCAGGTGAGATGGGGGCTCTATAGAGAGCTCCATAGGGCAGACATGGCGGGTGAGATGGGGGCTCTATAGAGAGCTCCATAGGTGAGACATGGCGGGAGAGATGGGGGCTCTATAGAGAGCTCCATAGGGCAGACATGGTGGTTGAGATGGGGGCTCCATAGAGAGCTCCATAGGGCAGACATGGCGGGTGAGATGGGGGCTCTATAGAGAGCTCCATAGGGCAGACATGGCGGGTGATTTGGGGGCTCTATAGAGAGCTCCACAAAGCAGACATGGCAGGTGAGATGGGGGTTCTATAGAGAGCTCCATAGGGCACACATGGCGGGTTTAGGGACTCTATAGAGAGCTCCATAGGGCAGACATGGCGGGTGAGATGGGGGCTCTATAGAGAGCTCCATAAAGCAGACACGGCGGGTGAAATGGGGGCTCTATAGAGAGCTCCATAGGGCACACATGGCGGGTTTAGGGGCTCTATAGAGAGCTCCGTAGGGCAGACATGGCGGGTGAGATGGGGTCTCTATAGAGAGCTCCATAAGGAAGACATGGGGGTTAGATGGGCGCTCTATAGAGAGCTCCATAGGGCAGACATGGCTGGTGAGATGGGTGCTCTATAGAGAGCTCCATAGGGCACACATGGCGGGTTTAGGGGCTCTATAGAGAGCTCCATAGGGCAGACATGGGGAGAGTAGTGGCTCAATAGAGAGCTCCATAAGGCAGACATGGCAGGCGTAGGGGCTCTATAGAGAGCTCCATAGGGGAGACATGGCGGGTGAGATGGGGGCTCTATAGAGAGCTCCATAGGGCAGACATGGCGGGTGAGATGGGGGCTCTATAGAGAGCTCCATAGGGCAGACATGGCGGGTGAGATGGGGGCTATATAGAGAGCTCCATAGGGGAGACATGGCGGGAGCGTTGGTGGCTCTATAGAGAGCTCTATAGGACAGACATGGCGGGTGAGATGGGGGCTATATAGAGAGCTCCATAGGGCAGACATGGGGAGTGTATGGGCTCTATAGAGAGCTCCATAGGGCAGACATGGCGGGTGAGATTGGGGCTCCATAGAGATCTCCATAGGGTAGACATGGCGGTTGTAGGGGGCTATATAGAGAGCTCCATAGGGAAGACATGGGGAGTGTAGGGGCTCTATAGAGAGCTCTATAGGGGAGACATGGCAGGTGAGATGGGGGCGCTATAGAGAGCTCCATAGGGCAGACATAGCGGGTGTGATGGGGGCTCTATAGAGAGCTCCATAGTGCAGACATGGCGGGTGAGATGGGGGCTCTATAGAGAGTTCCATAGGGCAGAAATGGCGGGTGTAGGGGCTCTATAGAGAGCTCCATAGGGAGACATGGCGAATGTAGGGGCTCTATAGAGAGCTCCATAGGGGAGACATGTCGGGTGAGATGGGGGCTCTATAGAGAGCTCTATAGGGCACACATAGCAGGTGAGATGGGGGCTCTATAGAGAGCTCCATAGGGCAGATATGGCGGGTGAGATGGGGATTCTATAGAGAGCTCCATAGTGCAGACATGGTGGGTGTAGGGGCTCTATAGAGAGCTCTATGGGGCAGACATGGCGGGTGAGATTGGGGCTCTATAGAGAGCTCCATAGGGCAGACATGGCGGGTGTAGGGGCTCTATAGAGAGCTCAATAGGGCAGACATGGCGGGTGTAGGGGCTTTATAAAGAGCTCCATAGGGCAGACATGGCGGGTGAGATGGGGGCTCTATAGAGAGCTCCATAGGGCAGACATGGCGGGTAAGATGAAGGCTCTATAGAGAGCTCCATAGGGCAGCCATGGCAGGTGAGATGGGGGCTCTATAGACAGCTCCATAGGGCAGACATGGCGGGTGAGATGGGGGTCTAGAGTGAGCTCTATAGGGCAGACATGGCGGGTGAGATGGGGGCTCTATAGAGAGCTCCATAGTGCAGACATGGCGGGTGAGATGGGGGCTATATAGAGAGCTCCATAGGGGAGACATGGCGGGAGAGATGGCGGCTCTATAGAGAGCTCCATAGGACAGACATGGCGGGTGAGATGGGGGCTATATAGAGAGCTCCATAGGGCAGACATGACGGGTGTAGGGGCTCTATAGAGAGCTCCATAGGGCAGACATGGCGGGTGAGATGGGGGCTCTATAGAGAGCTCCATAGGGCAGACATGGCGGGTGAGATGGGGGCTCTATAGAGAGCTAAAGAGGGCAGACATGGCGGGTGAGATTGGGGCTCTATAGAGAGCTCCATAGGGCAGACATGGCGGGTGAGATGGGGGCTCTATAGAGAGCTCCATAAGGCAGACATGGTGGGTGTAGGGTCTCTATAGAGAGCTCCATTGGGCAGACATGGCGGGTGAGATGGGGGCTCTATAGAGAGCTCCATAGTGCAGACATGGCGGGTGAGTTGGGGGCTCTATAGAGATTTCCATAGGGCAGACATGGCGGGTGTAGGGGCTCTATAGAGAGCTCCAAAGGGAGACATGGCGGGTGTAGGGGCTCTTTAGAGAGCTCCATAGGGAGACATGGCGGGTGTAGGGGCTCTTTAGAGAGCTCCATAGGGCAGACATGGCGGGTGAAATGGGGGCTCTATAGAGAGCTCCATAGGGCACACATGGCGGGTGAGATGGGGGCTCTATAGAGAGCTCCATAAGGCAGACATGGCGGGTGAGATGGGGACTCTATAGAGAGCTCCATAGTGCAGACATGGTGGGTGTAGGGGCTCTATAGAGAGCTCTATGGGGCAGACATGGCGGGTGAGATGGGGGCTCTATAGAGAGCTCCATAGGGCAGACATGGCGGGTGTAGGGGCTCTATAGAGAGCTCCATAGGGCAGTCATGGCGGGTGTAGGGGCTCTATAGAGAGCTCAATAGGGCAGACATGGCGGGTGTAGGGGCTCTATAGAGAGCTCCATAGGGCAGACATGGCGGGTGAGATGGGGGCTCTATACAGAGCTCCATAGGGCAGACATGGCTGGTAAGATGAAGGCTCTATAGAGAGCTCCATAGGGCAGACATGGCAGGTGAGATGGGGGTTCTATAGAGAGCTCCATAGGGCAGACATGGCGGGTGAGACGGGGACTCTATAGAGAGCTCTATAGGGGAGACATGGCGGGAGAGATGGGGGCTCTATAGAGAGCTCTATAGGGCAGACATGGCGGGTGAGATGGGGGCTCTATAGAGAGCTCCATAGGGCAGACATGGCGGGTAAGATGAAGGCTCTATAGAGAGCTCCATAGGGCAGACATGGCAGGTGAGATGAAGGCTCTATAGAGAGCTCCATAGGGCAGACATGGCGGGTGAGATGGGGGCTCTATAGAGAGCTCTATAGGGCAGACATGGCGGGTGAGATGGGGGCTCTATAGAGAGCTCCATAGGGCAGACATGGCGGGTGAGATGGGGGCTATATAGAGATCTCCATAGGGGAGACATGGCGGGAGAGATGGGGGCTCTATAGAGAGCTCCATAGGGCAGACATGGCGGGTGAGATGGAGGCTATATAGAGAGCTCCATAGGGCAGACATGGCGGGTGTAGGGGCTCTATAGTGAGCTCCATAGGGCAGACATGGCGGGTGAGATGGGGGCTCTATAGAGAGCTCCATATGGCAGACATGGCGGGTGAGATGGGGGCTCTATAGAGAGCTAAATAGGGCAGACATGGCGGTTGAGATTGGGGCTCTATAGAGAGCTCCATAGGGCAGACATGGCGGGTGAGATGGGGGCTCTATAGAGAGCTCCATAAGGCAGACATGGTCGGTGTAGGGGCTCTATTGAGAGCTCCATAGGGCAGACATGGCGGGTGAGATGGGGGCTCTGTAGAGAGTTCCATAGGGCAGACATGGCTCGTGAGATGGGGGCTCTATATAGAGCTCCATAGGGCAGATATGGCGGGTCTAGCGGCTCTATAGAGAGCTCCATAGGGCAGACATGGCGGGTGAGATGGGGGCTCTATAGAGAGCTCCATAGGGCAGATATGGCGGGTGAGATGGGGGCTCTATAGAGAGCTCCATAGTGCAGACATGGCGGGTGTAGGGGCTCTATAGAGAGCTCCATAGGGCAGACATTGCTGGTGAGATGGGGTGTCTATATAGAGTTCCATAGGGCAAACATGGCGGGTTTAAGGGCTCCATAGAGAGCTCCGTAGGGCAGACATGGAGGGTGAGATGGGGGCTCTATATAGAGCTCCATAGGGGAGACATGGCGGGTGAGATGGGGGCTCTATAGAGAGCTCCATAGGGGAGACATGGCGGGTGAGATGGGGGCTCTATAGACAGCTCCATAGGGCAGACATGGCGGGTGAGATGGGGGCTCTATAGAGAGCTCCATAGGGCAGACATGGCGGGTGAGATTGGGGCTCTATAGAGAGCTCAATAGGGCAGACATGGCGGGAGAGATGGGGGCTCTATAGAGAGCTCCATAGGACAGACATGGCGGGTGTAGGGGGCTGTATAGAGAGCTCCATAGGGAAGACATGGCGGGTGAGATGGGGGCTCTATATAGAGCTCCATAGGGCAGTCATGGGGGGTGAGATGGGGGCTCTATAGAGAGCTCCATAGGGCAGACATGGCGCGTGAGATGGGGGCTCTATAGAGAGCTCCATAGGGCAGACATGGCAGGCGTAGGGGCTCTATAGAGAGCTCTATATGGGAGACATGGCGGGTGAGATGGAGGCTCTATAGAGAGCTAAATAGGGCAGACATGGCGGGTGAGATTGGGGCTCTATAGAGAGCTCCATAGGGCAGACATGGCGGGTGAGATGGGGGCTCTATAGAGAGCTCCATAAGGCAGACATGGTGGGTGTAGGGGCTCTATAGAGAGCTCCATAGGGCAGACATGGCAGGTGAGTTGGGGGCTGTATAGAGAGCTCCATAGGGCAGACATGGCGGGTGAGATGGGGGCTCTATAGAGAGTTCCATAGGGCAGAAATGGCGGGTGTAGGGGCTCTATAGAGAGCTCCATAGGGAGACATGGCGGGTGTAGGGGCTCTATAGAGATCTCCATAGGGCACACATGGCGGGTGAGATGGGGGCTCTATAGAGAGCTCCATAAGGCAGATATGGCGGGTGAGATGGGGGCTCTATAGAGACCTCCATAGGGCAGACATGGCGGGTGTAGGGGCTGTATAGAGAGCTCAATAGGGCAGACATGGCGGGTGTAGGGGCTATATAGAGAGCTCCATAGGGGAGACATGGCGGGTAAGATGGGGGCTCTATAGAGAGCTCCATAGGGCAGACATGGCGGGTGAGATGGGGGCTCTATAGAGAGCTCCATAGGGCAGACATGGCGGGTGAGATGGGGGCTCTATAGAGAGCTCCATAGGGCAGACATGGCGGGTGAGATGGGGGCTCTATAGAGAGCTCCATAGGTGAGACATGGCGGGAGAGATGGGGGCTCTATAGAGAGCTCCATAGGGCAGACATGGTGGGTGAGATGGGGGCTCCATAGAGAGCTCCATAGGGCAGACATGGCGGGTGAGATGGGGGCTCTATAGAGAGCTCCATAGGGCAGACATGGCAGGCGTAGGGGCTCTATAGAGAGCTCCATAGGGCAGACATGGCGGGTGATTTGGGGGCTCTATAGAGAGCTCCAGAAAGCAGACATGGCAGCTGAGATGGGGGTTCTATAGAGAGCTCCATAGGGCACACATGGCGGGTTTAGGGGCTCTATAGAGAGCTCCATAGGGCAGACATGGCGGGTGAGATGGGGGCTCTATAGAGAGCTCCATAAAGCAGACACGGCGGGTGAAATGGGGGCTCTATAGAGAGCTCCATAGGGCACACATGGCGGGTTTAGGGGCTCTATAGAGAGCTCCGTAGGGCAGACATGGCGGGTGAGATGGGGTCTCTATAGAGAGCTCCATAAGGAAGACATGGGGGTTAGATGGGCGCTCTATAGAGAGCTCCATAGGGCAGACATGGCTGGTGAGATGGGTGCTCTATAGAGAGCTCCATAGGGCACACATGGCGGGTTTAGGGGCTCTATAGAGAGATCCATAGGGAAGACATGGCGGGTGAGATGGGGGCTCTATAGAGAGCTCCATAGGGCAGACATGGCTGGTGAGATGGGGGCTCTATAGAGAGCTCCATAGGGCAGACATGGCGGGTGAGATGGGGGCTATATAGAGAGCTCCATAGGGGAGACATGGCGGGAGAGATGGGGGCTCTATAGAGAGCTCAATAGGACAGACATGGCGGGTGAGATGGGGGCTATATAGAGATCTCCATAGGGCAGACATGGCAGGCGTAGGGGCCCTATAGAGAGCTCCATAGGGCAGACATGGCGGGTGAGATGGGGTCTCTATAGAGAGCTCCATAGGGCAGACATGGGGAGAGTAGTGGCTCAATAGAGAGCTCCATAAGGCAGACATGGCAGGCGTAGGGGCTCTATAGAGAGCTCCATAGGGGAGACATGGCGGGTGAGATGGGGGCTCTATAGAGAGCTCCATAGGGCAGACATGGCGGGTGAGATGGGGGCTCTATAGAGAGCTCCATAGGGCAGACATGGCGGGTGAGATGGGGGCTATATAGAGAGCTCCATAGGGGAGACATGGCGGGAGCGTTGGGGGCTCTATAGAGAGCTCCATAGGACAGACATGGCGGGTGAGATGGGGGCTATATAGAGAGCTCCATAGGGCAGACATGGGGAGTGTATGGGCTCTATAGAGAGCTCCATAGGGCAGACATGGCGGGTGAGATGGGGGCTCCATAGAGATCTCCATAGGGCAGACATGGCGGTTGTAGGGGCCTGTATAGAGAGCTCCATAGGGAAGACATTGGGAGTGTAGGGGCTCTATAGAGAGCTCTATAGGGGAGACATGGCGGGTGAGATGGGGGCGCTATAGAGAGCTCCATAGGGCAGACATAGCGGGTGTGATGGGGGCTCTATAGAGAGCTCCATAGTGCAGACATGGCGGGTGAGATGGGGGCTCTATAGAGAGTTCCATAGGGCAGAAATGGCGGGTGTAGGGGCTCTATAGAGAGCTCCATAGGGAGACATGGCGGGTGTAGGGGCTCTATAGAGAGCTCCATAGGGGAGACATGTCGGATGAGATGGGGGCTCTATAGAGAGCTCCATAGGGCACACAGAGCTGGTGAGATGGGGGCTCTATAGAGAGCTCCATAGGGCAGATATGACGGGTGAGATGGGGATTCTATAGAGAGGTCCATAGTGCAGACATGGTGGGTGTAGTGGCTCTATAGAGAGCTCTATGGGGCAGACATTGCGGGTGAGATGGGGGCTCTATAGAGAGCTCCTTAGGGCAGACATGGCGGGTGTAGGGGCTCTATAGAGAGCTCCATAGGGCAGACAAGGCGGGTGAGATGGGGGCTCTATAGAGAGCTCCATAGGGCAGACATGGCGGGTGTAGGGGCTTTATAAAGAGCTCCATAGGGCAGACATGGCGGGTGAGATGGGGGCTCTATAGAGAGCTCCATAGGGCAGACATGGCGGGTAAGATGAAGGCTCTATAGAGAGCTCCATAGGGCAGCCATGGCAGGTGAGATGGGGGCTCTATAGACAGCTCCATAGGGCAGACATGGCGGGTGAGATGGGGGTCTAGAGTGAGCTCTATAGGGCAGACATGGCGGGTGAGATGGGGGCTCTATAGAGAGCTCCATAGTGCAGACATGGCGGGTTAGATGGGGGCTATATAGAGAGCTCCATAGGGGAGACATGGCGGGAGAGATGGCGGCTCTGTAGAGAGCTCCATAGGACAGACATGGCGGGTAAGATGGGGGCTATATAGAGAGCTCCATAGGGCAGACATGACGGGTGTAGGGGCTCTATAGAGAGCTCCATAGGGCAGACATGGCGGGTGAGATGGGGGCTCTATAGAGAGCTCCATAGGGCAGACATGGCAGGTGAGATGGGGGCTCTATAGAGAGCTAAAGAGGGCAGACATGGCGGGTGAGATTGGGGCTCTATAGAGAGCTCCATAGGGCAGACATGGCGGGTGAGATGGGGGCTCTATAGAGAGCTCCATAAGGCAGACATGGTGGGTGTAGGGGCTCTATAGAGAGCTCCATTGGGTAGACATGGCGGGTGAGATGGGGGCTCTATAGAGAGCTCCATAGGGAAGACATTGCGGGTGAGATGGGGGCTCTATAGAGAGCTCCATAGTGCAGACATGGCGGGTGAGTTGGGGGCTCTATAGAGAATTCCATAGGGCAGACATGGCGGGTGTAGGGGCTCTATAGAGAGCTCCAAAGGGAGACATGGCGGGTGTAGGGGCTCTTTAGAGAGCTCCATAGGGAGACATGGCGGGTGTAGGGGCTCTTTAGAGAGCTCCATAGGGCAGACATGGCGGGTGAAATGGGGGCTCTATAGAGAGCTCCATAGGGCACACATGGCGGGTGAGATGGGGGCTCTATAGAGAGCTCCATAAGGCAGACATGGCGGGTGAGATGGGGGCTCTATAGAGAGCTCCATAGGGCAGAGATGGTGGGTGTAGGGGCTCTATAGAGAGCTCCATAAGGCAGACATGGCGGTTGAGATGGGGGCTCTATAGAGAGCTCCATAGGGCAGACATGGCGGGTGTAGGGGCTCTATAGAGAGCTCCATAGGGCAGTCATGGCGGGTGTAGGGGCTCTATAGAGAGCTCAATAGGGCAGACATGGCGGGTGTAGGGGCTCTATACAGAGCTCCATAGGGCAGACATGGCTGGTAAGATGAAGGCTCTATAGAGAGCTCCATAGGGCAGACATGGCAGGTGAGATGGGGGTTCTATAGAGAGCTCCATAGGGCAGACATGGCGGGTGAGATGGGGTCTCTATAGAGAGCTCCATAAGGAAGACATGGGGGTTAGATGGGCGCTCTATAGAGAGCTCCATAGGGCAGACATGGCTGGTGAGATGGGTGCTCTATAGAGAGCTCCATAGGGCACACATGGCGGGTTTAGGGGCTCTATAGAGAGATCCATAGGGAAGACATGGCGGGTGAGATGGGGGCTCTATAGAGAGCTCCATAGGGCAGACATGGCTGGTGAGATGGGGGCTCTATAGAGAGCTCCATAGGGCAGACATGGCGGGTGAGATGGGGGCTATATAGAGAGCTCCATAGGGGAGACATGGCGGGAGAGATGGGGGCTCTATAGAGAGCTCAATAGGACAGACATGGCGGGTGAGATGGGGGCTATATAGAGATCTCCATAGGGCAGACATGGCAGGCGTAGGGGCCCTATAGAGAGCTCCATAGGGCAGACATGGCGGGTGAGATGGGGTCTCTATAGAGAGCTCCATAGGGCAGACATGGGGAGAGTAGTGGCTCAATAGAGAGCTCCATAAGGCAGACATGGCAGGCGTAGGGGCTCTATAGAGAGCTCCATAGGGGAGACATGGCGGGTGAGATGGGGGCTCTATAGAGAGCTCCATAGGGCAGACATGGCGGGTGAGATGGGGGCTCTATAGAGAGCTCCATAGGGCAGACATGGCGGGTGAGATGGGGGCTATATAGAGAGCTCCATAGGGGAGACATGGCGGGAGCGTTGGGGGCTCTATAGAGAGCTCCATAGGACAGACATGGCGGGTGAGATGGGGGCTATATAGAGAGCTCCATAGGGCAGACATGGGGAGTGTATGGGCTCTATAGAAAGCTCCATAGGGCAGACATGGCGGGTGAGATGGGGGCTCCATAGAGATCTCCATAGGGCAGACATGGCGGTTGTAGGGGGCTGTATAGAGAGCTCCATAGGGAAGACATTGGGAGTGTAGGGGCTCTATAGAGAGCTCTATAGGGGAGACATGGCGGGTGAGATGGGGGCGCTATAGAGAGCTCCATAGGGCAGACATAGCGGGTGTGATGGGGGCTCTATAGAGAGCTCCATAGTGCAGACATGGCGGGTGAGATGGGGGCTCTATAGAGAGTTCCATAGGGCAGAAATGGCGGGTGTAGGGGCTCTATAGAGAGCTCCATAGGGAGACATGGCGGGTGTAGGGGCTCTATAGAGAGCTCCATAGGGGAGACATGTCGGGTGAGATGGGGGCTCTATAGAGAGCTCCATAGGGCACACAGAGCTGGTGAGATGGGGGCTCTATAGAGAGCTCCATAGGGCAGATATGACGGGTGAGATGGGGATTCTATAGAGAGGTCCATAGTGCAGACATGGTGGGTGTAGTGGCTCTATAGAGAGCTCTATTGGGCAGACATTGCGGGTGAGATGGGGGCTCTATAGAGAGCTCCATAGGGCAGACATGGCGGGTGTAGGGGCTCTATAGAGAGCTCCATAGGGCAGACAAGGCGGGTGAGATGGGGGCTCTATAGAGAGCTCCATAGGGCAGACATGGCGGGTGTAGGGGCTTTATAAAGAGCTCCATAGGGCAGACATGGCGGGTGAGATGGGGGCTCTATAGAGAGCTCCATAGGGCAGACATGGCGGGTAAGATGAAGGCTCTATAGAGAGCTCCATAGGGCAGCCATGGCAGGTGAGATGGGGGCTCTATAGACAGCTCCATAGGGCAGACATGGCGGGTGAGATGGGGGTCTAGAGTGAGCTCTATAGGGCAGACATGGCGGGTGAGATGGGGGCTCTATAGAGAGCTCCATAGTGCAGACATGGCGGGTTAGATGGGGGCTATATAGAGAGCTCCATAGGGGAGACATGGCGGGAGAGATGGCGGCTCTGTAGAGAGCTCCATAGGACAGACATGGCGGGTAAGATGGGGGCTATATAGAGAGCTCCATAGGGCAGACATGACGGGTGTAGGGGCTCTATAGAGAGCTCCATAGGGCAGACATGGCGGGTGAGATGGGGGCTCTATAGAGAGCTCCATAGGGCAGACATGGCAGGTGAGATGGGGGCTCTATAGAGAGCTAAAGAGGGCAGACATGGCGGGTGAGATTGGGGCTCTATAGAGAGCTCCATAGGGCAGACATGGCGGGTGAGATGGGGGCTCTATAGAGAGCTCCATAAGGCAGACATGGTGGGTGTAGGGGCTCTATAGAGAGCTCCATTGGGTAGACATGGCGGGTGAGATGGGGGCTCTATAGAGAGCTCCATAGGGAAGACATTGCGGGTGAGATGGGGGCTCTATAGAGAGCTCCATAGTGCAGACATGGCGGGTGAGTTGGGGGCTCTATAGAGAATTCCATAGGGCAGACATGGCGGGTGTAGGGGCTCTATAGAGAGCTCCAAAGGGAGACATGGCGGGTGTAGGGGCTCTTTAGAGAGCTCCATAGGGAGACATGGCGGGTGTAGGGGCTCTTTAGAGAGCTCCATAGGGCAGACATGGCGGGTGAAATGGGGGCTCTATAGAGAGCTCCATAGGGCACACATGGCGGGTGAGATGGGGGCTCTATAGAGAGCTCCATAAGGCAGACATGGCGGGTGAGATGGGGGCTCTATAGAGAGCTCCATAGGGCAGAGATGGTGGGTGTAGGGGCTCTATAGAGAGCTCCATAAGGCAGACATGGCGGTTGAGATGGGGGCTCTATAGAGAGCTCCATAGGGCAGACATGGCGGGTGTAGGGGCTCTATAGAGAGCTCCATAGGGCAGTCATGGCGGGTGTAGGGGCTCTATAGAGAGCTCAATAGGGCAGACATGGCGGGTGTAGGGGCTCTATACAGAGCTCCATAGGGCAGACATGGCTGGTAAGATGAAGGCTCTATAGAGAGCTCCATAGGGCAGACATGGCAGGTGAGATGGGGGTTCTATAGAGAGCTCCATAGGGCAGACATGGCGGGTGAGATGGGGACTCTATAGAGAGCTCCATAGGGGAGACATGGCGGGAGAGATGGGGGCTCTATAGAGAGCTCTATAGGGCAGACATGGCGGGTGAGATGGGGGCTCTATAGAGAGCTCCATAGGGCAGACATGGCGGGTAAGATGAAGGCTCTATAGAGAGCTCCATAGGGCAGACATGGCAGGTGAGATGAAGGCTCTATAGAGAGCTCCATAGGGCAGACATGGCGGGTGAGATGGGGGCTCTATAGAGAGCTCTATAGGGCAGACATGGCGGGTGAGATGGGGGCTCTATAGAGAGCTCCATAGGGCAGACATGGCGGGTGAGATGGGGGCTATATAGAGAGCTCCATAGGGGAGACATGGCGGGAGAGATGGGGGCTCTATAGAGAGCTCCATAGGGCAGACATGGCGGGTGAGATGGGGGCTATATAGAGAGCTCCATAGGGCAGACATGGCGAGTGTAGGGGCTCTATAGAGAGCTCCATAGGGCAGACATGGCGGGTGAGATAGGGGCTCTATAGAGAGCTCCATAGGGCAGACATGGCGGGTGAGATGGGGGCTCTATAGAGAGCTAAATAGGGCAGACATGGCGGTTGAGATTGGGGCTCTATAGAGAGCTCCATAGGGCAGACATTGCGGGTGAGATGGGGGCTCTATAGAGAGCTCCATAAGGCAGACATGGTCGGTGTAGGGGCTCTATAGAGAGCTCCATAGGGCAGACATGGCAGGTGAGTTGGGGGCTCTATAGAGAGCTCCATAGGGCAGACATGGCGGGTGAGATGGGGGCTCTATAGAGAGGTCCATAGGGCAGACATGGCGGGTGTAGGGGCTCTATAGAGAGCTCCATAGGGAGACATGGCGGGTGTAGGGGCTCTATAGAGAGCTCCATAGGGCACACATGGCGGGTGAGATGGGGGCTCTATAGAGAGCTCCATAAGGCAGACATGGCGGGTGAGATGGGGACTCTATAGAGAGCTCCATAGTGCAGAGATGGTGGGTGTAAGGGCTCTATAGAGAGCTCCATAGGGCAGATATTGCGGTTGAGATGGGGGCTCTATAGAGAGCTCCATAGGGCAGACATGGCGGGTGTAGGGGCTCTATAGAGAGCTCAATAGGGCAGACATGGCGGGTGTAGGGGCTCTATAGAGAGCTCCATAGGGCAGACATGGCGGGTAAGATGGGGGCTCTATACAGAGCTCCATAGGGCAGATATGGCGGGTAAGATGAAGGCTCTATAGATAGCTCCATAGGGCAGACATGGCAGGTGAGATGGGGGCTCTATAGAGAGCTCCATAGGGCAGACATGGCGGGTGAGATGGGGGCTCTATAGAGAGCTCCATAGGTGAGACATGGCGGGAGAGATGGGGGCTCTATAGAGAGCTCTATAGGGCAGACATGGTGGGTGAGATGGGGGCTCCATAGAGAGCTCCATAGGGCAGACATGGCGGGTGAGATGGGGGCTCTATAGAGAGCTCCATAGGGCAGACATGGCAGGCGTAGGGGCTCTATAGAGAGCTCCATAGGGCAGACATGGCGGGTGATTTGGGGGCTCTATAGAGAGCTCCACAAAGCAGACATGGCAGGTGAGATGGGGGTTCTATAGAGAGCTCCATAGGGCACACATGGCGGGTTTAGGGGCTCTATAGAGAGCTCCATAGGGCAGACATGGCGGGTGAGATGGGGGCTCTATAGAGAGCTCCATAAAGCAGACATGGCGGGTGAGATGGGGGCTCTATAGAGAGCTCCATAGGGCACACATGGCGGGTTTAGGGGCTCTATAGAGAGCTCCGTAGGGCAGACATGGCGGGTGAGATGGGGTCTCTATAGAGAGCTCCATAAGGAAGACATGGGGGTTAGATGGGGACTCTATAGAGAGCTCCATAGGGCAGACATGGCTGGTGAGATGGGTGCTCTATAGAGAGCTCCATAGGGCACACATGGCGGGTTTAGGGGCTCTATAGAGAGCTCCATAGGGAAGACATGGCGGGTGAGATGGGGGCTCTGTAGAGAGCTCCATAGGGCAGACATGGCTGGTGAGATGGGGGCTCTATAGAGAGCTCCATAGGGCAGACATGGCGGGTGAGATGGGGGCTATATAGAGAGCTCCATAGGGGAGACATGGCGGGTGTAGGGGCTCTATAGAGAGATCCATAGGGCAGTCATGGCGGGTGTAGGGGCTCTATAGAGAGCTGAATAGGGCAGACATGGCGGGTGTAGGGGCTCTATAGAGAGCTCCATAGGGCAGACATGGCTGGTGAGATGGGGGCTCTATAGAGAGCTCAATAGGACAGACATGGCGGGTGAGATGGGGGCTATATAGAGAGCTCCATAGGGCAGACATGGCGGGTGTAGGGGCTCTATAGAGAGCTCCATAGGGCAGACATGGGGAGAGTAGTGTCTCAATAGAGAGCTCCATAAGGCAGACTTGGCAGGCGTAGGGGCTCTATAGAGAGCTCCATAGGGGAGACATGGCGGGTGAGATGGGGGCTCTATAGAGAGCTCCATAGGGCAGACATGGCGGGTGAGATGGGGGCTCTATAGAGAGCTCCATAGGGCAGTCATGGCGGGTGTAGGGGCTCTATAGAGAGCTGAATAGGGCAGACATGGCGGGTGTAGGGGCTCTATAGAGAGCTCCATAGGGCAGACATGGCTGGTGAGATGGGGGCTCTATAGAGAGCTCAATAGGACAGACATGGCGGGTGAGATGGGGGCTATATAGAGAGCTCCATAGGGCAGACATGGCGGGTGTAGGGGCTCTATAGAGAGCTCCATAGGGCAGACATGGGGAGAGTAGTGTCTCAATAGAGAGCTCCATAAGGCAGACATGGCAGGCGTAGGGGCTCTATAGAGAGCTCCATAGGGGAGACATGGCGGGTGAGATGGGGGCTCTATAGAGAGCTCCATAGGGCAGACATGGCGGGTGAGATGGGGGCTCTATAGAGAGTTCCATAGGGCAGACATGGCGGGTGAGATGGGGGCTCTATAGAGAGCTCCATAGGACAGACATGGCGGGTGAGATGGTGGCTATATAGAGAGCTCCATAGGGCACACATGACGGGTGTAGGGGCTCTATAGGGAGCTCCATAGGGCAGACATGGCGGGTGAGATGGGGGCTCTATAGAGAGCTCCATAGGGCAGACATGGCAGGTGAGATGGGGGCTCTATAGAGAGCTAAAGAGGGCAGACATGGCGGGTGAGATTGGGGCGCTATAGAGAGCTCCATAGGGCAGACATGGCGGGTGAGATGGGGGCTCTATAGAGAGTTCCATAGTGCAGACATGGCGGGTGAGATGGGGGCTCTATAGAGAGTTCCATAGTGCAGACATGGCGGGTGAGATGGGGGCTCTATAGAGAGCTCCATAGGGCAGACATGGCGGGTGAAATGGGGGCTCTGTAGAGAGCTCCATAGGGCACACATGGCGGGTGAGATGGGGGCTCTATAGAGAGCTCCATAAGGCAGACATGGCGGGTGAGATGGGGGCTCTATAGAGAGCTCCATAGGGCAGACATGGCGGGTGTAGGGGCTCTATAGAGAGCTCCATAGGGCAGTCATGGCGGGTGTAGGGGCTCTATAGAGAGCTGAATAGGGCAGACATGGCGGGTGTAGGGGCTCTATAGAGAGCTCCATAGGGCAGACATGGCGGGTGAGATGGGGTCTCTATACAGAGCTCCATAGGGCAGACATGGCGGGTAAGATGAAGGCTCTATAGAGAGCTCCATAGGGCAGACATGGCAGGTGAGATGGGGGTTCTATAGAGAGCTACATAGGGCAGACATGGCGGGTGAGATGGGGACTCTATAGAGAGCTCCATAGGGGAGACATGGCGGGAGAGATGGGGGCTCTATAGAGAGCTCCATAGGGCATACATGGTGGGTGAGATGGGGGCTCCATAGAGAGCTCCATAGGGCAGACATGGCGGGTGAGATGGGGGCTCTATAGAGAGCTCCATAAAGCAGACATGGCAGGTGAGATGGGGGCTCTATAGAGAGCTCCATAGGGCAGACATGGCGGGGGAGATGGGGGCTCTATAGAGAGCTCCATAGGGCAGACATGGCAGGCGTACGGGCTCTATAGAGAGCTCCATAGGGCAGACATGGCGGGTGAGATGGGGGCTCTATAGAGAGCTCCATAAGGCAGACATGGCAGGTGAGATGGGGGCTCTATAGAGAGCTCCATAGGGCACACATGGCGGGTTTAGGGGCTCTATAGAGAGCTCCATAGGGCAGACATGGCGGGTGAGATGGGGGCTCTATAGAGAGCTCCATAAAGCAGACATGGTGGATGAGATGGGGGCTCTATAGAGAGCTCCATAGGGCACACATGGCGGGTTTAGGGGCTCTATAGAGAGCTCCATAGGGCAGACATAGCATCTGAGATGGGGGCTCTATAGAGAGCTCCATAGGGTAGACATGGCGGGTGAGATGGGGGCTCTATAGAGAGCTCCATAGGGCAGACATGGCTGGTGAGATGGGGGCTCTATAGAGAGCTCCATAGGGCACACATGGCGGGTTTACGGGCTCTATAGAGAGCTCCATAGGGCAAACATCGCGGGTGAGATGGTGGCTCTATAGAGAGCTCCATAGGGCAGACATGGCGGGTGAGATGGGGGTTCTATAGAGAGCTCCATAGGGCAGACATGGCGGTCGTAGGGGCTCTATAGAGAGCTCCATAGGGCAGACATGGGGAGTGAGATGGGGGCTCTATAGAGAGCTCCATAGGGCAGACATGGCGGGTTTAGGAGCTCTATAGAGAGCTCCATAGGGCAGATATTGCGGGCGTAGGGGCTCTATAGGTTGGTTCATAGATGGGAATTACTGGCACCTATTGAAGCTCCATACGGCCTACAGAGAGGGAGGGACAAGAGCTCCGTTGCGGGCGCCTCATCAGGGATTATGGGTCTCTATAGTGTCTTTATGGGTCTCTATGTGTCTCTATGGTGTCCATTGGTCCCTATGGGTCTCTATAGATCTGTATGGTCTCTATAAGTCCCTATGGATCTCTATGGGTCTCTCTCAAAACTAGCAGCAGGTTCTTCAGCGCTCGCCTGTCTCCTCGGAAGACCAACACCCGGGGAACGCATTGTTAACCACCCTGCTTGTCCGCAAGGCTGACAATGTCTGGGACGGGGGAGAGAGCAATTGCAGGTCTTTGCAGAAGGATCTGCCAGTGAAGAGCGCTCACTTTGCTCTTTGAAATGAGGCGCTCCATAGAGGATGGCAAGCATTCACAGGAGCTGCAGAAGGTCTCCTTGATGCTTGCCCTAGAGAGCGTTCGTACTGCCTGGAGCAGCAAGAGAAGGAGAACCGAAATTGACAGGTACGGCAAGGCCCTGCAACGCGGCATTAGTCCCCTAGATCCATGCCACGGTCTCTGCTGCCATCTATTGTCCGTTTAGGCACACTACAGTCCCTTCGGGAAAGAACAGGTATTTCTTTCCATAAAGTGGAGCAGATGAAAAAAACCAGCGACTGGTGATAGGGGCTCTCTCTGCAGCGGGCTCCATAAGCGCGATCCAGGGCGCAATAGGGGCTGTATAAGGGGCTCGGTATTTGAAGAGTGCGACAAGGGGCTGTAGAGGGGGCCACTTGCGGGATCCATTGGCTGTGAGAGAAGCTCCTGGGGTGGGGTTCCGTGAGTGCAACACTGGGGGGACGACAGGGGCTCTAGAGGGGGCTACGTACAGGGTACACATGGCACTATAACTGCTATACTTGGGACACCGTAGCAGGAATTTACGTGGTGCGATAGGAGATCTATAGGGGACTCGGTAAGCTTGATAGGGGCTTTATAAGGTGCTCGTAAGTGGGAAGTGCAAATTAATCAAAAGGCAGCAGGGAGCCTGGTACACAGTGCATGCAGTGGCAGGTGTCTGACCTCAGATGAAGACAAGAGGACAGAGTTTAGCAGCTGCTAAAATTGGCAGAACAGATGCTGATAAGAAGCACAGAAAGTATCAGAAGCTTTCTGAAAGTCTTCTGGACAAACCAAAGCCTGAATACAAAAGAACTTGCAAAATTAATTAGAAAGGAAAAAAACCTCAATTACGCGTTTAACAAGAAAACCGTTTTCTACGCCTCATACAGCAACTTAAAAACAAAGTTTCACTTGTGGTAACTGTTCCACACAAAATTGTAATTTTTTGACACGAGAATATTCTTCACTGGCAGATCCTTCTGCAAAGACCTGCAATTGCTCTCTCCCCCGTCCCAGACATTGTCAGCCTTGCGGACAAGCAGGGTGGTTAACAATGCGTTCCCCGGGTGTTGGTCTTCCGAGGAGACAGGCGAGCGCTGAAGAACCTGCTGCTAGTTTTGAGTGATTTAATGCCTTCTACGGAAACAGATTCACCAGCGGCTGAGAATTCCCACTGCAGTGATGTGGCTGCTAACTGCAGAGAGGGATGAAGATTCAAATGACTGCTGCTGTCGGAGGGAAGGAGCAGACAGACTGCTTTTCTGAAAACTTTTGACAGCAACACGTTTCAGCGCTAGCAGTTCTCAGACAGCTTTACCCGTTAGTGCAAAGAACCTGTGGAACCGGAGTCTACTGAAAATGCCCAAGAATGCGCGCGGAGCTTGCTCGGCTAAGCAAGAGCACACAGGCTCTCTCCCCGGAGGTTTCAACCTCCGCGGACGAAGGCGCTTGCGGGGAAGCCGGTTTCCTCTATCAGACAGACACCGGCGTTTTACAGCCATGCGGAAGAGCTGTGGCAGAGACGGCAGAAGAGAGCGGAGAAGGCACGGCTCCGAGGCAAGAGGTAGACTGGAAGGCGCACCTGTGTGTGATGAATATACTGGCAAGGAACAGATTTCACATCCTACGGTACACAGAGAGACTTATCTCTCTATGTAAAGCTTCCGTGCATCCCGAGACTGCTGGGAAGCACATGAAAATATGAATCGCTCCTCACTGGTCTATTACCAGTTCGTTTGAGTACTTGTGCTGCGCAGACGAAGGCAGAGGATGGTCTTGCAGCGTGAAACTTTTCTCGTCTGACAGGTTTCTTTTCTGAGCAACAGCTAGACGTTTTACCGTGGTGCGGCTGCTTACAGCTGAGATGGATGAAGATTTAAATGACTGCTGCTGTCGGAGGGAAGGAGCAGACCGACTGCTTTTTTGTGACTATGGAACCGGCTGTAAAAGGGGCTCCGTTAGGAGGGACATTTAGAGTGTAGTAGGGGCTCTAGAGACGGCTCCATAGGCGAGACAAAGAGCGAGATAGGGACTCAAGAGAGGGTCCCATATGCGCGACTTATCGCAGGGATAGGAACTTTATAGGGGGTTCCACTGGGGCGACCCAGGGCGCGATAGGCGCTCAATAGAGGGTGGCATTAGGTGTACAGAGGGATCTCCCTCTAGACCTTCTATCACCACCAAGAATTCCCTGCTATCGAGCCCCTATCTCTATCTTTGCCTCCACTATGCAGCCCTCTACAGAGCCCGTTTCTTGCTCCCTATCTTCCTCCTATGGAACCTCTAGTACCGCCTCTACGGCACCCTCGGTCGCACTTCTGCTGCCTCCTCAAGAGCCCCTATCGCTCCCCTTATGATCCCGCTACGGAGCCCTCCGAAGAGCACCTGTCGAACCCTCTGTACCCCTCATGCCACCCTCTAGCTACGTCTAGCTGTTGCTCAGAAAAGAAACCTGTCAGACGAGAAAAGTTTCACCCTGCAAGACCATCCTCTGCCTTCGTCTGCGCAGCACAAGTAATCAAACGAACTGGTAATAGAGCAGTGAGGAGCGATTCATATTTTCATGTGTTTCCCAGCAGACTCGGGCCACCACGTGGCCCCCCAGGCCCCACCAGAGCCCAGGGTCCTGGCAAGCTTTGAGCTTTGGCTCCACGCAAACTCCTGCCCCCCAGGTAGGGACTCACCCTGAGCGCCGCAGCCCAGGGGTGCTCCTGGGGTGGCACCACTCACGGCTGCTGTCTCTCCTCCAGGCTCAGACCTCCTGTGCCCCAGCAGCAGCCGCCCTTCTCATGGCCGTGTCCCCAGGTACTTCTGGAGAGGTTCCTCCCTGGGCAGGGATGTCCGCTGGGTGCCAGAGGGCTCGGTAGTGGGGGGCAGCAGATGGCCTGAGGGAGCCGTGCTAGGTCAGGGGGACCCTCCAGGGGCACCCACCGAGCAGGCCCCCATTGCCAACGTCAATGGGCTTCATATAAGGACCCCCCACCGCCTATAGGTGACCCCCACCCCCCATAGGTGACATGTGACCCCCAACCACCTTATATGTGACCACCCCACCACCTATAGGTGACACCCATCCCCATATGTGGGTCCCAGTCCCCATATGTGGGTCCCACATCCCTTATGTGACCCCCACCCCCTATATGTGACCCCCCCACCCCCTATAGCTTACCCCACCCCTATAGGTGACCCCCACCCCCTATAAGAGACACCCACCCCCTATGTGTGACCCCCCCACCCCCTACAGGTGACCCCCACCCCCTATAGGTGACTCCCACTCCCATTATGTGACCCCCCCTATAGGTGACCCCCTCACCCCCTGTATGTGACCTCCCACGCCCCCTATAGGTGACACGCAGCCCCCATACTGACCCCCCCACCCCAAATATGTGAACCCCACCAACCTTATATGTGACAACCTCACCCCCTATAGAAGACCCCCCCACCCTCTATAGGTGACCCCCACCCCCCATATGTGGGTCCCACCCCCGTTACGTGACCCCCACCCCATATATGTGACTCCCCCACCCCCTATAGTTGACACTCACCCCCTACATGTGACCCCCACCCCCTATAGGTGACTCCCACCCCCCCTTATGTGACCCCTCCACATCCCATAGGTGACCCCCACCCCCTATATGAGACCCCCCCACCCCCTATATCTGACCCCCCAGCACCCCCGATGTGTTATCCCCACTCTCTATAGGTGACCCCCATCCCCTGCATGTGGGTCTCTGCCCCCCCCATAGAGCACCTATAGAGCATTCTGCACCCCGTATATAGCCCCTCTCTCAGCCCCCTATAGAGCTCGGATCACGGATCAAGTTCCCCTCTAGAGCCGTTATGGCTCTCCCTCTCCCCTGGCCTCTATAGAGCTCCTATGGGGCCCCTTATACAGCCCCTATGGAACCCCGTAAGCTCCTGCTATGGTGCCCCCTGGGTATCCCGTATGCAGCCCCCGATAGAGCCCCCATGGAATGCCCTATCATGGCCTCCGCGTGAGGAGACCCTTCTACAACAACCCTCATGTCTACACTATGGAGCCCTCTATAGGGGCCCTATAGCGCACCCTACGTCCCTCCTATAGAACCACTTACACAGCCCCTATAGCACCCTGTAGCGTGCTTAAGGAACCCCCTAGAGAGCCCCTACAGTGCTCCAAAGTTTCCCCATGTGCTGGGTGCTCTACAGGCTCTATAGAGAGCTCCATACAGCAGATATGGCAGGCGTAGGGGCTCTATAGAGAGCTCCATAGGGCAGACATGGCGGGTGAGATGGGGGCTCTATAGAGAGCTCCATAGGGCAGACATGGGGAGTGTAGGGGCTCTATAGAGAGCTCCATAAGGCAGACATGGCAGGCGTAGGCGCTCTATACAGAGCTCCATAGGGGAGACATGGCGGGTGAGATGGGGGCTCTATAGACAGCTCCATAGGGCAGACATGGCGGGTGAGATGGGGGCTCTATAGAGAGCTCCATAGGGCAGACATGGCGGGTGAGATGGGGGCTCTATAGAGAGCTCCATAGGGCAGACATGGCGGGTGTAGGGACTCTATAGAAAGCTCCATAGGGAGACATGGCGGGTGTAGGGGCTCTATAGAGAGCTCCATAGGGCAGACATGTCGGGTGAGATGAGGGCTCTTTAGAGAGCACCATAGGGCACACATGGCAGGTGAGATTGGGACTCTATAGAGAGCTCCATAGTGCAGACATGGTTGGTGTAGGGGCTCTATAGACAGCTCTATGGGGCAGAAATGGCGGGTGAGATGGTGGCTCTATAGAGAGCTCCATAGGGCAGACATGGCGGGTGTAGGGGCTCTATAGAGAGCTCCATAGGGCAGACATGGCGGTGAGATGGGGGCTCTATAGAGAGCTCCATAGGGCAGACATGGCGGGTAAGATGAAGGCTCTATAGAGAGCTCCATAGGGCAGACATGGCAGGTGAGATGGGGGCTCTATAGAGAGCTCCATAGGGCAGAAATGGCGGGTGAGATGGGGGCTCTATAGAGAGCTCTATAGGGCAGACCTGGCGGGTGAGATGGGGGCTAAATAGAGAGCTCCATAGGGGAGACATGGCGGGAGAGATGGGGGCTAAATAGAGAGCTCCATAGGGGAGACATGGCGGGAGAGATGGGGGCTCTATAGAGAGGTCCATAGGACAGGCATGGCGGGTGAGATGGGGGGTATATAGAGAGCTCCATAGGGCAGACATGGCGGGTGTAGGGGCTCTATAGAGAGCTCCATAGGGCAGACATGGCGGGTGAGATGGGGTCTCTATAGAGAGCTCCATAGGGCAGACATGGCGGGTGAGATGGGGGCTCTATAGAGAGCTAAAGAGGGCAGACATGGCGGGTGAGATTGGGGCTCTATAGAGAGCTCCATAGGGAAGACATGGCGGGTGAGATGGGGGCTCTATAGAGAGCTCCATAAGGCAGACATGGTGGGTGTAGGGGCTCTATAGAGAGCTCCATAGGGCAGACCTGGCGGGTGAGATGGGGGCTCTATAGAGAGCTCCATAGGGCAGACATGGCAGGTGAGATGGGGGCTCTATAGAGAGCTCCATAGGGCAGACATTGCGGGTGAGATGGGGGCTCTATAGAGAGCTCCATAGGGCAGACATGGCGGGTGAGATGGGGGCTCTATAGAGAGTTCCATAGGGCAGACATGGCGGGTGTAGGGGCTCTATAGAGAGCTCCATAGGGAGACATGGCGGGTGTAGGGGCTCTATAGAGAGCTCCATAGGGCAGACATGTCGGGTGAGATGGGGGCTCTATAGAGAGCTCCATAGGGCAGACATGGCGGGTGAGATGGGGACTCTATAGAGAGCTCCATAGTGCAGAGATGGTGGGTGTAAGGGCTCTATAGAGAGCTCCATAGGGCAGACATGGCGGTTGAGATGGGGTCTCTATAGAGAGCTCCATAGGGCAGTCATGGCGGGTGTAGGGGCTCTATAGAGAGCTCCATAGGGCAGACATGGTGGGTGTAGGGGCTCTATAGAGAGCTCCATAGGGCAGACATGGCGGGTGTAGGGGCTCTATAGAGAGCTCCATAGGACAGACATGGCAGGTGAGATGGGGGCTCTATAGAGAGCTCCATAGGGCAGACATGGCGGGGGAGATGGGGGCTCTATAGAGAGCTCCATAGGGGAGACATGGCGGAAGAGATGGGGGCTCTATAGAGAGCTCCATAGGGCAAACATGGTGGGTGAGATGGGGGCTCTATAGAGAGCTACATAGGGCAGACATGGCGGGTGAGATGGGGGCTCTATAGAGAGCTCCATAAAGCAGACATGGCAGGTGAGATGGGCGCTCTATAGAGAGCTCCATAGGGCAGACATGGCGGGTGAGGTGGGGGCTCTATAGAGAGCTCCATAGGGCACACATGGCGGGTTTAGGGGCTCTATAGAGAGCTCCGTAGGGCAGACATGGCGGGTGAGATGGGGTCTCTATAGAGAGCTCCATAGGGAAGATATGGGGGTTAGATGGGGGCTCTATAGAGAGCTGCATAGGGCAGACATGGCTGGTGAGATGGGTGCTCTATAGAGAGCTCCATAGGGCACACATGGCGGGTTTAGGGGCTCTATAGAGAGCTCCGTAGGGCAGACATGGCGGGTGAGATGGGGTCTCTCTAGAGAGCTCCATAGGGAAGATATGGGGGTTAGATGGGGGCTCTATAGAGAGCTGCATAGGGCAGACATGGCTGGTGAGATGGGTGCTCTATAGAGAGCTCCATAGGGCACACATGGCGGGTTTAGGGGCTCTATAGACAGCTCCATAGGCCAGACATGGCGGGTGAGATGGGGGCTCTATAGAGAGCTCTATAGGGCAGACATGGCGGGTGAGATGGGGGCTCTATAGAGAGCTCCATAGTGCAGACATGGCGGGTGAGATGGGGGGTATATAGAGAGCTCCATAGGGGAGACATGGCGGGAGAGATGGGGGCTCTATAGAGAGCTCCATAGGGCAGACATGACGGGTGTAGGGGCTCTATAGAGAGCTCCATAGGGCAGACATGGCGGGTGAGATGGGGGCTCTATAGAGAGCTCCATAGGGCAGACATGGCAGGTGAGATGGGGGCTCTATAGAGAGCTCCATAGGGGAGACATGGCGGGAGAGATGGGGGCTCTATAGAGAGATCCATAGGGCATACATGGTGGGTGAGATGGGGGCTCTATAGAGAGCTCCATAGGGCAGACATGGCGGGTGAGATTGGGGCTCTATAGAGAGCTCCATAGGGCAGACATGGCGGGTGAGATGGGGGCTCTATAGAGAGCTCCATAGCGCAGACATGGCGGGTGAGATGGGGGCTCTATAGAGAGTTCCATAGGGCAGACATGGCGGGTGTAGGGGCTCTATAGAGAGATCCATAGGGCAGACATGGCGGGTGTAGGGGCTCTATAGAGAGCTCCATAGGGCAGACATATCGGGTGAGATGGGGGCTCTATAGAGAGCTCCATAGGGGAGACATGGCGGGTGAGATGGGGGCTCTATAGAGAGCTCCATAAGGCAGACATGGCGGGTGAGATGGGGACTCTATAGAGAGCTCCATAGTGCAGAGATGGTGGGTGTAAGGGCTCTATAGAGAGCTCCATAGGGCAGACATGGCAGTTGAGATGGGGGCTCTATAGAGAGCTCCATAGGGCAGACATGACGGGTGTAGGGGCTCTATAGAGAGCTCCATAGGGCAGTCATGGCGGGTGTAGGGGCTCTATAGAGAGGTCAATAGGGCAGACATGGCGGGTGTAGGGGCTCTATAGAGAGCTTCATTGGGCAGACATGGCGGGTGAGATGGGGGCTCTATAGAGAGCTCCATAGGGCAGACATGGCAGGTGAGATGGGGGTTCTATAGAGAGCTCCATAGGGCAGACATGGCGGGTTAGATGGGGACTCTATAGAGAGCTCCATAGGGGAGACATGGCGGGAGAGATGGGGGCTCTATAGAGAGCTCCATAGGGCATACATGGTGGGTGAGATGGGGGCTCCACAGAGAGCTCCATAGGGCAGACATGGCGGGTGAGATGGGGGCTCTATAGAGAGCTCCATAAAGCAGACATGGCAGGTGAGATGGGGGCTCTATAGAGAGCTCCATAGGGCAGATATGGCGGGGGAGATCGGGGCTCTATAGAGAGCTCCATAGGGCAGACATGGCAGGCGTACGGGCTCTATAGAGAGCTCCATAGGGCAGACATGGCGGGTGAGATGGGGGCTCTATAGAGAGCTCCATAAGGCAGACATGGCAGGTGAGATGGGGGCTCTATAGAGAGCTCCATAGGGCACACATGGCGGGTTTAGGGGCTCTAAAGAGAGCTCCATAGGGCAGACATGGCGGGTGAGATGGGGGCTCTATAGAGAGCTTCATAAAGCAGACATGGCGGGTGAGATGGGGGCTCTATAGAGAGCTCCATAGGGCACACATGGCGGGTTTAGGGGCTCTATAGAGAGCTCCATAGGACAGACCTGGCGGGTGAGATGGGGTCTCTATAGAGAGCTCCATAGGGAAGACATGGGGGTTAGATGGGGGCTCTATAGAGAGCTCCATAGGGTAGACATGGCTGGTGAGATGGGTGCTCTATAGAGAGCTCCATAGGGCACACATGGCGGGTTTAGGGGCTCTATAGAGAGCTCCATAGGCCAGATATGGCGGGTGAGATGGGGGCTCTATAGAGAGCTCCATAGGGCAGACATGGCTGGTGAGATGGGGGCTCTATAGAGAGCTCCATAGGGCAGACATGGCTGGTGAGATGGGGGCTCTATAGAGAGCTCCATAGGGCAGACATGGCGGGTGAGATGGGGGCTCTATACAGAGCTCCATAGGGCAGACATGGCGGGTGAGATGGGGGCTCTATAGAGAACTAAAGAGAGCAGACATGGCGGGTGAGATTGGGGCTCTATAGAGAGCTCCATATGGCAGACATGGCGGGTGAGATGGGGGCTCTATAGAGAGCTCCATAAGGAAGACATGGTGGGTGTAGGGTCTCTATAGAGAGCTCCATAGGGCAGACATGGCGGGTGAGATGGGGGCTCTATAGAGATCTCCATAAGGCAGACATGGTGGGTGTAGGGGCTCTATAGAGAGCTCCATAGGGCAGACATGGCAGGTGAGATGGGGGCTCTATAGAGAGCTCCATAGGGGAGACATGGTGGGTGAGATGGGGGCTCTATAGAGAGCTCCATAGAGTAGACATGGCGGGGGAGATCGGGGCTCTATAGAGAGCTCCATAGGGCAGACATGGTGGGTGAGATGGGGGCTCTATAGAGAGCTCCATTGGGCAGACATGGCAGGTGAGATGGGGGCTCTATAGAGAGCTCCATAGGGCAGACATGGCGGGTGAGATGGGGGCTCTATAGAGAGCTCCATAGTGCAGACATGGCGGCTGTAGGGGCTCTATAGAGAGCTCCATAGGGCAGACATTGCTGGTGAGATGGGGTGTCTATATAGAGTTCCATAGGGCACACATCGCGGGTTTAGGGGCTCTATAGAGAGCTCCATAGTGCAGACATGGTGGGTGTAGGGGCTCTATAGACAGCTCTATGGGGCAGAAATGGCGGGTGAGATGGTGGCTCTATAGAGAGCTCCATAGGGCAGACATGGCGGGTGTAGGGGCTCTATAGAGAGCTCCATAGGGCAGACATGACGGGTGTAGGGGCTCTATAGAGAGCTCCATAGGGCAGACATGGCGGTGAGATGGGGGCTCTATAGAGAGCTCCATAGGGCAGACATGGCGGGTAAGATGAAGGCTCTATAGAGAGCTCCATAGGGCAGACATGGCAGGTGAGATGGGGGCTCTATAGAGAGCTCCATAGGGCAGAAATGGCCGGTGAGATGGGGGCTCTATAGAGAGCTCTATAGGGCAGACCTGGCGGGTGAGATGGGGGCTAAATAGAGAGCTCCATAGGGGAGACATGGCGGGAGAGATGGGGGCTAAATAGAGAGCTCCATAGGGGAGACATGGCGGGAGAGATGGGGGCTCTATAGAGAGCTCCATAGGACAGGCATGGCGGGTGAGATGGGGGGTATATAGAGAGCTCCATAGGGCAGACATGGCGGGTGTAGGGGCTCTATAGAGAGCTCCATAGGGCAGACATGGCGGGTGAGATGGGGGCTCTATAGAGAGCTAAAGAGGGCAGACATGGCGGGTGAGATTGGGGCTCTATAGAGAGCTCCATAGGGAAGACATGGCGGGTGAGATGGGGGCTCTATAGAGAGCTCCATAAGGCAGACATGGTGGGTGTAGGGGCTCTATAGAGAGCTCCATAGGGCAGACCTGGCGGGTGAGATGGGGGCTCTATAGAGAGCTCCATAGGGCAGACATGGCAGGTGAGATGGGGGCTCTATAGAGAGCTCCATAGGGCAGACATTGCGGGTGAGATTGGGGCTCTATAGAGAGCTCCATAGGGCAGACATGGCGGGTGAGATGGGGGCTCTATAGAGAGTTCCATAGGGCAGACATGGCGGGTGTAGGGGCTCTATAGAGAGCTCCATAGGGCAGACATGGCGGTGAGATGGGGGCTCTATAGAGAGCTCCATAGGGCAGACATGGCGGGTAAGATGAAGGCTCTATAGAGAGCTCCATAGGGCAGACATGGCAGGTGAGATGGGGGCTCTATAGAGAGCTCCATAGGGCAGAAATGGCCGGTGAGATGGGGGCTCTATAGAGAGCTCTATAGGGCAGACCTGGCGGGTGAGATGGGGGCTAAATAGAGAGCTCCATAGGGGAGACATGGCGGGAGAGATGGGGGCTAAATAGAGAGCTCCATAGGGGAGACATGGCGGGAGAGATGGGGGCTCTATAGAGAGCTCCATAGGACAGGCATGGCGGGTGAGATGGGGGGTATATAGAGAGCTCCATAGGGCAGACATGGCGGGTGTAGGGGCTCTATAGAGAGCTCCATAGGGCAGACATGGCGGGTGAGATGGGGGCTCTATAGAGAGCTAAAGAGGGCAGACATGGCGGGTGAGATTGGGGCTCTATAGAGAGCTCCATAGGGAAGACATGGCGGGTGAGATGGGGGCTCTATAGAGAGCTCCATAAGGCAGACATGGTGGGTGTAGGGGCTCTATAGAGAGCTCCATAGGGCAGACCTGGCGGGTGAGATGGGGGCTCTATAGAGAGCTCCATAGGGCAGACATGGCAGGTGAGATGGGGGCTCTATAGAGAGCTCCATAGGGCAGACATTGCGGGTGAGATTGGGGCTCTATAGAGAGCTCCATAGGGCAGACATGGCGGGTGAGATGGGGGCTCTATAGAGAGTTCCATAGGGCAGACATGGCGGGTGTAGGGGCTCTATAGAGAGCTCCATAGGGAGACATGGCGGGTGTAGGGGCTCTATAGAGAGCTCCATAGGGCAGACATGTCGGGTGAGATGGGGGCTCTATAGAGAGCTCCATAGGGCACACATGGCGGGTGAGATGGGGGCTCTATAGAGAGCTCCATAGGGAAGACATGGCGGGTGAGATGGGGGCTCTATAGAGAGCTCCATAGGGCAGACATGGCGGTTGAGATGGGGTCTCTATAGAGAGCTCCATAGGGCAGTCATGGCGGGTGTAGGGGCTCTATAGAGAGCTCCATAGGGCAGACATGGTGGGTGTAGGGGCTCTATAGAGAGCTCCATAGGGCAGACATGGCGGGTGTAGGGGCTCTATAGAGAGCTCCATAGGGCACACATGGCGGGTGAGATGGGGGCTCTATAGAGAGCTCCATAGGACAGACATGGCAGGTGAGATGGGGGCTCTATAGAGAGCTCCATAGGGCAGACATGGCGGGGGAGATGGGGGCTCTATAGAGAGCTCCATAGGGGAGACATGGCGGAAGAGATGGGGGCTCTATAGAGAGCTCCATAGGGCAGACATGGTGGGTGAGATGGGGGCTCTATAGAGAGCTCCATAGGGCAGACATGGCGGGTGAGATGGGGGCTCTATAGAGAGCTCCATAAAGCAGACATGGCAGGTGAGATGGGGGCTCTATAGAGAGCTCCATAGGGCAGACATGGCGGGTGAGGTGGGGGCTCTATAGAGAGTTCCATAGGGCACACATGGCGGGTTTAGGGGCTCTATAGAGAGCTCCGTAGGGCAGACATGGCGGGTGAGATGGGGTCTCTATAGAGAGCTCCATAGGGAAGATATGGGGGTTAGATGGGGGCTCTATAGAGAGCTGCATAGGGCAGACATGGCTGGTGAGATGGGTGCTCTATAGAGAGCTCCATAGGGCACACATGGCGGGTTTAGGGGCTCTATAGAGAGCTCCGTAGGGCAGACATAGCGGGTGAGATGGGGTCTCTATAGAGAGCACCATAGGGAAGATATGGGGGTTAGATGGGGGCTCTATAGAGAGCTGCATAGGGCAGACATGGCTGGTGAGATGGGTGCTCTATAGAGAGCTCCATAGGGCACACATGGCGGGTTTAGGGGCTCTATAGAGAGCTCCATAGGCCAGACATGGCGGGTGAGATGGGGGCTCTATAGAGAGCTCTATAGGGCAGACATGGCGGGTGAGATGGGGGCTCTATAGAGAGCTCCATAGTGCAGACATGGCGTGTGAGATGGGGGCTATATAGAGAGCTCCATAGGGGAGACATGGCGGGAGAAATGGGGGCTCTATAGAGAGCTCCATAGGACACACATAGCGGGTTAGATGGTGGCTATATAGAGAGCTCCATAGGGCAGACATGACGGGTGTAGGGGCTCTATAGAGAGCTCCATAGGGCAGACATGGCGGGTGAGATGGGGGCTCTATAGAGAGCTCCATAGGGCCCACATGGCGGGTGAGATGGGGGCTCTATAGAGAGCTCCATAGGGGAGACATGGCGGGAGAGATGGGGGCTCTATAGAGAGCTCCATAGGGCATACATGGTGGGTGAGATGGGGGCTCTATAGAGAGCTCCATAGGGCATACATGGCGGGTGAGATTGGGGCTCTATAGAGAGCTCCATAGGGCAGACATGGCGGGTGTAGGGGCTCTATAGAGAGCTCCATAGGGCAGTCATGGCGGGTGTAGGGGCTCTATAGAGAGGTCAATAGGGCAGACATGGTGGGTGTAGGGGCTCTATAGAGAGCTCCATAGGGCAGACATGGCGGGTGAGATGGGGGCTCTATAGAGAGCTCCATAAAGCAGACATGGCAGGTGAGATGGGGGCTCTATAGAGAGCTCCATAGGGCACACATGGCGGGTTTAGGGGCTCTAAAGAGAGCTCCATAGGGCAGACATGGCGGGTGAGATGGGGGCTCTATAGAGAGCTCCATAAAGCAGACATGGCGGGTGAGATGGGGGCTCTATAGAGAGCTCCATAGGGCACACATGGGGGTTAGATGGGGGCTCTATAGAGAGCTCCATAGGGTAGACATGGCTGGTGAGATGGGTGCTCTATAGAGAGCTCCATAGGGCACACATGGCGGGTTTAGGGGCTCTATAGAGAGCTCCATAGGCCAGATATGGCGGGTGAGATGGGGGCTCTATAGAGAGCTCCATAGGGCAGACATGGCTGGTGAGATGGGGGCTCTATAGAGAGCTCCATAGGGCAGACATGGCTGGTGAGATGGGGGCTCTATAGAGAGCTCCATAGGGCAGACATGGCGGGTGAGATGGGGGCTCTATACAGAGCTCCATAGGGCAGACATGGCGGGTGAGATGGGGGCTCTATAGAGAACTAAAGAGAGCAGACATGGCGGGTGAGATTGGGGCTCTATAGAGAGCTCCATATGGCAGACATGGCGGGTGAGATGGGGGCTCTATAGAGAGCTCCATAAGGAAGACATGGTGGGTGTAGGGTCTCTATAGAGAGCTCCATAGGACAGACATGGCGGGTGAGATGGGGGCTCTATAGAGAGCTCCATAAGGCAGACATGGTGGGTGTAGGGGCTCTATAGAGAGCTCCATAGGGCAGACATGGCAGGTGAGATGGGGGCTCTATAGAGAGCTCCATAGGGGAGACATGGTGGGTGAGATGGGGGCTCTATAGAGAGCTCCATAGAGTAGACATGGCGGGGGAGATCGGGGCTCTATAGAGAGCTCCATAGGGCAGATATGGCGGGTGAGATGGGGGCTCTATAGAGAGCTCCATTGGGCAGACATGGCAGGTGAGATGGGGGCTCTATAGAGAGCTCCATAGGGCAGACATGGCGGGTGAGATGGGGGCTCTATAGAGAGCTCCATAGTGCAGACATGGCGGGTGTAGGGGCTCTATAGAGAGCTCCATAGGGCAGACATTGCTGGTGAGATGGGGTGTCTATATAGAGTTCCATAGGGCACACATCGCGGGTTTAGGGGCTCCATAGAGAGCTCCATAGGGTAGACATGGCGGGTGAGATGGGGGCAATATAGAGAGCTCCATAGTGCAGACATGGTGGGTGTAGGGGCTCTATAGACAGCTCTATGGGGCAGAAATGGCGGGTGAGATGGTGGCTCTATAGAGAGCTCCATAGGGCAGACATGGCGGGTGTAGGGGCTCTATAGAGAGCTCCATAGGGCAGACATGACGGGTGTAGGGGCTCTATAGACAGCTCCATAGGGCAGACATGGCGGTGAGATGGGGGCTCTATAGAGAGCTCCATAGGGCAGACATGGCGGGTAAGATGAAGGCTCTATAGAGAGCTCCATAGGGCAGACATGGCAGGTGACATGGGGGCTCTATAGAGAGCTCCATAGGGCAGAAATGGCCGGTGAGATGGGGGCTCTATAGAGAGCTCTATAGGGCAGACCTGGCGGGTGAGATGGGGGCTAAATAGAGAGCTCCATAGGGGAGACATGGCGGGAGAGATGGGGGCTAAATAGAGAGCTCCATAGGGGAGACATGGCGGGAGAGATGGGGGCTCTATAGAGAGCTCCATAGGACAGGCATGGCGGGTGAGATGGGGGGTATATAGAGAGCTCCATAGGGCAGACATGGCGGGTGTAGGGGCTCTATAGAGAGCTCCATAGGGCAGACATGGCGGGTGAGATGGGGTCTCTATAGAGAGCTCCATAGGGCAGACATGGCGGGTGAGATGGGGGCTCTATAGAGAGCTAAAGAGGGCAGACATGGCGGGTGAGATTGGGGCTCTATAGAGAGCTCCATAGGGAAGACATGGCGGGTGAGATGGGGGCTCTATAGAGAGCTCCATAAGGCAGACATGGTGGGTGTAGGGGCTCTATAGAGAGCTCCATAGGGCAGACCTGGCGGGTGAGATGGGGGCTCTATAGAGAGCTCCATAGGGCAGACATGGCAGGTGAGATGGGGGCTCTATAGAGAGCTCCATAGGGCAGACATTGCGGGTGAGATTGGGGCTCTATAGAGAGCTCCATAGGGCAGACATGGCGGGTGAGATGGGGGCTCTATAGAGAGTTCCATAGGGCAGACATGGCGGGTGTAGGGGCTCTATAGAGAGCTCCATAGGGAGACATGGCGGGTGTAGGGGCTCTATAGAGAGCTCCATAGGGCAGACATGTCGGGTGAGATGGGGGCTCTATAGAGAGCTCCATAGGGCACACATGGCGGGTGAGATGGGGGCTCTATAGAGAGCTCCATAGGGAAGACATGGCGGGTGAGATGGGGGCTCTATAGAGAGCTCCATAGGGCAGACATGGCGGTTGAGATGGGGTCTCTATAGAGAGCTCCATAGGGCAGTCATGGCGGGTGTAGGGGCTCTATAGAGAGCTCCATAGGGCAGACATGGTGGGTGTAGGGGCTCTATAGAGAGCTCCATAGGGCAGACATGGCGGGTGTAGGGGCTCTATAGAGAGCTCCATAGGGCACACATGGCGGGTGAGATGGGGGCTCTATAGAGAGCTCCATAGGACAGACATGGCAGGTGAGATGGGGGCTCTATAGAGAGCTCCATAGGGCAGACATGGCGGGGGAGATGGGGGCTCTATAGAGAGCTCCACAGGGGAGACATGGCGGAAGAGATGGGGGCTCTATAGAGAGCTCCATAGGGCAGACATGGTGGGTGAGATGGGGGCTCTATAGAGAGCTCCATAGGGCAGACATGGCGGGTGAGATGGGGGCTCTATAGAGAGCTCCATAAAGCAGACATGGCAGGTGAGATGGGGGCTCTATAGAGAGCTCCATAGGGCAGACATGGCGGGTGAGGTGGGGGCTCTATAGAGAGTTCCATAGGGCACACATGGCGGGTTTAGGGGCTCTATAGAGAGCTCCGTAGGGCAGACATGGCGGGTGAGATGGGGTCTCTATAGAGAGCACCATAGGGAAGATATGGGGGTTAGATGGGGGCTCTATAGAGAGCTGCATAGGGCAGACATGGCTGGTGAGATGGGTGCTCTATAGAGAGCTCCATAGGGCACACATGGCGGGTTTAGGGGCTCTATAGAGAGCTCCATAGGCCAGACATGGCGGGTGAGATGGGGGCTCTATAGAGAGCTCTATAGGGCAGACATGGCGGGTGAGATGGGGGCTCTATAGAGAGCTCCATAGTGCAGACATGGCGGGTGAGATGGGGGCTATATAGAGAGCTCCATAGGGGAGACATGGCGGGAGAGATGGGGGCTCTATAGAGAGCTCCATAGGACAGACATGGCGGGTTAGATGGTGGCTATATAGAGAGCTCCATAGGGCAGACATGACGGGTGTAGGGGCTCTATAGAGAGCTCCATAGGGCAGACATGGCGGGTGAGATGGGGGCTCTATAGAGAGCTCCATAGGGCCCACATGGCGGGTGAGATGGGGGCTCTATAGAGAGCTCCATAGGGGAGACATGGCGGGAGAGATGGGGGCTCTATAGAGAGCTCCATAGGGCATACATGGTGGGTGAGATGGGGGCTCTATAGAGAGCTCCATAGGGCATACATGGCGGGTGAGATTGGGGCTCTATAGAGAGCTCCATAGGGCAGACATGGCGGGTGTAGGGGCTCTATAGAGAGCTCCATAGGGCAGTCATGGCGGGTGTAGGGGCTCTATAGAGAGGTCAATAGGGCAGACATGGCGGGTGTAGGGGCTCTATAGAGAGCTCCATAGGGCAGACATGGCGGGTGAGATGGGGGCTCTATACAGAGCTCCATAGGGCAGACATGGCGGGTAAGATGAAGGCTCTATAGAGAGCTCCATAGTGCAGACATGGCAGGTGAGATGGGGGTTCTATAGAGAGCTCCATAGGGCAGACATGGCGGGTTAGATGGGGACTCTATAGAGAGCTCCATAGGGGAGACATGGCGGGAGAGATGGGGGCTCTATAGAGAGCTCCATAGGGCATACATGGTGGGTGAGATGGGGGCTCCATAGAGAGCTCCATAGGGCAGACATGGCGGGTGAGATGGGGGCTCTATAGAGAGCTCCATAAAGCAGACATGGCAGGTGAGATGGGGGCTCTATAGAGAGCTCCATAGGGCAGACATGGCGGGGTAGATCGGGGCTCTATAGAGAGCTCCATAGGGCAGACATGGCAGGCGTACGGGCTCTATAGAGAGCTCCATAGGGCAGACATGGCGGGTGAGATGGGGGCTCTATAGAGAGCTCCATAAGGCAGACATGGCAGGTGAGATGGGGGCTCTATAGAGAGCTCCATAGGGCACACATGGAGGGTTTAGGGGCTCTAAAGAGAGCTCCAGAGGGCAGACATGGCGGGTGAGATGGGGGCTCTATAGAGAGCTCCATAAAGCAGACATGGCGGGTGAGATGGGGGCTCTATAGAGGGCTCCATAGGGCACACATGGCGGGTTATGGGGCTCTATAGAGAGCTCCGTAGGGCAGACATGGCGGGTGAGATGGGGTCTCTATAGAGAGCTCCATAAGGAAGACATGGGGGTTAGATGGGGGCTCTATAGAGAGCTCCATAGGGTAGACATGGCTGGTGAGATGGGTGCTCTATAGAGAGCTCCATAGGGCACACATGGCGGGTTTAGGGGCTCTATAGAGAGCTCCCTAGGCCAGATATGGCGGGTGAGATGGGGGCTCTATAGAGAGCTCCGTAGGGCAGACATGGCGGATGAGAATGGGTCTCTATATAGAGCTCCATAGGGAAGACATGGGGGTTAGATGGGGGCTCTATAGAGAGCTCCATAGGGGAGACATGGCGGGTGAGATGGGGGCTCTATAGAGAGCTCCATAGGGCAGACATGGCGGGTGAGATGGGGGCTCTATAGACAGCTCCATAGGGCAGACATGGCGGGTGAGATGGGGGCTCTATAAAGAGCTCCATAGGGAAGACATGGCGGGTGAGATGGGGGCTCTATAGAGAGCTCAATAGGGGAAACATGGCGGGTGAGATGGGGGTCTATAGAGAGCTCCATAGGACAGACATGGCGGCTGTAGGGGGCTGTATAGAGAGCTCCATAGGGAAGACATGGCGGGTGAGATGGGGGCTCTATAGAGAGCTCCATAGGGCAGACATGGGGGGTGAGATGGGGGCTCTATAGAGAGCTCCATAGGGCAGACATGGCGCGTGAGATGGGGGCTCTATAGAGAGCTCCATAGGGCAGACATGTCAGGCGTAGGGGCTCTATAGAGAGCTCTATAGGGGAGACATGGCGGGTGAGATGGGGGCTCTATAGAGAGCTCCATAGGGCAGACATGGCGGGTGAGATGGGGACACTATAGAGAGCTCCATAGTGCAGACATGGTGGGTGTAGGGGCTCTATAGAGAGCTCTATGGGGCAGACATGGCTGGTGAGATGGGGGCTCTATAGAGAGCTCCATAGGGCAGACATGGCGGGTGTAGGGGCTCTATAGAGAGCTCCATAGGGCAGACATGGCGGGTGAGATGGTGGCTCTATAGAGAGCTCCATAGGGCAGACATGGCGGGTGTAGGGGCTCTATAGAGAGCTCCATAGGGCAGACATGGCGGGTGAGATGGTGGCTCTATAGAGAGCTCCATAGGGCAGACATGGCGGGTGTAGGGGCTCTATAGAGAGCTCCATATTGCAGACATGGCGGGTGAGATGGGGGCTCTATAGAGAGCTCCATAGGGCAGACATGGCTGGTGTAGGAGCTCTATAGAGAGTTCCATAGGGCAGACATTGCGGGCGTAGGGGCTCTATAGGTTGGTTCATAGATGGGAATTACTGGCACCTATTGAAGCTCCATACGGCCTACAGAGAGGGAGGGACAAGAGCTCCGTTGCGGGCGCCTCATCAGGGATTATGGGTCTCTATGGGTGCCTATGGTCTTTATGGGTCTCTATTTGTCTCTATGGTCTCCATGGGTCCCTATGGGTCTCTATAGATCTGTATGGTCTCTATAAGTCCCTATGGATCTCTATGGGTCTCTCTCAAAACTAGCAGCAGGTTCTTCAGCGCTCGCCTGTCTCCTCGGAAGACCAACACCCGGGGAACGCATTGTTAACCACCCTGCTTGTCCGCAAGGCTGACAATGTCTGGGACGGGGGAGAGAGCAATTGCAGGTCTTTGCAGAAGGATCTGCCAGTGAAGAGCGCTCACTTTGCTCTTTGAAATGAGGCGCTCCATAGAGGATGGCAAGCATTCACAGGAGCTGCAGAAGGTCTCCTTGATGCTTGCTCTAGAGAGCGTTCGTACTGCCTGGAGCAGCAAGAGAAGGAGAACCGAAATTGACAGGTACGGCAAGGCCCTGCAACGCGGCATTAGTCCCCTAGATCCATGCCACGGTCTCTGCTGCCATCTATTGTCCGTTTAGGCACACTACAGTCCCTTCGGGAAAGAACAGGTATTTCTTTCCATAAAGTGGAGCAGATGAAAAAAACCAGCGACTGGTGATAGGGGCTCTCTCTGCAGCGGGCTCCATAAGCGCGATCCAGGGCGCAATAGGGGCTGTATAAGGGGCTCGGTATTTGAAGAGTGCGACAAGGGGCTGTAGAGGGGGCCACTTGCGGGATCCATTGGCTGTGAGAGAAGCTCCTGGGGTGGGGTTCCGTGAGTGCAACACTGGGGGGACGACAGGGGCTCTAGAGGGGGCTACGTACAGGGTACACATGGCACTATAACTGCTATACTTGGGACACCGTAGCAGGAATTTACGTGGTGCGATAGGAGATCTATAGGGGGCTCGGTAAGCTTGATAGGGGCTTTATAAGGTGCTCGTAAGTGGGAAGTGCAAATTAATCAAAAGGCAGCAGGGAGCCTGGTACACAGTGCATGCAGTGGCAGGTGTCTGACCTCAGATGAAGACAAGAGGACAGAGTTTAGCAGCTGCTAAAATTGGCAGAACAGATGCTGATAAGAAGCACAGAAAGTATCAGAAGCTTTCTGAAAGTCTTCTGGACAAACCAAAGCCTGAATACAAAAGAACTTCCAAAATTAATTAGAAAGGAAAAAAACCTCAATTACGTGTTTAACAAGAAAACCGTTTTCTACGCCGCATACAGCAACTTAAAAACAAAGTTTCACTTGTGGTAACTGTTCCACACAAAATTGTAATTTTTGACACGAGAATATTCTTCACTGGCAGATCCTTCTGCAAAGACCTGCAATTGCTCTCTCCCCCGTCCCAGACATTGTCAGCCTTGCGGACAAGCAGGGTGGTTAACAATGCGTTCCCCGGGTGTTGGTCTTCCGAGGAGACAGGCGAGCGCTGAAGAACCTGCTGCTAGTTTTGAGTGATTTAATGCCTTCTACGGAAACAGATTCACCAGCGGCTGAGAATTCCCACTGCAGTGATGTGGCTGCTAACTGCAGAGAGGGATGAAGATTCAAATGACTGCTGCTGTCGGAGGGAAGGAGCAGACAGACTGCTTTTCTGAAAACTTTTGACAGCAACACGTTTCAGCGCTAGCAGTTCTCAGACAGCTTTACCCGTTAGTGCAAAGAACCTGTGGAACCGGAGTCTACTGAAAATGCCCAAGAATGCGCGCGGAGCTTGCTCGGCTAAGCAAGAGCACACAGGCTCTCTCCCCGGAGGTTTCAACCTCCGCGGACGAAGGCGCTTGCGGGGAAGTCGGTTTCCTCTATCAGACAGACACCGGCGTTTTACAGCCATGCGGAAGAGCTGTGGCAGAGACGGCAGAAGAGAGCGGAGAAGGCACGGCTCCGAGGCAAGAAGCAGACTGGAAGGCGCACCTGTGTGTGATGAACAGACGCCTGATGAATATACTGGCAAGGAACAGATTTCACATCCTACGGTACACAGAGAGACTTATCTCTCGATGTAAAGCTTCCGTGCATCCCGAGTCTGCTGGGAAGCACATGAAAATATGAATCGCTCCTCACTGGTCTATTACCAGTTCGTTTGAGTACTTGTGCTGCGCAGACGAAGGCAGAGGATGGTCTTGCAGCGTGAAACTTTTCTCGTCTGACAGGTTTCTTTTCTGAGCAACAGCTAGACGTTTTACCGTGGTGCGGCTGCTTACAGCTGAGATGGATGAAGATTTAAATGACTGCTGCTGTCGGAGGGAAGGAGCAGACCGACTGCTTTTTTGTGACTTTGGAACCGGCTGTAAAAGGGGCTCCGTTAGGAGGGACATTTAGAGTGTAATAGGGGCTCTAGAGACGGCTCCATAGGCGAGACAAAGAGCGAGATAGGGACTCGAGAGAGGGTCCCATATGCGCGACTTATCGCAGGGATAGGAACTTTATAGGGGGTTCCACTGGGGCGACCCAGGGCGCGATAGGCGCTCAATAGAGGGTGGCATTAGGGGTACAGAGGGATCTCCCTCTAGACCTTCTATCACCACCAAGAATTCTCTGCTATCGAGCCCCTATCTCTATCTTTGCCTCCACTATGCAGCCCTCTACAGAGCCCGTTTCTTGCTCCCTATCTTCCTCCTATGGAACCTCTAGTACCGCCTCTACGGCACCCTCGGTCGCACTTCTGCTGCCTCCTCGAGAGCCCCTATCGCTCCCCTTATGATCCCGCTATGGAGCCCTCCGAAGAGCACCTGTCGAACCCTCTGTACCCCTCATGCCACCCTCTAGCTACGTCTAGCTGTTGCTCAGAAAAGAAACCTGTCAGACGAGAAAAGTTTCACCCTGCAAGACCATCCTCTGCCTTCGTCTGCGCAGCACAAGTAATCAAACGAACTGGTAATAGACCAGTGAGGAGCGATTCACATTTTCATGTGTTTCCCAGCAGACTCGGGCCACCACGTGGCCCCCCAGGCCCCACCAGAGCCCAGGGTCCTGGCAAGCTTTGAGCTTTGGCTCCACGCAAACTCCTGCCCCCCAGGTAGGGACTCACCCTGAGCGCCGCAGCCCAGGGGTGCTCCTGAGGGTGGCACCACTCACGGCTGCTGTCTCTCCTCCAGGCTCAGACCTTCTGTGCCCCAGCAGCAGCCGCCCTTCTCATGGCTGTGTCCCCAGGTACTTCTGGAGAGGTTCCTCCCTGGGCAGGGATGTCCGCTGGGTGCCAGAGGGCTCGGTAGTGGGGGGCAGCAGATGGCCTGAGGGAGCCGTGCTAGGTCAGGGGGACCCTCCAGGGGCACCCACCGAGCAGGCCCCCATTGCCAACGTCAATGGGCTTCATATAAGGACCCCCCACCGCCTATAGGTGACCCCCACCCCCCATAGGTGACATGTGACCCCCAACCACCTTATATGTGACCACCCCACCACCTATAGGTGACACCCATCCCCATAAGTGGGTCCCAGTCCCCATATGTGGGTCCCACATCCCTTATGTGACCCCCACCCCTTATATGTGACCCCCCCCACCCCCTATAGCTTACCCCACCCCTATAGGTGACCCCCACCCCCTATAAGAGACACCCACCCCCTATGTGTGACCCCCCACCCCCTACAGGTGACCCCCACCCCCTATAGGTGACTCCCACTCCCATTATGTGACCCCCCCTATAGGTGACCCCCTCACCCCCTGTATGTGACCTCCCACGCCCCCTATAGGTGACACGCAGCCCCCATACTGACCCCCCCACCCCATATATGTGAACCCCACCAACCTTATATGTGACAACCTCACCCCCTATAGAAGACCCCCCCACCCTCTATAGGTGACCCCCACCCCCCATATGTGGGTCCCACCCCCGTTATGTGACCCCCACCCCATATATGTGACTCCCCCACCCCCTATAGTTGACACCCACCCCCTACATGTGACCCCCACCCCCTATAGGTGACTCCCATCCCCCCTTATGTGACCCCTCCACATCCCATAGGTGACCCCCACCCCCTATATGAGACCCCCCCACCCCCTATATCTGACCCCCCCGCACCCCCGATGTGTTATCCCCACTCCCTATAGGTGACCCCCATCCCCTGCATGTGGGTCTCTGCCCCCCCCATAGAGCACCTATAGAGCATTCTGCACCCCGTATATAGCCCCTCTCTCAGCCCCCTATAGAGCTCGGATCATGGATCAAGTTCCCCTCTAGAGCCGTTATGGCTCTCCCTCTCCCCTGGCCTCTATAGAGCTCCTATGGGGCCCCTTATACAGCCCCTATGGAACCCCCTAAGCTCCTGCTATGGTGCCCCCTGGGTATCCCGTATGCAGCCCCCGATAGAGCCCCCATGGAATGCCCTATCATGGCCTCCGCGTGAGGAGACCCTTCTACAACAACCCTCATGTCTACACTATGGAGCCCTCTATAGGGGCCCTATAGCGCACCCTACGTCCCTCCTATAGAACCACTTACACAGCCCCTATAGCACCCTGTAGCGTGCTTGAGGAACCCCCTAGAGAGCCCCTATAGTGCTCCAAAGTTTCCCCATGTGCTGGGTGCTCTACAGGCTCTATAGAGAGCTCCATAGAGCAGACATGGCAGGCGTAGGGGCTCTATAGAGAGCTCCATAGGGCAGACATGGCGTGTGAGATGGGGGCTCTATAGAGAGATCCATAGGGCAGACATGGCGGGTGAGATGGGGGCTCAATAGAGAGCTCCATAGGGCAGACATGGCAGGCGTAGGGGCTCTAAAGAGAGCTCCATAGGGCAGACATGGCGGGTGAGTTGGGGGCTCTATAGAGAGCTCCATAAAGTAGACATGGCAGGTGAGATGGGGGCGTTATAGAGAGCTCCATAGGGCACACATGGCGGGTTTAGGGGCTCTATAGAGAGCTCCATAGGGCAGACATGGCGGGTGAGATGGGGGCTCTATAGAGAGCTCCATAGGGCAGACATGGCGGGTGAGATGGGGGCTCTATAGAGAGCTCCATAGGGCAGACATGGCGGGTGTAGGGGCTCTATAGAGAGCTCCATAGGGCAGACATGGCGGGTGTAGGGGCTCTATAGAGAGCTCCATAGAGCAGACATGGCGAGTGAGATGGGGGCTCTATAGAGAGCTAAAGAGGGCAGACATGGCGGGTGAGATGGGGGCTCTATAGAGAGCTCCATAGGGCAGACCTGGCGGGTGAGATGGGGACTCTATAGAGAGCTCCATAGGGCAGAAATGGCAGGTGAGATGGGGGCTCTATAGAGAGCTCCATAGGGCAGACATTGCGGGTGAGATGGGGGCTCTATAGAGAGCTCTATAGGGCAGACATGGCGGGTGAGATGGGGGCTCTATAGAGAGTTCCATAGGGCAGACATGGCGGGTGTAGGGGCTCTATAGAGAGCTCCATAGGGAGACATGGCGGGTGTAGGGGCTCTATAGAGAGCTCCATAGGGCAGACATGTCGGGTGAGATGGGGGCTCTATAGAGAGCTCCATAGGGCACACATGGCGGGTGAGATGGGGGCTCGATAGAGAGCTCCATAAGGGAGACATGGCGGGTGAGAGGGGGACTCTATAGAGAGCTCCATAGTGCAGAGATGGTGGGTGTAAGGGCTCTATAGAGAGCTCCATAGGGCAGACATGGCGGTTGAGATGGGGGCTCTATAGAGAGCTCCATAGGGCAGACATGGCGGGTGTAGGGGCTCTATAGAGAGCTCCATAGGGCAGACATGGCGGGTTTAGGGGCTCTATAGAGAGCTCCATAGGCCAGACATGGCGGGTGAGATGGGGGCTCTATACAGAGCTCCATAGGGCAGACATGGCTGGTGAGATGGGGGCTCTATAGAGAGCTCCATAGGGCAGACATGGTGGGTGAGATGGGGGCTCTATAGAGAGCTCCATAGGGCAGACATGGGGGTTAGATGGGGGCTCTATAGAGAGCTCCATATGTCAGACATGGCTGGTGAGATGGGGGCTGTATAGAGAGTTCCATAGGGCACACATTGCGGGTTTAGGGGCTCTATAGAGATCTACATAGGGCAGACATGGCAGGCGTAGGGGCCCTATAGAGAGCTCCATAGGGGAGACATGGCAAGTGAGATGGGGGCTCTATAGAGAGCTCCATAGGGCAGACATGGCGGGTGAGATGGGGGCTCTATAGAGAGCCCCATAGGGCAGACATGGCGGGTGAGATGCGGGCTCTATAGAGAGCTCCATAGGGAAGACATGGCTGGTGAGATGGGGGCTCTATAGAGAGCTCAATAGGGCATATATTGCGGGTGTAGGGGACCTATAGAGAGCTGCATAGGTCAGACATGGCGGTTGAGATGGGGGCTCTATAGAGAGCTCAATAGGGCAGACATGGCGGGTGAGATTGGGGCTCTATAGAGAGCTCCATAGGGCAGACATGGCGGGTGAGATGGGGGCTCTATAGAGAGCTCCATAGGGCAGACATGGCTCGTGAGATGGGGGCTCTATAGATAGCTCGATAGGGCAGATATGGCGGGTCTAGCAGCTCTATAGAGAGCTCCATAGGGCAGACATGGCGGGTGAGATGGGGGCTCCATAGAGAGCTCCATAGGGGAGACATGGCGGGTGAGATGGGGGCTCTATAGAGAGCTCCATAGTGCAGACATGGCGGGTGTAGGGGCTCTATAGAGAGCTCCATAGGGCAGACATGGCGGGTGAGATGGGGGCTCTATAGAGAGTTCCATAGGGCACACATGGCGGGTGAGATGGGGGCTCTATAGAGAGCTCCATAGGGGAGACATGGCGGGTGAGATGGGGGCTCTATAGAGAGCTCCATAGGGCAGACATGGCGGGTAAGATGAAGGCTCTATAGAGAGCTCCATAGGGCAGACATGGCGGGTGAGATGGGGGCTCTATAGAGAGCTCTATAGGGCAGACATGGCGGGTGAGATGGGGGCTCTATAGAGAGCTCAATAGTGCAGACATGGCGGGTGAGATGGGGGCTATATAGAGAGCTCCATAGGGGAGACATGGCGGGAGAGATGGGGGCTCTATAGAGAGCTCCATAGGACAGACATGGCGGGTTAGATGGTGGCTATATAGAGAGCTCCATAGGGCAGACATGACGGGTGTAGGGGCTCTATAGAGAGCTCCATAGGGCAGACATGGCAGGTGAGATGGGGGCTCTATAGAGAGCTCCATAGGGCAGACATGGCGGGTGAGGTGGGGGCTCTATAGAGAGCTCCATAGGGGAGACATGGCGGGAGAGATGGGGGCTCTATAGAGAGCTCCATAGGGCAGACATGGCGGGTGAGATTGGGGCTCTATAGAGAGCTCCATAGGGCAGACATGGCGGGTGAGATGGGGGCTCTATAGAGAGCTCCATAGTGCAGACATGGCGGGTGAGATGGGGGCTCTATAGAGAGTTCCATAGGGCAGACATGGCGGGTGTAGGGGCTCTATAGAGAGCTCCATAGGGCAGACATGGCGGATGTAGGGGCTCTATAGAGAGCTCCATAGGGCATACATGTCGGGTGAGATGGGGGCTCTATAGAGAGCTCCATAGGGGAGACATGGCGGGTGAGATGGGGGCTCTATAGAGAGCTCCATAAGGCAGACATGGCGGGTGAGATGGGGACTCTATAGAGAGCTCCATAGTGCAGAGATGGTGGGTGTAAGGGCTCTATAGAGAGCTCCATAGCGCAGACATGGCGGTTGAGATGGGGGCTCTATAGAGAGCTCCATAGGGCAGACATGGCGGGTGTAGGGGCTCTATAGAGAGCTCCATAGGGCAGTCATGGCGGGTGTAGGGGCTCTATAGAGAGGTCAATAGGGCAGACATGGCGGGTGTAGGGGCTCTATAGAGAGCTCCATAGGGCAGACATGGCGGGTGAGATGCGGGCTCTATACAGAGCTCCATAGGGCAGACATGGCGGGTTTAGGGGCTCTATAGAGAGCTCCATAGGGTAGACATAGCGTCTGAGATGGGGGCTCTATAGAGAGCTCCATAGGGCAGACATGGCGGGTGAGATGGGGGCTCTATAGAGAGCTCCATAGGGCAGACATGGCTGGTGAGATGGGGGCTCTATAGAGAGCTCCATAGGGCACACATGGCGGGTTTACGGGCTCTATAGAGAGCTCCATAGGGCAGACATCGCGGGTGAGATGGTGGCTCTATAGAGAGCTCCATAGGGCAGACATGGCGGGTGAGATGGGGGTTCTATAGAGAGCTCCATAGGGCAGACATGGCGGGCATAGGGGCTCTATAGAGAGCTCCATAGGGCAGACATGGCGGGAGAGATGGGGGCTCTATAGAGAGCTCCATAGGGGAGACATGACGGGTGAGATGGGGGCTATATAGAGAGCTCCATAGGGGAGACATGGCGGGAGAGATGGGGGCTCTATAGAGAGCTCCATAGGACAGACATGGCGGGTGAGATTGGGGCTATATAGAGAGCTCCATAGGGCAGACATGACGGGTGTAGGGGCTCTATAGAGAGCTCCATAGGGCAGACATGGCGGGTGTAGGGGCTCTATAGAGAGCTCCATAGGGCATACATGTCGGGTGAGATGGGGGCTCTATAGAGAGCTCCATAGGGGAGACATGGCGGGTGAGATGGGGGCTCTATAGAGAGCTCCATAAGGCAGACATGGCGGGTGAGATGGGGACTCTATAGAGAGCTCCATAGTGCAGAGATGGTGGGTGTAAGGGCTCTATAGAGAGCTCCATAGCGCAGACATGGCGGTTGAGATGGGGGCTCTATAGAGAGCTCCATAGGGCAGACATGGCGGGTGTAGGGGCTCTATAGAGAGCTCCATAGGGCAGTCATGGCGGGTGTAGGGGCTCTATAGAGAGGTCAATAGGGCAGACATGGCGGGTGTAGGGGCTCTATAGAGAGCTCCATAGGGCAGACATGGCGGGTGAGATGCGGGCTCTATACAGAGCTCCATAGGGCAGACATGGCGGGTTTAGGGGCTCTATAGAGAGCTCCATAGGGTAGACATAGCGTCTGAGATGGGGGCTCTATAGAGAGCTCCATAGGGCAGACATGGCGGGTGAGATGGGGGCTCTATAGAGAGCTCCATAGGGCAGACATGGCTGGTGAGATGGGGGCTCTATAGAGAGCTCCATAGGGCACACATGGCGGGTTTACGGGCTCTATAGAGAGCTCCATAGGGCAGACATCGCGGGTGAGATGGTGGCTCTATAGAGAGCTCCATAGGGCAGACATGGCGGGTGAGATGGGGGTTCTATAGAGAGCTCCATAGGGCAGACATGGCGGGCATAGGGGCTCTATAGAGAGCTCCATAGGGCAGACATGGCGGGAGAGATGGGGGCTCTATAGAGAGCTCCATAGGGGAGACATGACGGGTGAGATGGGGGCTATATAGAGAGCTCCATAGGGGAGACATGGCGGGAGAGATGGGGGCTCTATAGAGAGCTCCATAGGACAGACATGGCGGGTGAGATTGGGGCTATATAGAGAGCTCCATAGGGCAGACATGACGGGTGTAGGGGCTCTATAGAGAGCTCCATAGGGCAGACATGGCGGGTGAGATGGGGGCTCTATACAGAGCTCCATAGGGCAGACATGGCGGGTGAGATGGGGGCTCTATAGAGAACAAAAGAGGGCAGACATGGCGGGTGAGATTGGGGCTCTATAGAGAGCTCCATAGGGCAGACATGGCGGGTGAGATGGGGGCTCTATAGAGAGCTCCATAAGGCAGACATGGTGGGTGTAGGGGCTCTATAGAGAGCTCCATAGTGCAGACATGGCGGGTGAGATGGGGGCTCTATAGAGAGCTCCATAAGGCAGAGATGGTGGGTGTAGGGGCTCTATAGAGAGATCCATAGGGCAGACATGGCAGGTGAGATGGGGGCTCTATAGAGAGCTCCATAGGGGAGACATGGCGGGTGAGATTGGGGCTCTATAGAGAGCTCCATAGGGCAGACATGGCGGGTGAGATGGGGGCTCTATAGAGAGTTCCATAGGGCAGACATGGCGGGTGTAGGGGCTCTATAGAGAGCTCCATAGGGAGACATGGCGGGTGTAGGGGCTCTATAGAGAGCTCCATAGGGCAGACATGTCGGGTGAGATGGGGGCTCAATAGAGAGCTCCATAAGGCAGACATGGCGGGTGAGATGGGGACTCTATAGAGAGGTCCATAGTGCAGAGATGGTGGGTGTAAGGGCTCTATAGAGAGCTCCATAGGGCAGACATGGCGGGTGAGATTGGGGCTCTATAGAGAGCTCCATAGGGAAGACATGGGGGTTAGATGGGGGCTCTATAGAGAGCTCCATAGGGCAGACATGGCTGGTGAGATGGGTGCTCTATAGAGAGCTCCATAGGGCACACATGGCGGGTTTAGGGGCTCTATAGAGAGCTCCATAGGCCAGACATGGCGGGTGAGATGGGGGCTCTATACAGAGCTCCATAGGGCAGACATGGCTGGTGAGATGGGGGCTCTATAGAGAGCTCCATAGGGCAGACATGGCTGGTGAAATGGGGGCTCTATAGAGAGCTCCATAGGGCAGACATGGGGGTTAGATGGGGGCTCTATAGAGAGCTCCATATGTCAGACATGGCTGGTGAGATGGGGGCTGTATAGAGAGTTCCATAGGGCACACATTGCGGGTTTAGGGGCTCTATAGAGATCTACATAGGGCAGACATGGCAGGCGTAGGGGCCCTATAGAGAGCTCCATAGGGGAGACATGGCAAGTGAGATGGGGGCTCTATAGAGAGCTCCATAGGGCAGACATGGCGGGTGAGATGGGGGCTCTATAGAGAGCCCCATAGGGCAGACATGGCGGGTGAGATGCGGGCTCTATAGAGAGCTCCATAGGGAAGACATGGCTGGTGAGATGGGGGCTCTATAGAGAGCTCAATAGGGCATATATTGCGGGTGTAGGGGACCTATAGAGAGCTGCATAGGTCAGACATGGCGGTTGAGATGGGGGCTCTATAGAGAGCTCAATAGGGCAGACATGGCGGGTGAGATTGGGGCTCTATAGAGAGCTCCATAGGGCAGACATGGCGGGTGAGATGGGGGCTCTATAGAGAGCTCCATAGGGCAGACATGGCTCGTGAGATGGGGGCTCTATAGATAGCTCGATAGGGCAGATATGGCGGGTCTAGCAGCTCTATAGAGAGCTCCATAGGGCAGACATGGCGGGTGAGATGGGGGCTCCATAGAGAGCTCCATAGGGGAGACATGGCGGGTGAGATGGGGGCTCTATAGAGAGCTCCATAGTGCAGACATGGCGGGTGTAGGGGCTCTATAGAGAGCTCCATAGGGCAGACATGGCGGGTGAGATGGGGGCTCTATAGAGAGTTCCATAGGGCACACATGGCGGGTGAGATGGGGGCTCTATAGAGAGCTCCATAGGGGAGACACGGCGGGTGAGATGGGGGCTCTATAGAGAGCTCCATAGGGCAGACATGGCGGGTAAGATGAAGGCTCTATAGAGAGCTCCATAGGGCAGACATGGCGGGTGAGATGGGGGCTCTATAGAGAGCTCTATAGGGCAGACATGGCGGGTGAGATGGTGGCTCTATAGAGAGCTCAATAGTGCAGACATGGCGGGTGAGATGGGGGCTATATAGAGAGCTCCATAGGGGAGACATGGCGGGAGAGATGGGGGCTCTATAGAGAGCTCCATAGGACAGACATGGCGGGTTAGATGGTGGCTATATAGAGAGCTCCATAGGGCAGACATGACGGGTGTAGGGGCTCTATAGAGAGCTCCATAGGGCAGACATGGCGGGTGAGATGGGGGCTCTATAGAGAGCTCCATAGGGCAGACATGGCGGGTGAGATGGGGGCTCTATAGAGAGCTCCATAGGGGAGACATGGCGGGAGAGATGGGGGCTCTATAGAGAGCTCCATAGGGCAGACATGGCGGGTGAGATTGGGGCTCTATAGAGAGCTCCATAGGGCAGACATGGCGGGTGAGATGGGGGCTCTATAGAGAGCTCCATAGTGCAGACATGGCGGGTGAGATGGGGGCTCTATAGAGAGTTCCATAGGGCAGACATGGCGGGTGTAGGGGCTCTATAGAGAGCTCCATAGGGCAGACATGGCGGGTGTAGGGGCTCTATAGAGAGCTCCATAGGGCATACATGTCGGGTGAGATGGGGGCTCTATAGAGAGCTCCATAGGGGAGACATGGCGGGTGAGATGGGGGCTCTATAGAGAGCTCCATAAGGCAGACATGGCGGGTGAGATGGGGACTCTATAGAGAGCTCCATAGTGCAGAGATGGTGGGTGTAAGGGCTCTATAGAGAGCTCCATAGCGCAGACATGGCGGTTGAGATGGGGGCTCTATAGAGAGCTCCATAGGGCAGACATGGCGGGTGTAGGGGCTCTATAGAGAGCTCCATAGGGCAGTCATGGCGGGTGTAGGGGCTCTATAGAGAGGTCAATAGGGCAGACATGGCGGGTGTAGGGGCTCTATAGAGAGCTCCATAGGGCAGACATGGCGGGTGAGATGCGGGCTCTATACAGAGCTCCATAGGGCAGACATGGCGGCTAAGATGAAGGCTCTATAGAGAGCTCCATAGGGCAGACATGGCAGGTGAGATGGGGGTTCTATAGAGAGCTCCATAGGGCAGACATGGCGGGTTAGATGGGGACTCTATAGAGAGCTCCATAGGGGAGACATGGCGGGAGAGATGGGGGCTCTATAGAGAGCTCCATAGGGCATACATGGTGGGTGAGATGGGGGCTCCATAGAGAGCTCCATAGGGCAGACATGGCGGGTGAGATGGGGGCTCTATAGAGAGCTCCATAGGGCAGACATGGCGGGGGAGATCGGGGCTCTATAGAGAGCTCCATAGGGCAGACATGGCAGGTGTACGGGCTCTATAGAGAGCTCCATAGGGCAGACATGGCGGGTGAGATGGGGGCTCTATAGAGAGCTCCATAAGGCAGACATGGCAGGTGAGATGGGGGCTCTATAGAGAGCTCCATAGGGCACACATGGCGGGTTTAGGGGCTCTAAAGAGAGCTCCATAGGGCAGACATGGCGGGTGAGATGGGGGCTCTATAGAGAGCTCCATAAAGCAGACATGGCGGGTGAGATGGGGGCTCTATAGAGAGATCCATAGGGCACACATGGCGGGTTTAGGGGCTCTATAGAGAGCTCCGTAGGGCAGACATGGCGGGTGAGATGGGGTCTCTATAGAGAGCTCCATAGGGAAGACATGGGGGTTAGATGGGGGCTCTATAGAGAGCTCCATAGGGTAGACATGGCTGGTGAGATGGGTGCTCTATAGAGAGCTCCATAGGGCACACATGGCGGGTTTAGGGGCTCTATAGAGAGCTCCATAGGCCAGATATGGCGGGTGAGATGGGGGCTCTATAGAGAGCTCCATAGGGCAGACATGGCTGGTGAGATGGGGGCTCTATAGAGAGCTCCATAGGGCAGACATGGCTGGTGAGATGGGGGCTATATAGAGAGCTCCATAGGGCAGACATGACTGGTGAGATGGGGGCTCTATAGAGAGCTCCATAGGGCAGACATGGCGGGTGAGATGGGGGCTCTATACAGAGCTCCATAGGGCAGACATGGCGGGTGAGATGGGGGCTCTATAGAGAACTAAAGAGGGCAGACATGGCGGGTGAGATTGGGGCTCTATAGAGAGCTCCATAGGGCAGACATGGCGGGTGAGATGGGGGCTCTATAGAGAGCTCCATAAGGAAGACATGGTGGGTGTAGGGTCTCTATAGAGAGCTCCATAGGGCAGACATGGCGGGTGAGATGGGGGCTCTATAGAGAGCTCCATAAGGCAGACATGGTGGGTGTAGGGGCTCTATAGAGAGTTCCATAGGGGAGACATGGTGGGTGAGATGGGGGCTCTATAGAGAGCTCCATAGGGCAGACATGGCGGGGGAGATCGGGGCTCTATAGAGAGCTCCATAGGGCAGATATGGCGGGTCTAGCGGCTCTATAGAGAGCTCCATAGGGCAGACATGGCAGGTGAGATGGGGGCTCTATAGAGAGCTCCATAGGGCAGACATGGCGGGTGAGATGGGGGCTCTATAGAGAGCTCCATAGTGCAGACATGGCGGGTGTAGGGGCTCTATAGAGAGCTCCATAGGGCAGACATTGCTGGTGAGATGGGGTGTCTATATAGAGTTCCATAGGGCACACATCGCGGGTTTAGGGGCTCCATAGAGAGCTCCATAGGGTAGACATAGCGGGTGAGATGGGGGCAATATATAGAGCTCCATAGGGCAGACATGGCGGGTGAGATGGGGGCTCTATAGAGAGCTCCATAGGGGAGACATGGCGGGTGAGATGGGGCTCTATAGAGAGCTCCATAGGGCAGACATGGCGGGTGAGATGGGGACTCTATAGACAGCTCCATAGGGCAGACATGGCGGGTGAGATGGGGGCTCTATAGAGAGCTCCTTACGGCAGACATGGCGGGTGAGATTGGGGCTCTATAGAGAGCTCAATAGGGCAGACATGGCGGGAGAGATGGGGGCTCTATAGAGAGCTCCACAGGGCAGACATGGCGGGTGAGATTGGGGCTCTATAGAGAGCTCCATAGGGCAGACATGGCGGGTGAGATGGGGGTTCTATAGAGAGCTCCATGGGGCAGACATGACGGGTGAGATGGGGGCTATATAGAGAGCTCCATGGGGCAGACATGACGGGTGTAGGGGCTCTATAGAGAGCTCCATAGGGCAGACATGGCGGGTGAGATGGGGGCTCTATACAGAGCTCCATAGGGCAGAAATGGCGGGTGAGATGGGGGCTCTATAGAGAACTAAAGAGGGCAGAGATGGCGGGTGAGATTGGGGCTCTATAGAGAGCTCCATAGGGCAGACATGGCGGGTGAGATGGGGGCTCTATAGAGAGCTCCATAAGGCAGACATGGTGGGTGTAGGGGCTCTATAGAGAGCTCCATAGTGCAGACATGGCGGGTGAGATGGGGGCTCTATAGAGAGATCCATAAGGCAGACATGGTGGGTGTAGGGGCTCTATAGAGAGATCCATAGGGCAGACATGGCAGGTGAGATGGGGGCTCTATAGAGAGCTCCATAGGGGAGACATGGCGGGTGAGATGGGGGCTCTATAGAGAGCTCCATAGTGCAGACAATGCGGGTGAGATGGGGGCTCTATAGAGAGTTCCATAGGGCAGACATGGCGGGTGTAGGGGCTCTATAGAGAGCTCCATAGGGAGACATGGCGGGTGTAGGGGCTCTATAGAGAGCTCCATAGGGCAGACATTGTGGGTGTAGGGGCTCTATAGAGAGCTCCATAGTGCAGACATGGCGGGTGAGATGGGGGCTCTATAGAGAGATCCATAAGGCAGACATGGTGGGTGTAGGGGCTCTATAGAGAGATCCATAGGGCAGACATGGCAGGTGAGATGGGGGCTCTATAGAGAGCTCCATAGGGGAGACATGGCGGGTGAGATGGGGGCTCTATAGAGAGCTCCATAGTGCAGACATTGCGGGTGAGATGGGGGCTCTATAGAGAGTTCCATAGGGCAGACATGGCGGGTGTAGGGGCTCTATAGAGAGCTCCATAGGGAGACATGGCGGGTGTAGGGGCTCTATAGAGAGCTCCATAGGGCAGACATGTCGGGTGAGATGGGGGCTCTATAGAGAGCTCCATAGGGGACACATGGCGGGTGAGATGGGGGCTCGATAGAGAGCTCCATAGTGCAGAGATGGTGGGTGTAAGGGCTCTATAGAGAGCTCCATAGGGCAGACATGGCGGGTGAGATTGGGGCTCTATAGAGAGCTCCATAGGGAAGACATGGGGGTTAGATGGGGGCTCTATAGAGAGCTCCATAGGGCAGACATGGCTGGTGAGATGGGTGCTCTATAGAGAGCTCCATAGGGCACACATGGCGGGTTTAGGGGCTCTATAGAGAGCTCCATAGGCCAGACATGGCGGGTGAGATGGGGGCTCTATAGAGAGCTCCATAGGGCAGACATGGCTGGTGAGATGGGGGCTCTATAGAGAGCTCCATAGGGCAGACATGGCTGGTGAAATGGGGGCTCTATAGAGAGCTCCATAGGGCAGACATGGGGGTTAGATGGGGGCTCTATAGAGAGCTCCATATGTCAGACATGGCTGGTGAGATGGGGGCTGTATAGAGAGCTCCATAGGGCACACATTGCGGGTTTAGGGGCTCTATAGAGATCTCCATAGGGCAGACATGGCAGGCGTAGGGGCCCTATAGAGAGCTCCATAGGGGAGACATGGCAAGTGAGATGGGGGCTCTATAGAGAGCTCCATAGGGCAGACATGGCGGGTGAGATGGGGGCTCTATAGAGAGCCCCATAGGGCAGACATGGCGGGTGAGATGCGGGCTCTATAGAGAGCTCCATAGGGAAGACATGGCTGGTGAGATGGGGGCTCTATAGAGAGCTCAGTAGGGCATATATTGCGGGTGTAGGGGAAATATAGAGAGCTGCATAGGTCAGACATGGCGGTTGAGATGGGGGCTCTATAGAGAGCTCCATAGGGCAGACATGGCGGGTGAGATGGGGGCTCTATAGAGAGCTCCATAGGGCAGACATGGCTCGTGAGATGGGGGCTCTATAGATAGCTCGATAGGGCAGATATGGCGGGTCTAGCAGCTCTATAGAGAGCTCCATAGGGCAGACATGGCGGGTGAGATGGGAGCTCCATAGAGAGCTCCATAGGGGAGACATGGCGGGTGAGATGGGGGCTCTATAGAGAGCTCCATAGGGCAGACATGTCGGGTAAGATGAAGGCTCTATAGAGAGCTCCATAGGGCAGACATGGCGGGTGAGATGGGGGCTCTATAGAGAGCTCTATAGGGCAGACATGGCGGGTGAGATGGGGGCTCTATAGAGAGCTCCATAGTGCAGACATGGCGGGTGAGATGGGGGCTATATAGAGAGCTCCATAGGACAGACATGGCGGGTTAGATGGTGACTATATAGAGAGCTCCATAGGGCAGACATGACGGGTGTAGGGGCTCTATAGAGAGCTCCATAGGGCAGACATGGCGGGTGAGATGGGGGCTCTATAGAGAGCTCCATAGGGCAGACATGGCGGGTGAGATGGGGGCTCTATAGAGAGCTAAAGAGGGCAGACATGGTGGGTGAGATTGGGGCTCTATAGAGAGCTCCATAGGGCAGACATGGCGGGTGAGATGGGGGCTCTATAGAGAGCTCCATAGTGCAGACATGGCGGGTGAGATGGGGGCTATATAGAGAGTTCCATAGGGCAGACATGGCGGGTGTAGGGGCTCTATAGAGAGCTCCATAGGGCAGACATGGCGGGTGTAGGGGCTCTATAGAGAGCTCCATAGGGCAGACATGTCGGGTGAGATGGGGGCTCTATAGAGAGCTCCATAGGGGAGATATGGCGGGTGAGATGGGGGCTCTATAGAGAGCTCCATAAGGCAGACATGGCGGGTGAGATGGGGACGCTATAGAGAGCTCCATAGTGCAGAGATGGTGGGAGTAAGGGCTCTATAGAGAGCTCCATAGGGCAGACATGGCGGTTGAGATGGGGGCTCTATAGAGAGCTCCATAGGGCAGACATGGCGGGTGTAGGGGCTCTATAGAGAGCTCCATAGGGCAGTCATGGCTGGTGTAGGGGCTCTATAGAGAGGTCAATAGGGCAGACATGGCGGGTGTAGGGGCTCTATAGAGAGCTCCATAGGGCAGACATGGCGGGTGAGATGGGGGCTCTATACAGAGCTCCATAGGGCAGACATGGCGGGTAAGATGAAGGCTCTATAGAGAGCTCCATAGGGCAGACATGGCAGGTGAGATGGGGGTTCTATAGAGAGCTCCATAGGGCAGACATGGCGGGTTAGATGGGGACTCTATAGAGAGCTCCATAGGGGAGACATGGCGGGAGAGATGGGGGCTCTATAGAGAGCTCCTTAGGGCATACATGGTGGGTGAGATGGGGGCTCCATAGAGAGCTCCATAGGGCAGACATGGCGGGTGAGATGGGGGCTCTATAGAGAGCTCCATAAAGCAGACATGGCAGGTGAGATGGGGGCTCTATAGAGAGCTCCATAGGGCAGACATGGCGGGGGAGATATGGGCTCTATAGAGAGCTCCATAGGGCAGACATGGCAGGCGTACGGGCTCTATAGAGAGCTCCATAGGGGAGACATGGCGGGTGAGATGGGGGCTATATAGAGAGCTCCATAAGGCAGACATGGCAGGTGAGATGGGGGCTCTATAGAGAGCTCCATAGGGCACACATGGCGGGTTTAGGGGCTCTAAAGAGAGCTCCATAGGGCAGACATGGCGGGTGAGATGGGGGCTCTATAGAGAGCTCCATAAAGCAGACATGGCGGGTGAGATGGGGGCTCTATAGAGAGCTCCATAGGGCACACATGGCGGGTTTAGGGGCTCTATAGAGAGCTCCGTAGGGCAGACATGGCGGGTGAGATGGGGTCTCTATAGAGAGCTCCATAGGGAAGACATGGGGGTTAGATGGGGGCTCTATAGAGAGCTCCATAGGGTAGACATGGCTGGTGAGATGGGTGCTCTATAGAGAGCTCCATAGGGCACACATGGCGGGTTTAGGGGCTCTATAGAGAGCTCCATAGGCCAGATATGGTGGGTGAGATGGGGGCTCTATAGAGAGCTCCATAGGGCAGACATGGCTGGTGAGATGGGGGCTCTATAGAGAGCTCCATAGGGCAGACATGGCTGGTGAGATGGGGGCTCTATAGAGAGCTCCATAGGGCAGACATGGCGGGTGAGATGGGGGCTCTATACAGAGCTCCATAGGGCAGACATGGCGGGTGAGATGGGGGCTCTATAGAGAACTAAAGAGGGCAGACATGGCGGGTGAGATTGGGGCTCTATAGAGAGCTCCATAGGGCAGACATGGCGGGTGAGATGGGGGCTCTACAGAGAGCTCCATAAGGAAGACATGGTGGGTGTAGGGTCTCTATAGAGAGTTCCATAGGGGAGACATGGCGGGTGAGATGGGGGCTCTATAGAGAGCTCCATAAGGCAGACATGGCGGGGGAGATCGGGGCTCTATAGAGAGCTCCATAGGGCAGATATGGCGGGTCTAGCGGCTCTATAGAGAGCTCCATAGGGCAGACATGGCAGGTGAGATGGGGGCTCTATAGAGAGCTCCATAGGGCAGACATGGCGGGTGAGATGGGGGCTCTATAGAGAGCTCCATAGTGCAGACATGGCGGGTGTAGGGGCTCTATAGAGAGCTCCATAGGGCAGACATTGCTGGTGAGATGGGGTGTCTATATAGAGTTCCATAGGGCACACATCGCGGGTTTAGGGGCTCCATAGAGAGCTCCATAGGGTAGACATAGCGGGTGAGATGGGGGCAATATATAGAGCTCCATAGGGCAGACATGGCGGGTGAGATGGGGGCTCCATAGAGAGCTCCATAGGGGAGACATGGCGGGTGAGATGGGGCTCTATAGAGAGCTCCATAGGGCAGACATGGCGGGTGAGATGGGGGCTCTATAGACAGCTCCATAGGGCAGACATGGCGGGTGAGATGGGGGCTCTATAGAGAGCTCCTTACGGCAGACATGGCGGGTGAGATTGGGGCTCTATAGAGAGCTCAATAGGGCAGACATGGCGGGAGAGATGGGGGCTCTATAGAGAGCTCCACAGGGCAGACATGGCGGGTGAGATTGGGGCTCTATAGAGAGCTCCATAGGGCAGACATGGCGGGTGAGATGGGGGTTCTATAGAGAGCTCCATAGGGCAGACATGGCGGGTGAGATGGGGTCTCTATAGAGAGCTCCACAGGGCAGACATCGCGGGTGAGATGGGGGCTCTATAGAGAGCCCCATAGTGCAGACATGGCGGGTGTAGGGGCTCTATAGAGAGCTCCATAGGGCAGACATGGCGGGTGAGATGGGGGCTCTATAGAGAGCTCCATAGGGCAGACATGGCTGGTGAGATGGGGGCTCTATAGAGAGCTCCATAGGGCACACATGGCGGGTTTACGGGCTCTATAGAGAGCCCCATAGGGCAGACATCGCGGGTGAGATGGTGGCTCTATAGAGAGCTCCATAGGGCAGACATGGCGGGCGTAGGGGCTCTATAGAGAGCTCCATAGGGCAGACATGGCGGGAGAGATGGGGGCTCTATAGAGAGCTCCATAGGGGAGACATGACGGGTGTGATGGGGGCTATATAGAGAGCTCCATAGGGGAGACATGGCGGGAGAGATGGGGGCTCTATAGAGAGCTCCATAGGACAGACATGGCGGGTGAGATGGGGGCTATATAGAGAGCTCCATGGGGCAGACATGACGGGTGTAGGGGCTCTATAGAGAGCTCCATAGGGCAGACATAGCGTCTGAGATGGGGGCTCTATAGAGAGCTCCATAGGGCAGACATGGCGGGTGAGATGGGGGCTCTATAGAGAGCTCCATAGGGCAGACATGGCTGGTGAGATGGGGGCTCTATAGAGAGCTCCATAGGGCACACATGGCGGGTTTACGGGCTCTATAGAGAGCTCCATAGGGCAGACATCGCGGGTGAGATGGTGGCTCTATAGAGAGCTCCATAGGGCAGACATGGCGGGCGTAGGGGCTCTATAGAGAGCTCCATAGGGCAGACATGGCGGGAGAGATGGGGGCTCTATAGAGAGCTCCATAGGGGAGACATGACGGGTGTGATGGGGGCTATATAGAGAGCTCCATAGGGGAGACATGGCGGGAGAGATGGGGGCTCTATAGAGAGCTCCATAGGACAGACATGGCGGGTGAGATGGGGGCTATATAGAGAGCTCCATGGGGCAGACATGACGGGTGTAGGGGCTCTATAGAGAGCTCCATAGGGCAGACATAGCGTCTGAGATGGGGGCTCTATAGAGAGCTCCATAGGGCAGACATGGCGGGTGAGATGGGGGCTCTATAGAGAGCTCCATAGGGCAGACATGGCTGGTGAGATGGGGGCTCTATAGAGAGCTCCATAGGGCACACATGGCGGGTTTACGGGCTCTATAGAGAGCTCCATAGGGCAGACATCGCGGGTGAGATGGTGGCTCTATAGAGAGCTCCATAGGGCAGACATGGCGGGCGTAGGGGCTCTATAGAGAGCTCCATAGGGCAGACATGGCGGGAGAGATGGGGGCTCTATAGAGAGCTCCATAGGGGAGACATGACGGGTGTGATGGGGGCTATATAGAGAGCTCCATAGGGGAGACATGGCGGGAGAGATGGGGGCTCTATAGAGAGCTCCATAGGACAGACATGGCGGGTGAGATGGGGGCTATATAGAGAGCTCCATGGGGCAGACATGACGGGTGTAGGGGCTCTATAGAGAGCTCCATAGGGCAGACATGGCGGGTGAGATGGGGGCTCTATAGAGAACTAAAGAGGGCAGACATGGCGGGTGAGATTGGGGCTCTATAGAGAGCTCCATAGGGCAGACATGGCGGGTGAGATGGGGGCTCTATAGAGAGCTCCATAAGGCAGACATGGTGGGTGTAGGGGCTCTATAGAGAGCTCCATAGTGCAGACATGGCGGGTGAGATGGGGGCTCTATAGAGAGCTCCATAAGGCAGACATGGTGGGTGTAGGGGCTCTATAGAGAGATCCATAGAGCAGACATGGCAGGTGAGATGGGGGCTCTATAGAGAGCTCCATAGGGGAGACATGGCAGGTGAGATGGGGGCTCTATAGAGAGCTCCATAGTGCAGACATTGCGGGTGAGATGGGGGCTCTATAGAGAGTTCCATAGGGCAGACATGGCGGGTGTAGGGGCTCTATAGAGAGCTCCATAGGGAGACATGGCGGGTGTAGGGGCTCTATAGAGAGATCCATAGGGCAGACATGTCGGGTGAGATGGGGGCTCTATAGAGAGCTCCATAGGGGACACTTGGCGGGTGAGATGGGGGCTCGATAGAGAGCTCCATAAGGCAGACATGGCGGGTGAGATGGGTACTCTATAGAGAGCTCCATAGTGCAGAGATGGTGGGTGTAAGGGCTCTATAGAGAGCTCCATAGGGCAGACATGGCGGGTGAGATTGGGGCTCTATAGAGAGCTCCATAGGGAACACATGGGGGTTAGATGGGGGCTCTATAGAGAGCTCCATAGGGCAGACATGGCTGGTGAGATGGGTGCTCTATAGAGAGCTCCATAGGGCACACATGGCGGGTTTAGGGGCTCTATAGAGAGCTCCATAGGCCAGACATGGCGGGTGAGATGGGGGCTCTATAGAGAGCTCCATAGTGCAGACATGGCTGGTGAGATGGGGGCTCTATAGAGAGCTCCATAGGGCAGACATGGCTGGTGAAATGGGGGCTCTATAGAGAGCTCCATAGGGCAGACATGGGGGTTAGATGGGGGCTCTATAGAGAGCTCCATATGTCAGACATGGCTGGTGAGATGGGGGCTGTATAGAGAGCTCCATAGGGCACACATTGCGGGTTTAGGGGCTCTATAGAGATCTCCATAGGGCAGACATGGCAGGCGTAGGGGCCCTATAGAGAGCTCCATAGGGGAGACATGGCAAGTGAGATGGGGGCTCTATAGAGAGCTCCATAGGGCAGACATGGCGGGTGAGATGGGGGCTCTATAGAGAGCCCCATAGGGCAGACATGGCGGGTGAGATGCGGGCTCTATAGAGAGCTCCATAGGGAAGACATGGCTGGTGAGATGGGGGCTCTATAGAGAGCTCAATAGGGCATATATTGCGGGTGTAGGGGACCTATAGAGAGCTGCATAGGTCAGACATGGCGGTTGAGATGGGGGCTCTATAGAGAGCTCAATAGGGCAGACATGGCGGGTGAGATTGGGGCTCTATAGAGAGCTCCATAGGGCAGACATGGCGGGTGAGATGGGGGCTCTATAGAGAGCTCCATAGGGCAGACATGGCTCGTGAGATGGGGGCTCTATAGATAGCTCGATAGGGCAGATATGGCGGGTCTAGCAGCTCTATAGAGAGCTCCATAGGGCAGACATGGCGGGTGAGATGGGGGCTCCATAGAGAGCTCCATAGGGGAGACATGGCGGGTGAGATGGGGGCTCTATAGAGAGCTCCATAGGGCAGACATGGCGGGTAAGATGAAGGCTCTATAGAGAGCTCCATAGGGCAGACATGGCGGGTGAGATGGGGGCTCTATAGAGAGCTCTATAGGGCAGACATGGCGGGTGAGATGGGGGCTCTATAGAGAGCTCCATAGTGCAGACATGGCGGGTGAGATGGGGGCTATATAGAGAGCTCCATAGGACAGACATGGCGGGTTAGATGGTGACTATATAGAGAGCTCCATAGGGCAGACATGACGGGTGTAGGGGCTCTATAGAGAGCTCCATAGGGCAGACATGGCGGGTGAGATGGGGGCTCTATAGAGAGCTCCATAGGGCAGACATGGCGGGTGAGATGGGGGCTCTATAGAGAGCTAAAGAGGGCAGACATGGTGGGTGAGATTGGGGCTCTATAGAGAGCTCCATAGGGCAGACATGGCGGGTGAGATGGGGGCTCTATAGAGAGCTCCATAGTGCAGACATGGCGGGTGAGATGGGGGCTCTATAGAGAGTTCCATAGGGCAGACATGGCGGGTGTAGGGGCTCTATAGAGAGCTCCATAGGGCAGACATGGCGGGTGTAGGGGCTCTATAGAGAGTTCCATAGGGCAGACATGTCGGGTGAGATGGGGGCTCTATAGAGAGCTCCATAGGGGAGATATGGCGGGTGAGATGGGGGCTCTATAGAGAGCTCCATAAGGCAGACATGGCGGGTGAGATGGGGACGCTATAGAGAGCTCCATAGTGCAGAGATGGTGGGAGTAAGGGCTCTATAGAGAGCTCCATAGGGGAGACATGGCGGTTGAGATGGGGGCTCTATAGAGAGCTCCATAGGGCAGACATGGCGGGTGTAGGGGCTCTATAGAGAGCTCCATAGGGCAGTCATGGCGGGTGTAGGGGCTCTATAGAGAGGTCAATAGGGCAGACATGGCGGGTGTAGGGGCTCTATAGAGAGCTCCATAGGGCAGACATGGCGGGTGAGATGGGGGCTCTATACAGAGCTCCATAGGGCAGACATGGCGGGTAAGATGAAGGCTCTATAGAGAGCTCCATAGGGCAGACATGGCAGGTGAGATGGGGGTTCTATAGAGAGCTCCATAGGGCAGACATGGCGGGTTAGATGGGGACTCTATAGAGAGCTCCATAGGGGAGACATGGCGGGAGAGATGGGGGCTCTATAGAGAGCTCCTTAGGGCATACATGGTGGGTGAGATGGGGGCTCCATAGAGAGCTCCATAGGGCAGACATGGCGGGTGAGATGGGGGCTCTATAGAGAGCTCCATAAAGCAGACATGGCAGGTGAGATGGGGGCTCTATAGAGAGCTCCATAGGGCAGACATGGCGGGGGAGATCGGGGCTCTATAGAGAGCTCCATAGGGCAGACATGGCAGGCGTACGGGCTCTATAGAGAGCTCCATAGGGGAGACATGGCGGGTGAGATGGGGGCTCTATAGAGAGCTCCATAAGGCAGACATGGCAGGTGAGATGGGGGCTCTATAGAGAGCTCCATAGGGCACACATGGCGGGTTTAGGGGCTCTAAGGAGAGCTCCATAGGGCAGACATGGCGGGTGAGATGGGGGCTCTATAGAGAGCTCCATAAAGCAGACATGGCGGGTGAGATGGGGGCTCTATAGAGAGCTCCATAGGGCACACATGGCGGGTTTAGGGGCTCTATAGAGAGCTCCGTAGGGCAGACATGGCGGGTTTAGGGGCTCTATAGAGAGCTCCATAGGCCAGATATGGTGGGTGAGATGGGGGCTCTATAGAGAGCTCCATAGGGCAGACATGGCTGGTGAGATGGGGGCTCTATAGAGAGCTCCATAGGGCAGACATGGCTGGTGAGATGGGGGCTCTATAGAGAGCTCCATAGGGCAGACATGGCGGGTGAGATGGGGGCTCTATACAGAGCTCCATAGGGCAGACATGGCGGGTGAGATGGGGGCTCTATAGAGAATTAAAGAGGGCAGACATGGCGGGTGAGATTGGGGCTCTATAGAGAGCTCCATAGGGCAGACATGGCGGGTGAGATGGGGGCTCTATAGAGAGCTCCATAAGGAAGACATGGTGGGTGTAGGGTCTCTATAGAGAGCTCCATAGGGCAGACATGGCGGGTGAGATGGGGGCTCTATACAGAGCTCCATAAGGCAGACATTGTGGGTGTAGGGGCTCTATAGAGAGCTCCATAAAGCAGACATGGCAGGTGAGATGGGGGCTCTATAGAGAGCTCCATAGGGGAGACATGGCGGGTGAGATGGGGGCTCTATAGAGAGCTCCATAGGGCAGACATGGCGGGTATAGGGGCTCTATAGAGAGCTCCATAGGGAGACATGGCGGGTGTAGGGGCTCTATAGAGAGCTCCATAGGGCACACATGTCGGGTGAGATGGGGGCTCTATAGAGAGCTCCATAGGGCACATATGGCGGGTGAGATGGGGGCTCGATAGAGAGCTACATAAGGCAGACATGGCGGGTGAGATGGGGAATCTATAGAGAGATCCATAGTGCAGAGATGGTGGGTGTAAGGGCTCTATAGAGAGCTCCATAGGGCAGACATGGCGGGTGAGATTGGGGCTCTATACAGAGCTCCTTAGGGAAGACATGGGGGTTAGATGGGGGCTCTATAGAGAGCTCCATAGGGCAGACATGGCTGGTGAGATGGGTGCTCTATAGAGAGCTCCATAGGGCACACATGGCGGGTTTAGGGGCTCTATAGAGAGCTCCATAGGCCAGACATGGCGGGTGAGATGGGGGCTCTATAGAGAGCTCCATAGGGCAGACATGGCTGGTGAGATGGGGGCTGTATAGAGAGCTCCATAGGGCACACATTGCGGGTTTAGGGGCTCTATAGAGATCTCCATAGGGCAGACATGGCAGGCGTAGGGGCCCTATAGAGAGCTCCATAGGGGAGACATGGCGGGTGAGATGGGGGCTCTATAGAGAGCTCCATAGGGCAGACATGGCGGGTGAGATGGGGGCTCTATAGAGAGCCCCATAGGGCAGACATGGCGAGTGAGATGCGGGCTCTATAGAGAGCTCCATAGGGAAGACATGGCTGGTGAGATGTGGGCTCTATAGAGAGCTCAATAGGGCAGATATTGCGGGTGTAGGGGACCTATAGAGAGCTGCATAGGTCAGACATGGCGGTTGAGATGGGGGCTCTATAGAGAGCTCAATAGGGCAGACATGGCGGGTGAGATTGGGGCTCTATAGAGAGCTCCATAGGGCAGACATGGCGGGTGAGATGGGGGCTCTATAGAGAGCTCCATAGGGCAGACATGGCTCGTGAGATGGGGGCTCTATAGAGAGCTCGATAGGGCAGGTATGGCGGGTCTAGCAGCTCTATAGAGAGCTCCATAGGGCAGACATGGCGGGTGAGATGGGGGCTCCATAGAGAGCTCCATAGGGGAGACATGGCGGGTGAGATGGGGGCTCTATAGAGAGCTCCATAGTGCAGACATGGCGGGTGTAGGGGCTCTATAGAGAGCTCCAAAGGGCAGACATGGCTGGTGAGATGGGGTGTCTATATAGAGTTCCATAGGGCACACATGGCGGGTGAGATGGGGGCTCTATAGAGAGCTCCAGAGGGGAGACATGGCGGGTGAGATGGGGGCTCTATAGAGAGCTCCATAGGGCAGACATGGCGGGTGAGATGGGGGCTCTATAGAGAGCTCCATAGTGCAGACATGGCGGGTGAGATGGGGGCTATATAGAGAGCTCCATAGGGGAGACATGGCGGGAGAGATGGGGGCTCTATAGAGAGCTCCATAGGACAGACATGGCGGGTGAGATGGTGGCTATATAGAGAGCTCCATAGGGCAGACATGACGGGTGTAGGGGCTCTATAGAGAGCTCCATAGGGCAGACATGGCGGGTGAGATGGGGGCTCTATAGAGAGCTCCATAGGGCAGACATGGCGGGTGAGATGGGGGCTCTATAGAGAGCTAAAGAGGGCAGACATGGCGGGTGAGATTGGGGCTCTATAGAGAGCTCCATAGGGCAGACATGGCGGGTGAGATGGGGGCTCTATAGAGAGCTTCATAATGCAGACATGGCGGGTGAGATGGGGGCTCTATAGAGAGTTCCATAGGGCAGACATGGCGGGTGTAGGGGCTCTATAGAGAGCTCCATAGGGCAGACATGGCGGGTGTAGGGGCTCTATAGAGAGCTCCATAGGGCAGACATGGCGGGTGAGATGGGGGCTCTATAGAGAGCTCAATAGGGCACACATGGCGGGTGAGATGGGGGCTCTATAGAGAGCTCCATAAGGCAGACATGGCGGGTGAGATGGGGACTCTATAGAGAGCTCCATAGTGCAGAGATGGTGGGTGTAAGGGCTCTATAGAGAGCTCCATAGGGCAGACATGGCGGTTGAGATGGGGGCTCTATAGAGAGCTCCATAGGGCAGACATGGCGGGTGTACGGGCTCTATAGAGAGGTCAATAGGGCAGACATGGCGGGTGTAGGGGCTCTATAGAGAGCTCCATAGGGCAGACATGGCGGGTGAGATGGGGGCTCTATACAGAGCTCCATAGGGCAGACATGGCGGGTAAGATGAAGGCTCTATAGAGAGCTCCATAGGGCAGACATGGCAGGTGAGATGGGGGTTCTATAGAGAGCTCCATAGGGCAGACATGGCGGGTTAGATGGGGACTCTATAGAGAGCTCCATAGGGGAGACATGGCGGGAGAGATGGGGGCTCTATAGAGAGCTCCATTGGGCATACATGGTGGGTGAGATGGGGGCTCCATAGAGAGCTCCATAGGGCAGACATGGCGGGTGAGATGGGGGCTCTATAGAGAGCTCCATAAAGCAGACATGGCAGGTGAGATGGGGGCTCTATAGAGAGCTCCATAGGGCAGACATGGCGGGTGAGATGGGGGCTCTATAGAGAGCTCCATAGGGCAGAAATGGCTGGTGAGATGGGGGCTCTATAGACAGCTCCATAGGGCAGACATGGGGGTTAGATGGGGCCCTATAGAGAGCTCCATAGGGCAGACATGGCTGGTGAGATGGGGGCTCTATAGAGAGCTCCATAGGGCACACATGGCGTGTTTAGGGGCTCTATAGAGATCTCCATAGGGCACACATGGCAGGCGTAGGGGCCCTATAGAGAGCTCCATAGGGGAGACATGGCGGGTGATATGGGGGCTCTATAGAGAGCTCCATAGGGCAGACATGGCGGGTGAGATGCGGGCTCTATAGAGAGCTCCATAGGGAAGAAATGGCTGGTGAGATGGGGCTCTATACAGAGGTCAATAGGGCAGACATTGCGGGTGTAGGGGACATATAGAGAGCTGCATAGGTCAGACATGGCCGGTGAGATGGGGGCTTTATAGAGAGCTCAATAGGGCAGACATGGCGGGTGAGATTGGGGCTCTATAGAGAGCTTCATAGGGCAGACATGGCGGGTGAGATGGTGGCTCTATAGAGAGCTCCATAGGGCAGATATGGCGGGTCTAGCGGCTCTATAGAGAGCTCCATAGGGCAGACATGGCGGATGAGATGGGGGCTCCATAGAGAGCTCCATAGGGTAGACATGGCGGGTGAGATGGTGGCTCTATAGAGAGCTCCATAGTGCAGACATGGCGGGTGTAGGGGCTCTATAGAGAGCTCCATAGGGCAGACATGGCTGGTGAGATGGGGTGTCTATATAGAGTTCCATAGGGCACACATGGCGGGTTTAGGGGCTCCATAGAGAGCTCCATAGGGCAGACATGGCGGGTGGGATGGGGGCTCTATATAGTGCTCCATAGGGCAGACATGGCGGGTGAGATGGGGGCTCTATAGAGAGCTCCATAGGGGAGACATGGCGGGTGAGATGGGGGCTCTATAGAGAGCTTCATAGCGCACACATGGCGGGAGAGATGGGGGCTCCATAGAGAGTTCCATAGGGCAGACATGGCGGGTGTAGGGGCTCTATAGAGAGCTCCATAGGGAGACATGGCGGGTGTAGGGGCTCTATAGAGAGCTCCATAGGGCAGACATGGCGGGTGAGATGGGGGCTCTATAGAGAGCTCCCTAGGGCACACATGGCAGGTGAGATGGGGGCTCTATAGAGAGCTCCATAGGGCAGACATGGCGGGTGAGATGGGGACTCTATAGAGAGCTCCATAGTGCAGACATGGTGCGTGTAGGGGCTCTATAGAGAGCTCTATGGGGCAGACATGGCGGGTGAGATGGGGGCTCTATAGAGAGCTCCATGGGGCAGACATGGCGGGTGTAGGGGCTCTATAGAGAGCTCCATAGGGCAGACATGGCGGGTGAGATGGGGGCTCTATAGAGAGCTCCATAGGGCAGACATGGCGGGTAAGATGAAGGCTCTATAGAGAGCTCCATAGGGCAGCCATGGCAGGTGAGATGGGGGCTCTATAGAGAGCTCCATAGGGCAGACATGGCGGGTGAGATGGGGGCTCTACAGAGAGCTCTATAGGGCAGACATGGCGGGTGAGATGGGGGCTCTATAGAGAGCTCCATAGTGCAGACATGGCGGGTGAGAATGGGGCTATATAGAGAGCTCCATAGGGGAGACATGGCGGGAGAGATGGGGGCTCTATAGAGAGCTCCATAGGACAGACATGGCGGGTGAGATGGGGGCTATATAGAGAGCTCCATAGGGCAGACATGACGGGTGTAGGGGCTCTATAGAGAGCTCCATAGGGCAGACATGGAGGGTGACATGGTGGCTCTATAGAGAGCTCCATAGGGCAGACATGGCGGGTGAGATGGGGGCTCTATAGAGAGCTCAAGAGGGCAGACATGGCGGGTGAGATGGGGGCTATATAGAGAGCTCCATAGGGGAGACATGGCGGGAGAGATGGGGGCTCTATAGAGAGCTCCATAGGGCAGACATGGCGGGTGAGATGGGGGCTCTATAGACAGCTCCATAGGGCAGACATGGCGGGTGAGATTGGGGCTCTATAGAGAGCTCCATAGTGCAGACATGGCGGGTGAGATGGGGGCTATATAGAGAGCTCCATAGGGCAGACATGACGGGTGTAGGGGCTCTATAGATAGCTCCATAGGGCAGACATGGCGGGTGAGATGGGGGCTCTATAGATAGCTAAAGAGGGCAGACATGGCGGGTGCGATGGGGGCTCTATAGAGAGCTCCATAAGGCAGACATGGTGGGTGTAGGGGCTCTATAGAGAGCTCCATAGGGCAGACATGGCGGGTGAGATGGGGGCTCTATAGAGAGCTCCATAGGGCAGACATTGCGGGTGAGATGGGGGCTTTATAGAGAGCTCCATAGTGCAGACATGGCGGGTTAGATGGGGGCTCTAGAGAGAGTTCCATAGGGAGACATGGCGGGTGTAGGGGCTCTATAGAGAGCTCCATGGGGCAGACATGGCGGGTGAGATGGGGGCTCTATAGAGAGCTCCATAGGGCACACATGGCGGGTTTAAGGGTTCTATAGAGAGCTCCATAGGGCAGACATGGCGGTTGAGATGGGGGCTCTATAGAGAGCTCCATAGGGCAGACATGGCGGGTGTAGGGGCTCTATAGAGAGCTCCATAGGGCAGACATGGTGGGTGTAGGGGCTCTATAGAGAGCTCAATAGGGCAGACATGGCGGGTGTAGGGGCTGTATAGAGAGCTCCATAGGGCAGACATGGCGGGTGAGATGGGGCTCTATAGAGAGCTCCATAGTGCAGACATGGCGGGTGTAGGGGCTCTATAGAGAGCTCCATAGGGCAGACATGGCGGGTGTAGGGGCTCTATAGAGAGCTCAATAGGGCAGACATGGCGGGTGTAGGGGCTCTATAGAGAGCTCCATAGGGCAGACATGGCGGGTGAGATGGGGTCTCTATACAGAGCTCCATAGGGCAGACATGGCGGGTAAGATGAAGGCTCTATAGAGAGCTCCATAGGGCAGACATGGCAGGTGAGATGGGGGCTCTATAGAGAGCTCCATAGGGCAGACATGGCGGGTGAGATGGGGGCTCTATAGAGAGCTCCATAGGGGAGACATGGCGGGAGAGATGGGGGCTCTATAGAGAGCTCCATAGGGCAGACATGGCGGGTGAGATGGGGGCTCTATACAGAGCTCCATAAAGCAGACATGGCAGGTGAGATGGGGGCTCTATAGAGAGCTCCATAGGGCAGACATGGCGGGGGAGATGGGGGCTCTATACAGAGCTCCATAGGGCAGACATGGCAGGCGTAGGGGCTCTATAGAGAGCTCCATAGGGCAGACATGGCGGGTGAGTTGGGGGCTCTATAGAGAGCTCCATAAAGCAGACATGGCAGGTGAGATGGGGGCTCTATAGAGAGCTCCATGGGGCACACATGGCAGGTTTAGGGGCTCCATAGAGAGCTCCATAGGGCAGACATGGCGGGTGAGATGGGGGCTCTATAGAGAGCTCCATAAAGCAGACATGGCGGGTGAGATGGGGGCTCTATAGAGAGCTCCATAGGGCACACATGGCGGGTTTAGGGGCTCTATAGACAGCTCCGTAGGGCAGACATGGCGGGTGAGATGGGGTCTCTATAGAGAGCTCCATAGGGAAGACATGGGGGTTAGATGGGGGCTCTATAGAGAGCTCCATAGGGCAGACATGACTGGTGAGATGGGTGCTCTATAGAGAGCTCCATAGGGCACACATGGCGGGTTTAGGGGCTCTATAGAGAGCTCCATAGGGGAGACATGGCGGGTTAGTTGGGGGCTCTATAGAGAGCTCCATAAAGCAGACATGGCAGGTGAGATGGGGGCTCTATAGAGAGCTCCATAGGGCACACATGGCGGGTTTAGGGGCTCTATAGAGAGCTCCATAGGGGAGATATGGCGGGTGAGATGGGGGCTCTATAGAGAGCTCCATAGGGCAGACATGGCGGGTGAGATGGGTACTCTATAGAGAGCTCCATAGGGCACACATGGCGGGTTTAGGGGCTCTATAGAGAGCTCCATAGGGCAGACATGGCGGGTGAGATGGGGGCTCTATAGAGAGCTCCATAGGGCAGACATGGCTGGTGAGATGGCGGCTCTATAGAGAGCACCATAGGGCAGACATGGCTAGTGAGATGGGGGCTCTATAGAGAGCTCCATAGGGCAGACATGGGGGTTAGATGGGGGCTCTATAGAGAGCTCCATAGGACAGACATGGCTGGTGAGATGGGGGCTCTATAGAGAGCTCCATAGGGCACACATGGCGGGTTTAGGGGCTCTATAGAGATCTCCATAGGGCAGACATGGCAGGCGTAGGGGCCCTATAGAGAGCTCCATAGGGGAGACATGGCGGGTGATATGGGGGCTCTATAGAGAGCTCCATAGGGGAGACATGGCGGGTGAGATGGGGGCTCTATAGAGAGCTCCATAGGGCAGACATGGCGGGTGAGATGGGGCCTCTATAGAGAGCTCCATAGGGCAGACATGGCGGGTGAGATGGGTGCTATATAGAGAGCTCCATAGGGGAGACATGGCGGGAGATATGGGGGCTCTATAGAGAGCTCTATAGGACAGACATGGAGGGTGAGATGGGGGCTATATAGAGAGCTCCATATGGCAGACATGGCGGGTGTAGGGGCTCTATAGAGAGCTCCATAGGGCAGACATGGCAGGTGAGATGGGGGCTCTACAGAGAGCTCCATAGGGCAGACATGGGGAGTGTAGGGGCTCTATAGAGAGCTCCATAAGGCAGACATGGCAGGCGTAGGGGCTCTATAGAGAGCTCCATAGGGGAGACATGGCGGGTGAGATGGGGGCTCTATAGAGAGCTCCATAGGGCAGACATGGCGGGTGAGATGGGGGCTCTATAGAGAGCTCCATTTTGCAGACATGGCGGGTGAGATAGGGGCTCTATAGAGAGCTCCATAGGACAGACATGGCGGGTGTAGGGGGCTGTACAGAGAGCTCCATAGGGAAGACATGGCGGGTGAGATGGGGGCTCTATAGAGAGCTCCATAGGGCAGACATGGCGGGTGAGATGGGGGCTCTATAGAGAGCTCCATAAGGGGAGACATGGGGGGTGAGATGGGGGCTCTATAGAGAGCTCCATAGGGCAGACATGGCGCGTGAGATGGGGACCCTATAAAGAGCTCCATAGGGCAGACATGGCAGGCGTAGGGGCTCTATAGAGAGCTCTATAGGGGAGACATGGCGGGTGAGATGGGGGCTCTATAGAGAGCTCCATAGGGCAGACATGGCGGGTCAGATGGGGGCTCTATAGAGAGCTCCATAGTGCAGACATGGCGGGTGAGATGGGGGCTCTATAGAGAGTTCCATAGGGCAGAAATGGCGGGTGTAGGGGCTCTATATAGAGCTCCATAGGGAGACATGGCGGGTGTAGGGGCTCTATAGAGAGCTCCATAGGGCAGACGTGGCGGGTGAGATGGGGGCTCTATAGAGAGCTCCATAGGGCAGACATGGCGGGTGAGATGGGGACTCTATAGAGAGCTCCATAGTGCAGACATGGTGGGTGTAGGGGCTCTATAGAGAGCTCTATGGGGCAGACATGGCGGGTGAGATGGGGGTTCTATAGAGAGCTCCATAGGGCAGACATGGCAGGTGAGATGGGGGCTCTATAGAGAGCTCCATAGGGCAGACATGGCGGGTGAGATGGGGGCTCTACAGAGAGCTCTATAGGGCAGACATGGCGGGTGAGATGGGGGCTCTATAGAGAGCTCCATAGTGCAGACATGGCGGGTGAGATGGGGGCTATATAGAGAGCTCCATAGGGGAGACATGGCGGGAGAGATGGGGGCTCTATAGAGAGCTCCATAGGACAGACATGGCGGGTGAGATGGGGGCTATATAGAGAGCTCCATAGCGCAGACATGACGGGTGTAGGGGCTCTATAGAGAGCTCCATAGGGCAGACATGGCTGGTGAGATGGTGGCTCTATAGAGAGCTCCATAGGGCAGACATGGCGGGTGAGATGGGGGCTTTATAGAGAGCTAAAGAGGGCAGACAAGGCGGGTGAGATTGGGGCTCTATAGAGAGCTGCATAGGGCAGACATGGTGGGTGTAGGGGCTCTATAGAGAGCTCCATAGGGCAGACATGGCGGGTGAGATGGGGGCTATATAGAGAGCTCCATAGGGCAGACATGGTGGGTGTAGGGGCTCTATAGAGAGCTCCATAGGGCAGACATGGCGGGTTAGATGGGGGCTCTATAGAGAGCTCCATAAGGCAGACATGGTGGGTGTAGGGGCTCTATAGAGAGCTCCATAGGGCAGACATGGCGGGTGAGATGGGGGCTCTATAGAGAGCTCCGTAGGGCAGACATTGCGGGTGAGATGGGGTCTCTATAGAGAGCTCCATAAGGCAGACACGGTGGGTGTAGGGGCTCTATAGAGAGCTCCATAGGGCAGACATGGCGGGTGAGATGGGGGCTATATAGAGAGCTCCATAGGGCAGACATGGCGGGTGTAGGGGCTCTATAGAGAGCTCAATAGGGCAAACATGGCGGGTGTAGGGGCTCTATAGAGAGCTCCATAGGGCAGACATGGCGGGTGAGATGGGGTCTCTATACAGAGCTCCATAGGGCAGATATGGCGGGTAAGATGAAGGCTCTATAGAGAGCTCCATAGGGCAGACATGGCAGGTGAGATGGGGGCTCTATAGAGAGCTCCATAGGGCACACATGGCGGGTGAGATGGGGGCTCTATAGAGAGCTCCATAGGGGACACATGGCGGGAGAGATGGGGGCTCTATAGAGAGCTCCATAGGGCAGACATGGTGGGTGAGATGGGGGATCCATAGAGACCTCCATAGGGCAGACATGGCGGGTGAGATGGGGGCTCTATAGAGAGCTCCATAAAGCAGACATGGCAGGTGAGATGGGGGCTCTATAGAGAGCTCCATAGTGCAGACATGGCGGGTGTAGGGGCTCTATAGAGAGCTCCATAGGGCAGACATGGCTGGTAGAGATGGGGTGTCTATATAGAGTTCCATAGGGCACACATGGCGGGTTTAGGGGCTCCATAGAGAGCTCCATAGGGCAGACATGGCGGGTGGGATGGGGGCTCTATATAGTGCTCCATCGGGCAGACATGGCGGGTGAGATGGGGGCTCTATAGAGAGCTCCATAGGGGAGACATGGCGGGTGAGATGGGGGCTCTATAGAGAGCTCCATAGGGCAGACATGGCGGGTGAGATGGGGGCTCTATAGACAGCTCCATAGGGCAGACATGGCTGGTGAGATGGGGGCTCTATAGAGAGCTCCATAGGGCAGACATGGCGGGTGAGATTGGGGCTCTATAGAGAGCTCCATAGGGCAGACATGGCGGGAGAGATGGGGGCTCTATAGAGAGCTTCATAGCGCACACATGGCGGGAGAGTTGGGGGCTCCATAGAGAGCTCCATAGGGCAGACATGGCGGGTGTAGGGGCTCTATAGAGAGCTCCATAGGGCAGCCATGGCAGGTGAGATGGGGGCCCTATAGAGAGCTCCATAGGGCAGACATGGCGGGTGAGATGGGGGCTCTATAGAGAGCTCTATAGGGCAGACATGGCAGGTGAGTTGGGGGCTCTATAGAGAGCTCCATAGGGCAGACATGGCGGGTGTAGGGGCTCTATAGAGAGCTCCATAGGGAGACATCGCGGGTGTAGGGGCTCTATAGAGAGCTCCATAGGGCAGACATGGCGGGTGAGATGGGGGCTCTATAGAGAGTTCCATAGGGCAGACATGGCGTGTGAGATGGGGGCTCTATAGAGAGCTCCATAGGGCAGACATGGCGGGTGAGATGGGGGCTCTATAGAGAGCACCATAGGGCAGACATGGCGGGTGAGATGGGGACTCTATAGAGAGCTCCATAGTGCAGAGATGGTGGGTGTAAGGGCTCTATAGAGAGCTCCATAGGTCAGACATGGCAGGTGTAGGGGCTCTATAGAGAGCTCAATAGGGCAGACATGGCGGGTAAGATGAAGGCTCTATAGAGAGCTCCATAGGGCAGACATGGCAGGTGAGATGGGGGCTCTATAGAGAGCTCCATAGGGCAGACATGGCAGGTGAGATGGGGGCTCTATAGAGAGCTCCATAGGGCAGACATGGTGGGTGAGATGGGGGATCCATAGAGCGCTCCATAGGGCAGACATGGCGGGTCTAGCGGCTCTATAGAGAGCTCCATAGGGCAGACATGGCGGGTGAGATGGGGTCTCTATAGAGAGCTCCATAGGGCAGACATAGCGTCTGAGATGGGGGTCTATAGAGAGCTCCATAGGGCAGACATGGCGGGTGTAGGGGCTCTATAGAGAGCTCAATAGTGCAGACATGGCTGGTGAGATGGGTGCTCTATAGAGAGCTCCATAGGGCACACATGGCGGGTTTAGGGGCTCTATAGAGAGCTCCATAGGCCAGACATGGCGGGTGAGATGGGGGCTCTATAGAGAGCTCCATAGGGCAGACATGGCTGGTGAGATGGGGGCTCTATAGAGAGCTCCATAGGGCAGACATGGCTGGTGAGATGGGGGCTCTATAGAGAGCTCCATAGGGCAGACATGGCGGGTGAGATGGGGGCTCTATAGAGACCTCCATAGGGCAGACATGGCGGTTGAGATGGGGGCTCTATAGAGAGCTCCATAGGGCAGACATGGCGGGTGTAGGGGCTCTATAGAGAGCTCCATAAGGCAGATATGGCGGGTGAGATGGGGGCTCTATACAGAGCTCCATAGGGCAGACATGGCGGGTAAGATGAAGGCTCTATAGAGAGCTCCATAGGGCAGACATGGCGGGTGAAATGGGGGCTCTATAGAGAGCTCCATAGGGGAGACATGGCGGGAGAGATGGGGGCTCTATAGAGAGCTCCATAGGGCAGACATGGTGGGTGAGATGGGGGATCCATAGAGAGCTCCATAGGGCAGACATTGCGGGTCTAGCGGCTCTATAGAGAGCTCCATAGGGCAGACATGGCGGGTGAGATGGGGGCTCTATAGAGAGCTCCATAGGGCAGACATGGCGGGTGAGATGGGGGCTCTATAGAGAGCTCCATAGTGCAGACATGGCGGGTGTAGGGGCTCTATAGAGAGCTCCATAGGGCAGACATTGCTGGCGAGATGGGGTGTCTATATAGAGTTCCATAGGGCACACATGGCGGGTTTAGGGGCTCCATAGAGAGCTCCATAGGGCAGACATCACGGGTGAGATGGGGGCTGTATATAGAGCTCCATAGGGCAGACATGGCGGGTGAGATGGGGGCTCTATGGAGAGCTCCATAGGGGAGACATGGCGGGTGAGATGGGGGCTCTATAGAGAGCTCCATAGGGCACACATGGCGAGTGAGATGGGGGCTCTATAGACAGCTCCATAGGGCAGACATGGCGGGTGAGATGGGGGCTCTATAGAGAGCTCCATAGGGCAGACATGGCGGGTGAGATGGGGGCTCTATAGAGAGCTCCATAGGGCAGACATGGCGGGTGAGATTGGGGCTCTATAGAGATCTCCATAGGGCAGACATGGCGGGTGAGTTTGTGGCTCTATAGAGAGCTCCATAGGGCAGACATGGCGGGTGAGATGGGGGTTCTATAGAGAGCTCCATAGGACAGACATGGCGGGTGAGATGGGGGCTCTATAGAGAGCTCCATAGGGCAGACATCGCGGGTGAGATGGGGGCTCTATAGAGAGCCCCATCGTGCAGACATGGCGGGTGAGATGGGGGCTCTATAGAGAGCTTCATAGCGCACACATGGCGGGTGAGATGGGGGCTCTATAGAGAGCTCCATAGGGCACACATGGTGGGTTTAGGGGCTCTATAGAGAGCTCCATAGGGCAGACATAGCGTCTGAGATAGGGGCTCTATAGAGAGCTCCATAGGGCAGACATGGCGGGAGAGATGGGGGCTCTATAGAGAGCTCCATAGGGCAGACATGGCGGGTGAGATGGGGGCTCTATAGAGAGCTCCATAGGGCACACATGTCGGGGTTAGGGGCTCTATAGAAAGCTCCATAGGGCAGACATCACGGGTGAGATGGGGGCTCTATAGAGAGCTCCATAGGGCAGACATGGCGGGTGAGATGGGGGCTCTATAGAGAGCTCCATAAGGCAGACATTGTGGGTGTAGGGGCTCTATAGAGAGCTCCATAGGGCAGACATGGCGGGTGAGTTGGGGGCTCTATAGAGAGCTCCATAAAGCAGACATGGCAGGTGAGATGGGGGCTCTATAGAGAGCTCCATAGGGCAGACATGGCGGGTTTAGGGGCTCTATAGAGAGCTCCATAGGGCAGACATGGCGGGTGAGATGGGGGCTTTATAGAGAGCTCCATAGGGCAGACATGGGGAGAGTAGGGGCTCAATAGAGAGCTCCATAAGGCAGACATGGCAGGCGTAGGGGCTCTATAGAGAGCTCCATAGGGGAGACATGGCGGGTGAGATGGGGGCTCTATAGAGAGCTCCATAGGGCAGACATGGCGGGTGAGATGGAGGCTCTATATAAAGCTCCATTGGGGAGACATGGCGGGTGAGATGGGGGCTCTATAGAGAGCTCCATAGGTCAGACATGGCGGGTGAGATGGGGGCTCTATAGAGAGCTCCATAGGGCAGACATGGCGGGTGAGATGGGGGCTCTATAGAGAGCTCCATAGGGCAGACATGGCAGGCGTAGGGGCTCTATAGAGAGCTCTATAGGGGAGACATGGCGGGTGAGATGGGGGCTCTATAGAGAGCTCCATAGGGCAGACATGGCGGGTGAGATGGGGGCTCTATAGAGAGCTCCATAGTGCAGACATGGCGGGTGAGATGGGGGCTCTATAGAGAGCTCCATAGGGCAGACATGGCGGGTATAGGGGGCTGTATAGAGAGCTCCATAGGGAAGACATGGCGGGTGAGATTCGGGCTCTATAGAGAGCTCCATAGGGCAGACATGGGGGGTGAGATGGGGGCTCTATAGAGAGCTCCATAGGGCAGATATGGCGGGTGAGATGGGGGCTCTATAGAGAGCTCCATAGGGCAGACATGGCGGGTGTAGGGGCTCTATAGAGAGCTCCATAGGGCAGACATGGCAGGCGTAGGGGCCCTTTAGAGAGCTCTATAGGAAAGACATGGTGGGTGAGATGGGGGCTCTATAGAGAGCTCCATAGGGCAGACTTGGCAGGTGAGATGGGGGCTCTATAGAGAGCTCCATAGGGCAGACATGGCGGATGAGATTGGGGCTCTATAGAGAGCTCCATAGGGCAGACATGGCGGGTGAGATGGGGGCTCTATAGAGAGCTCCATAGGGAAGACATGGCGGGTGAGATGGGGGCTCTATAGAGAGCTCCATAGGGCAGACATGGCGGGTGAGATGGGGGCTCTATAGAGAGCTCCATAGGGCAGACATGGCGGGTTAGATGGGGGCTCTATAGAGAGTTCCATAGGGCAGACATGGCGGGTGTAGGGGCTCTATAGAGAGCTCCATAGGGCAGACATGTCGGGTGAGATGGGGGCTCTATAGAGAGCTTCATAGGGCACACATGGCGGGTGAGATGGGGGCTCGATAGAGAGCTCCATAGGACAGACATGGCGGGTGAGATGGGGACTCTATAGAGAGCTCCATAGTGCAGACATGGTGGGTTTAAGGGCTCTATAGACAGCTGCATAGGGCAGACATGGCGGGTGAGATGGGGGTCTATAGAGAGCTCCATAGGGCAGACATGGCGGGTGTAGGGGCTCTATGGAGAGCTCCATAGGGCAGACAGGGCGGGTGTAGGGGCTCTATAGAGAGCTCCATAGGGCAGACATGGCGGGTGAGATGGGGGCTCTATAGAGAGCTCCATAGGGCAGACATGGCTGGTGAGATGGGGGCTCTATAGAGAGCTCCATAGGGCAGACATGGCGGGTGAGATGGGGGCTCTATAGAGAGCTCCATAGGGAAGACATGGAGGGTGAGATGGGGGCTCTATAGAGAGCTCCATAGGGCAGACATGGCTGGTGTAGGGGCTCTATAGAGACCTCCATAGGGAAGACGTGGCGGGTGAGATGGAGGCTCTATAGAGAGCTCCATAGGGCAGACATGGCGGGTGAGATGGGGGCTCTATAGAGAGCTCCATAGGGCAGACATCGCGGGTGAGATGGGAGCTCTATAAGGAGCTCCATAGGGCAGACATGGCGGGTGTAGGGGCTCTATAGAGAGCTCCATAGGGCAGACATGGCACGCGTAGGGGCCCTATTGAGAGCTCTATAGGGGAGACATGGCGGGTGAGATGGGGGCTCTATAGAGAGCTAAATAGGGCAGACATGGCGGGTGAGATGGGGACTCTATAGAGAGCTCAATAGGGCAGACATGGCGGGTGAGATTGGGACTCTATAGAGAACTCCATAGGGCAGACATGGTGTGTGAGATGGGGGCTCTATAGAGAGCTCCATAGGGCAGACATGGCGGTTGAGATGGGGGCTCTATAGAGAGCTCCATAGGGCAGACATGGCGGGTGTAGGGGCTCTATAGAGAGCTCCATAGGGCAGACATGGCGGGTGTAGTGGCTCTATAGAGAGCTCTATAGGGCCAACATGGCGGGTGTAGGGGCTCTACAGAGAGCTCCATAGGGCAGACATGGCGGGTGTAGGGGCTCTATAGAGAGCTCTATAGGGCCAACATGGCGGGTGTAGGGGCTCTACAGAGAGCTCCATAGGGCAGACATGGCGGTTGAGATGGGGGCTCTATAGAGAGCTCCATAGGGCAGACATGGCGGGTGTAGGGGCTCTATAGAGAGCTCTATAGGGCCAACATGGCGGGTGAGATGGGGGCTATATAGAGAGCTCCATAGGGGAGACATGGTGGGAGAGATGGGGGCTCTATAGAGAGCTCCATAGGGCAGACATGGCGGGTGAGATGGGGGCTATATAGAGAGCTCCATAGGGGAGACATAGCGGGAGAGATGGGGGCTCTATAGAGAGCTCCATAGGGCAGACATGGCGGGTGAGATGGGGGCTCTATAGAGAGCTCCATAGGGCAGACATGGCGGGTGAGATGGGGGCTCTATAGAGAGCTCCATAGGGCAGACATGGGGGGTGAGATGGGGGTTCTATATAGAGCTCCATAGGGCAGACATGGCAGGTGAGATGGGGGCTCTATAGAGAGCTCTATAGGGGAGACATGGCGGGTGAGATGGGGGCTCTATAGAGAGCTCCATAAGGCAGACATGGCGGGTGTAGGGGCTCTATAGAGAGCTCCATAGGGGAGACATGGCGGGTGAGATGCCGGCTCTACAGAGAGCTCCATAGGGAAGACATGGCTGGTGAGATGGGGGCTCTATAGATAGCTCAATATGGTAGACATTGCGGGTGTATGGAGTAACTATGACTCTCTTAAGATGGGACCATATAGTTGCTAGCTGGGCTCTGCCGCAGAGGTCACACCTCCACGTGGTCCCGCTGGATACCCTTCGGGGTAACCGAGTTGGCCTCTGCCCCAGTCGTGTGGAATCATAGCTGCTTCCTCCCTATCGAACAGTCTCGCCAGCTGTTTGATAGTATCCCAATATGGTGAATCAAAATTACGCTCCAAGTTGTACCTTCGAGCCAAATTCTCTGCCCACGAGTAATAGTTGGGCACCGCCTGGTTATCTGGAGGGGGAAACCAGGTGTAGTCAGCCCTCACTTGGATTGGACATGGGTACTAGAATGAGACTGATGTTCTCATCCGTGGCTACCCAAACATGCACATTTGATTGGTGGAATTTGGAGATTGCCAAATCCATCGGCAATCCGGTTAAATTAGTAGATGATGAATGGGAATTGAAAAGATGGGAGTTTATTAACTCTAAATATATGAGAGATGAAGGTTACCATCCATCTGCTAAAATGGATGAACTGAATATGTTCCCAGAGGTTCATGAGGTTCCGACGCCTCAGAAATCCATGAGCAATAATATCAGCTCAGAGGTGGATGCGAGGGTGGAAGCTGAGGTATAGGAACTTTCACCCTCTGGTGATAATATTCAGGATAGTCCAGCGCCGACTATTCCTGACTCGGAAACGCAAAGGGATAATTCTCCTGGGGGCACACCAGTAGTAGAAATCCCGGACATAAATCCAGCTTGTCCGTATTGTGGAATCCGGTTCGGGAAAGTCCCGGGATTGGTGGAACATCTTGCGAGGGCCCATGGAAAGATTGAAGTAAAATTTCGATGTGCCAAATGTCATCGGGAGAGTGATAAACATCATAGTATTGCATGCCATTTCCCAAAGTGCAAAGGGGTCAAAACATCGGGCGAAGGAATGGCATTTCTCTGCGAGGAATGTAACAGATCGTTTGAAACAAAAATTGGCTTGAGTCAACATAAGCGTCTGGTCCATCCAGTTACACGGAACAAAGAGCGGATCCTCGCGTCTCAACCAAAAACGAGTACTGCGAGAGGGGCACATCGCCAATGTTGGAATGAGGAAGAGGTAAATTTATTAAAGGAGTTGGAGAAACAATTTGAGGGAGAAAGAAATATTAACAAACTAATAGCGGAACACATTCCATCCAAGACCGCTAAACAGATAAGTGATAAGAGACGGATGCTGCTAAGAGATGGAAATAAGAAAGAGAAGGAAAAAGATCCTGAGATGAAGGAACATCTGATGGCGGCAGCACCCATGGAAACTGGGATCGATGAAGAGGAGGGATTGAAATCCCATTTTGAAAGGATAATTAAAGAAAAGGTACGATCATGTGATTTACCCATTTTCATCGACCCTTATGAAGTCGAAAGCGGAACCATCTCTATTACTTCCATCAATGAGGCAATGGACAACTACATAACAAGTCTGGGAGAGAAGTCCGATGAATTAAAAACCATTCAGTTGGAGGGAGCCTTGAGGAAAAAGCCTTCTCCTCGGAGACCACCGCAGAAGTGGATGAAGAGGAGAGCGGCAAAAAGGGGCAAATTTCTGCGTTTCCAAAAATTGTTTTACCTCGATAGAGGAAAACTTGCTAACATCATTTTGGAGGACAGAGAAGCCCTGAAGTGTGAGATCCCCACAGGAGAAATTCACAACGTGTTCAAATCCAGATGGGAATCTCCCGGAACATTCAAGAACCTTGGTTCTTTCAGTTCAACTGGTATGGCCGATAATTCAGTATTCCTTACCATGATAACGGAAAAGGAAGTCTCTAAGAACATCAGAGACACAAATAAGAACTCGGCGCCAGGCCCCGATAGGCTGAAGATTGAAGATCTTGGGCGAAATGATTCTCAATTCGCCCAGCTTACAGCCTTATTCAATCTGTGGTTGGCAACTGGCACCATTCCTGACATGGTAAGGGAGTGTCGGACCATTTTAATACCAAAATCGACTGTCCAAGATCGCCTAAATGACATCAATAATTGGCGACCAATTACCATCGGTTCAACCATTCTAAGGTTGTTCTCCAGAATACTGACAGGTCGATTGACCAAGGCTTGTCCTATTAACAGCAGGCAACGCGGCTTCATAAAGTCTCCCGGCTGTGCAGAAAACTTAAAACTGTTACAGCTAATCATGAGACGAGCGAAGCTTGATCATCGTGCGTTGGGTGTAGTGTTCATTGACCTTGAAAAAGCTTTCGACACGGTGAGTCATGAACACATCTTTATGACTCTGCGGCAAAAGGGAGTTGATAAACATATCATCTCTCTGATTAACAACATGTATGATAACATCTATACTCGGGTTGAGTTGAATAATGGACAATCAGATCCAATTAGGATCTGTCGAGGTGTAAAACAAGGCGATCCCATGTCACCTCTCTTATTTAACTTATCTCTTGATCCCCTATTGTGTAAATTGGAAGAAATAGGAAGTGGATTCCAACATGGGGCGATGAAAATAACATCATTAGCCTTCGCTGATGACCTGGTCCTATTGAGTGACTCATGGGAGGGAATGAAAAGGAATATAGAAATCGTTGAGGCCTTTTGTGAACTAACAGGCCTCAAAACACAGGGGGCAAAGTGTCATGGCTTTTACATCAAGCCAACCAAGGACTCATATACAATCAATGATTGTAAGCCTTGGATTATAAACGACTCTCCCCTAAATATGATCAACCCTGGAGATTCAGAGAAATATCTGGGAGTCCAAATCGATCCATGGACTGGTATAGCTAAACCTGAATTGAAAGGGAAGATCAAAGACTGGTTACATCGGGTTGATAAGGCTTTTTTGAAACCTATGCAGAAGGTTGACATCTTGAAAGGGTTTGTCATTCCTCGTGTGATTTACTTAGCCGACCAGGCAAACGTGAAGGTCACACACCTCGAATCTCTTGACGCCGAAATAAGATCGGTAGTCAAAGGATGGCTACATCTTCCGCAATGTACTTGTGACGCCATCTTTTATTCCAGCACAAAAGATGGAGGACTGGGCATTACGAGACTCTCAAGACAAATTCCCTGTCTACAGGCAAGAAGACTGCATAAAATTGCACAATCTTCAGATCCTGTAGTGGTTGAATTTGCGAGAAACGAAAACATCGAGAAGGAGTTTGAAAAACTATGGGTAACAGCTGGAGGGGATGAAAATAAAATCCCCTCGATATGGGATGAGAGGTCCGTAATGCTAATAACGAGTCTAATTGGGGGAGACGAACCAAGCTCGGAATGGGAGGTATCCGCACCCAAGCTTGTTTATCCGAGACCATGTAATTGGAGAAAGAGGGAATTTGAAAACTGGACCAAACTATCGACTCAAGGAAAGGGAATTACCAACTTTGAGAATGATAACATCAGTAATAATTGGATTATGAAATACAGGGGCATTCCTCACAGAAAGATCATTACCGCCCTTCAATTACGAGCTAATGTCTACCCCACTCGTGAATTTCTATCTAGGGGTAGATCTGAGTCTACAATAAGATCCTGTAGACACTGCTCGGAAGAATGGGAAACCTGTGCCCACATAATCGGTTATTGTGAAAAGGTGAAGGATATGAGGATTAAAAGACATAACCGAATATGTGAAATACTATCAAGAGAGGCACGTGTCAAGAATTGGATGGTATTCCAAGAATTAAATATTAAAAATCAAAATAACGAACTTTTTAAACCAGATCTCATTTTAGTTAAAGATAATGCCGCATTAGTAATTGATGTAACGGTTCGATTCGAATCCAAAAATACTACTCTAAAGGAAGCGGCAGATGAAAAAATTAGGAAATACAAACATCTGGAAGAACAAATCCGAGACTTGACAAATGTAACATCTGTTAAATTTTCAGGTTTCCCCCTTGGTGCACGTGGGAAATGGTACGCTGGGAATTTTGGAGTTTTAGAAGATATCGGGCTCTCAAAAACCCAGAGAGAACAACTGGCGCGCCACCTTTCAAATGTGGCTCTATTTTCTTCTGTGGACATTATACACACATTTGCGAGTAAGTCCCGTTCAAATATAGAATGAATTACTTATCGATTTATATATTTATGCATGCTTAATATGTTTGTGTTTTGGTTTGTAAATTCTTGCATGCCTGCCCACTTATTACTAATTCGGTTCTCTATTGTCACTATTTTTGTATTGTTCCACTAAATTATTATAGTTATTATTATTATTACTACTGCATGTTTACTGCATGTTTAATGATTTTAATGTTTTTAAATAATTTATTATAATAAAGTTTTGACTTTCCACTAACCTAATTCGGCCTAATTCGGACAAATTGGCAAACAGTGCGGAACTCTCGTAATGATTACCGCTAATCATGCAAGTGCCAACCATCGCACTTTGTCACTAATTGACCTGGCTTTGACTGATGGACGGGCCATCGCTAACCCGGAAAAGGGACACACGCGGGTGTGTTCAGTTCTAGCTCAATATGGCAGACATTGCGGGTGTAGGGGACGTATAGAGAGCTCCATAGGTCAGACATGGCGGGTGAGATGGGGGCTCTATAGAGAGCTCAATGGGGCAGACATGGCGGGTGAGATTGGGGCTCTATAGAGAGCTCAATAGGGCAGACATGGCAGGTGAGATGGGGGCTCTATAGAGAGCTCCATAGGGCAGACATGGCGGGTGAGATGGGGGCTCTATAGAGAGCTCCATATGGCAGACTTGGCTGGTGAGATGGGGGCTCTATAGGGAGCTCCATAGGGCAGACATGGCGGGTGAGATGGGGGCTCTATAGAGAGCTCCATAGAGCAGACATTGCGGGTGTAGGGGCTCCATAGAGAGCTCCATAGGTCAGACATGGCGGGTGAGATGGGGGCTCTATAGAGAGCTCAATGGGGCAGACATGGCGGGTGAGATTGGGGCTCTATAGAGAGCTCAATAGGGCAGACATGGCAGGTGAGATGGGGGCTCTATAGAGAGCTCCATAGGGCAGACATGGCGGGTGAGATGGGGGCTCTATAGAGAGCTCCATATGGCAGACTTGGCTGGTGAGATGGGGGCTCTATAGGGAGCTCCATAGGGCAGACATGGCGGGTGAGATGGGGGCTCTATAGAGAGCTCCATAGAGCAGACATTGCGGGTGCAGGGGCTCCATAGAGAGCTCCATAGGGCAGACATGGCGGGTGAGATGGGGGCTCTATAGAGAGCTCCATAGGGCAGACATGGCGGGTGAGATAGGGGCTCTATAGAGAGCTCCATAGGGCAGACATGGCGGGTCAGATGGGGGTTCTATAGAGAGCTCCATAGGGCAGACATGGCTCGTGAGATGGGGGCTCTATAGAGAGCTCCTTGGGCAGATATGGCAGGTCTAGCGGCTCTATAGAGAGCTCCATAGGGCAGACATGGCGGGTGAGATGGGGGCTCTATAGAGAGCTCCATAGTGCAGACATGGCGGGTGTAGGGGCCCTATAGAGAGCTCCATAGGGCAGACATTGCTGGTGAGATGGGGTGTCTATATAGAGTTCCATAGGGCACACATGGCGGGTTTAGGGGCTCCATAGAGAGCTCCATAGGGCAGACATGGCGGGTGAGATGGGGGCTCTATATAGACCTCCATAGGGCAGACATGGCGGGTGAGATGGGGGCTCTATAGAGAGCTCCATAGGGGAGACATGGCGGGTGAGATGGGGGCTCTATAGAGAGCTCCATAGGGCAGACATGGCGGGTGAGATGGGGGCTCTATAGACAGCTCCATAGGGCAGACATGGCGGGTGAGATGGGGGCTCTATAGAGAGCTCCATAGGGCAGACATGGCGGGTGAGATTGGGGCTCTATAGAGAGCTCAATCGGGCAGACATGGCGGGAGAGATGGGGGCTCTATAGAGAGCTCCATAGGGCAGACATGGCGGGTGAGATTGGGGCTCTATAGAGAGCTCCATAGGGCAGACATGGCGGGTCAGATGGGGGTTCTATAGAGAGCTCCATAGGGCAGACATGGCGGGTGAGATGGGGGCTCTATAGAGAGCTCCATAGTGCAGACATGGCGGGTGTAGGGGCTCTATAGAGAGCTCCATAGGGCAGACATGGCTGGTGTGATGGGGTGTCTATATAGAGTTCCAAAGGGCACACATGGCGGGTTTAGGGGCTCCATAGAGAGCTCCATAAGGCAGACATGGAGAGTGAGATGGGGGCTCTATACACAGCTCCATAGGGCAGACATGGCGGGTGAGATGGGGGCTCTATAGAGAGCTCCATAGGGCAGACATGGCGGGTGAGATGGGGGCTCTATAGAGAGCTCCATAGGGCAGACATGGCGGGAGAGATGGGGGCTCTATAGAGAGCTCCATAGGACAGACATGGCGGGTGAGATGGGGGCTATATAGAGAGCTCCATAGGGCAGACATGACGGGTGTAGGGGCTCTATAGAGAGCTCCATAGGGCAGACATGGCGGGTGAGATTGGGGCTCTATAGAGAGCTCCATAGGGCAGACATGGCGGGTGAGATGGGGGCTCTATAGAGAGCTCCATAGTGCAGACATGGCGGGTGAGATGGGGGCTCTATAGAGAGTTCCATAGGGCAGACATAGCGGGTGTAGGGGCTCTATAGAGAGCTCCATAGGGAGACATGGCGGGTGAGATGGGGGCTCTATAGAGAGCTCCATAGGGCAGACATGTCGGGTGAGATGGGGGCTCTATAGAGAGCTCCATAGGGCACACATAGCGGGTGAGATGGGGGCTCGATAGAGAGCTCCATAAGGCAGACATGGCGGGTGAGATGGGGACTCTATAGAGAGCTCCATAGTGCAGAGATGGTGGGTGTAAGGGCTCTATAGAGAGCTCCATAGGGCAGACATGGCGGTTGAGATGGGGGCTCTATAGAGAGCTCCATAGGGCAGACATGGCAGGTGTAGGGGCTCTATAGAGAGCTCCATAGTGCAGTCATGGCGGGTGTAGGGGCTCTATAGAGAGCTCCATAGGGCAGACATGGCGGGTGTAGGGGCTCTATAGAGAGCTCCATAGGGCAGACATGTCGGGTGAGATGGGGGCTCTATAGAGAGCTCCATAAAGCAGACATGGCAGGTGAGATGGGGGCTCTATAGAGAGCTCCATAGGGCAGACATGGCGGGTGAGATGTGGACTCTATAGAGAGCTCCATAGGGCAGACATGGCTCGTGAGATGGGGGCTCTATAGAGAGCTCCATAGGGCAGATATGGCGGGTGTAGGGGCTCTATAGAGAGCTCCATAGGGCAGACATGTCGGGTGAGATGGGGGCTCTATAGAGAGCTCCATAGGGCACACATGGCAGGTGAGATGGGGGCTCTATAGAGAGCTCTACGGGGCAGACATGACGGGTGAGATTGGGGCTCTATAGAGAGCTCCATAGGGCAGACATGGCGGGTGTAGGGGCTCTATAGAGAGCTCCATAGGGCAGACATGGCGGGTGAGATTGGGGCTCTATAGAGAGCTCCATAGGGCAGACATGGCAGGCGTAGGGGCCCTTTAGAGAGCTCTATAGGGGAGACATGGCGGGTGAGATGGGGGCTCTATAGAGAGCTCAATAGGGCAGACTTGGCAGGTGAGATGGGGGCTCTATAGAGAGCTCCATAGGGCAGACATGCCTGGTGAGATGGGGTGTCTATAGAGAGCTCCATAGGGCAGACATGGCTGGTGAGATGGGGGCTCTATAGAGAGCTCCATAGGGCAGACATGGGGGTTAGATGGGGGCTCTATAGAGAGCTCCATAGGGTAGACATGGCTGGTGAGATGGGGGCTCTATAGAGAGCTCCATAGGGCACACATGGCGGGTTTAGGGGCTCTATAGAGAGCTCCATAGGGCAGACATGGCAGGCGTAGGGTCCCTATAGAGAGCTCCATAGGGGAGACATGGCGGATGAGATGGGGGCTCTATAGAGAGCTCCATAGGGCAGACATGGCGGGTGAGATGGGGGCTCTATAGAGAGCCCCATAGCGCAGACATGGCGGGTGTAGGGACTGTATAGAGAGCTCCATAGGGCAGACATGGCGGGTGAGATGCGGGCTCTATACAGAGCTCCATAGGGAAGACATGGCTGGTGAGATGGGGGCTCTATAGTGAGCTCAATAGGGGAGATATTGCGGGTGTAGGGGACCTATAGAAAGCTGCATAGGTCAGACATGGCGGGTGAGATGGGGGCTCTATAGAGAGCTCAATAGGGCAGACATGGCGGGTGAGATTGGGGCTCTATAGAGAGCTCCATAGGGCAGACATGGCGGGTGAGATGGGGGCTCTATAGAGAGCTCCATAGGGCAGACATGGCTCGTGAGATGGGGGCTCTATAGAGAGCTCCATAGGGCAGATATGGCGGGTCTAGCGGCTCTATAGAGAGCTCCATAGGGCAGACATGGCGGGTGAGATGGGGGCTCTATACAGAGCTCCATAGGGCAGACATGGCGGGTGAGATGGGGGCTCTATAGAGAGCTCCATAGTGCAGACATGGCGGGTGTAGGGACTCTATAGAGAGCTCCATAGGGCAGACATGGCTGGTGAGATGGGGGCTCTATAGACAGCTCCATAGGGCAGACATGGCGGGTGAGATTCGGGCTCTATAGAGAGCTCAATAGGGCAGACATGGCGGGAGAGATGGGGGCTCTATAGAGAGCTCCATAGGGCAGACATGGCGGGTGAGATTCGGGCTCTATAGAGAGCTCAATAGGGCAGACATGGCGGGTGAGATGGGGGCTCTATAGAGAGTTCCATAGGGCAGACATGGCGGGTGTAGGGGCTCTATAGAGAGCTCCATAGGGAGACATGGCGGGTGAGATGGGGGCTCTATAGAGAGCTCCATAGGGCAGACATGTCGGGTGAGATGGGGGCTCTATAGAGAGCTCCACAGGGCACACATGGCGGGTGAGATGGGGGCTCGATAGAGAGCTCCATAAGGCAGACATGGCGGGTGAGATGGGGACTCTATAGAGAGCTCCATAGTGCAGAGATGGTGGGTGTAAGGGCTCTATAGAGAGCTCCATAGGGCAGACATGGCGGTTGAGATGGGGGCTCTATAGAGAGCTCCATAGGGCAGACATGGCGGGTGTAGGGGCTCTATAGAGAGCTCCATAGTGCAGTCATGTCGGGTGAGATGGGGGCTCTATAGAGAGCTCCATAAAGCAGACATGGGAGGTGAGATGGGGGCTCTATAGAGAGCTCCATAGGGCAGACATGGCGGGTGAGATGTGGACTCTATAGAGAGCTCCATAGGGCAGACATGGCTCTTGAGATGGGGGCTCTATAGAGAGCTCCATAGGGCAGATATGGCGGGTGTAGGGGCTCTATAGAGAGCTCCATAGGGCAGACATGTCGGGTGAGATGGGGGCTCTATAGAGAGCTCCATGGGGAACACATGGCAGGTGAGATGGGGGCTCTATAGAGAGCTCTACGGGGCAGACATGACGGGTGAGATTGGGGCTCTATAGAGAGCTCCATAGGGCAGACATGGCGGGTGTAGGGGCTCTATAGAGAGCTCCATAGGGCAGACATGGCGGGTGAGATTGGGGCTCTATAGAGAGCTCCATAGGGCAGACATGGCAGGCGTAGGGGCCCTTTAGAGAGCTCTATAGGGGAGACATGGCGGGTGAGATGGGGGCTCTATAGAGAGCTCCATAGGGCAGACTTGGCAGGTGAGATGGGGGCTCTATAGAGAGCTCCATAGGGCAGACATGGCTGGTGAGATGGGGTGTCTATAGAGAGCTCCATAGGGCAGACATGGCTGGTGAGATGGGGGCTCTATAGAGAGCTCCATAGGGCAGACATGGGGGTTAGATGGGGGCTCTATAGAGAGCTCCATAGGGTAGACATGGCTGGTGAGATGGGGGCTCTATAGAGAGCTCCATAGGGCACACATGGCGGGTTTAGGGGCTCTATAGAGAGCTCCATAGGGCAGACTTGGCAGGCGTAGGGTCCCTATAGAGAGCTCCATAGGGCACACATGGCGGATGAGATGGGGGCTCTATAGAGAGCTCCATAGGGCAGACATGGCGGGTGAGATGGGGGCTCTATAGAGAGCTCCATAGGGGAGTCATGGCGGGTGAGATGGGGGCTCTATAGAGAGCTCCATAGGGCAGACATGGCGGGTGAGATGCGGGCTCTATAGAGAGCTCCATAGGGCAGACATGGCGGGTGAGATGCGGGCTCTATAGAGAGCTCCATAGGGAAGACATGGGTGGTGAGATGCGGGCTCTATAGAGAGCTCAATAGGGCAGACATTGCGGGTGAGATTGGGGCTCTATAGAGAGCTCCATAGGGCAGACATGGCGGGTGAGATGGGGGCTCTATAGAGAGCTCCATAGGGCAGACATGGCTCGTGAGATGGGGGCTCTATAGAGAGCTCCATAGGGCAGATATTGCGGGTCTAGCGGCTCTATAGAGAGCTCCATAGGGCAGACATGGCGGGTGAGATGGGGGCTCTATAGAGAGCTCCATAGTGCAGACATGGCGGGTGTAGGGGCCATTTAGAGAGCTCCATAGGGCAGACATTGCTGGTGAGATGGGGTGTCTATATAGAGTTCCATAGGGCACACATGGCGGGTTTAGCGGCTCCATAGAGAGCTCCATAGGGCAGACATGGCGGGTGAGATGGGGGCTCTATATAGAGCTCCATAGGGCAGACATGGCGGGTGAGATGGGGGCTCTATAGAGAGCTCCATAGGGGAGACATGGCGGGTGAGATGGGGGCTCTATAGAGAGCTCCATAGGGCAGACATGGCGGGTGAGATGGGGGCTCTATAGAGAGCTCCATAGGGCAGACATGGCGGGTGAGATTGGGGCTCTATAGAGAGCTCAATCGGGCAGACATGGCGGGAGAGATGGGGGCTCTATAGAGAGCTCCATAGGGCAGACATGGCGGGTGAGATTGGGGCTCTATAGAGAGCTCCATAGGGCAGACATGGCGGGTCAGATGGGGGTTCTATAGAGAGCTCCATAGGGCAGACATGGCGGGTGAGATGGGGGCTCTATAGAGAGCTCCATAGTGCAGACATGGCGGGTGTAGGGGCTCTATAGAGAGCTCCATAGGGCAGACATGGCTGGTGTGATGGGGTGTCTATATAGATTTCCATAGGGCACACATGGCGGATTTAGGGGCTCCATAGAGAGCTCCATAGGGCAGACATGGAGGGTGAGATGGGGGCTCTATACAGAGCTCCATAGGGCAGACATGGCGGGTGAGATGGGGGCTCTATAGAGAGCTCCATAGGGGAGACATGGCGGGAAGATGGGGGCTCTATAGAGAGCTCCATAGGGCAGACATGGCGGGTGAGATGGGGGCTCTATAGACAGCTCCATAGGGCAGACATGGCGGGTGAGATGGGGGCTCTATAGAGAGCTCCGTAGGGCAGACATGGCGGGTGAGATTGGGGCTCTATAGAGAGCTCAATAGGGCAGACATGGCGGGAGAGATGGGGGCTCTATAGAGAGCTCCATAGGGCAGACATGGCGGGTGAGATTGGGGCTCTATAGAGAGCTCCATAGGGCCGACATGGCGGGTGAGATGGGGGTTCTATAGAAAGCTCCATAGGGCAGACATGGCGGGTGAGATGGGGGCTCTATAGAGAGCTCCATAGGGCAGACATCGCGGGTGAGATGGAGGCTCTATAGAGAGCCCCATAGTGCAGACATGGCGGGTGTAGGGGCTCTATAGAGAGCTTCATAGCGCACACATGGCGGGTGAGATGGGGGCTCTATAGAGAGATCCATAGGGCAGACATGGCGGGTGTAGGGGCTCTATAGAGAACTCAATAGGGCAGACATGGCGGGTGAGATGGGGGCTCTATAGAGAGCTCCATAGGGCAGACACGGCGGGTGAGATGGGGGCTCTATAGAGAGCTCCATAGGGCAGACATGGCGGGTGAGATGAAGGCTCTATATAGAGCTCCATAGGGCAGCCATGACAGGTGAGATGGGGGCTCTATAGAGAGCTCCATAGGGCAGACATGGCGGGTGAGATGGGGGCTCTATAGAGAGCTCTATAGGGCAGACATGGCGGGTGAGATGGGGGCTCTATAGAGAGCTCCATAGTGCAGACATGGCGGGTGAGAGGGGGGCTATATAGAGAGCTCCATAGGGGAGACATGGCGGGAGAGATGGGGGCTCTATAGAGAGCTCCATAGGACAGACATGGCGGGTGAGATGGGGGCTATATAGAGAGCTCCATAGGGCAGACATGACGGGTGTAGGGGCTCTATAGAGAGCTCCATAGGGCAGACATGGCGGGTGAGATTGGGGCTCTATAGAGAGCTCCATAGGGCAGACATGGCGAGTGAGATGGGGGCTCTATTGAGAGCTCCATAGGGCAGACATGGCAGGTGAGATGGGGGCTCTATAGAGAGCTCCATAGGGGAGACATGGCGGGTGAGATGGGGGCTCTATAGAGAGCTCCATAGTGCAGACATGGCGGGTGAGATGGGGGCTCTATATAGAGTTCCATAGGGCAAACATGGCGGTTGTAGGGGCTCTATAGAGAGCTCCATAGGGAGACATGGCGGGTGAGATGGGGGCTCTATAGAGAGCTCCATAGGGCAGACATGTCGGGTGAGATGGGGGCTCTATAGAGAGCTCCATAGGGCACACATGGCGGGTGAGATGGGGGCTCGATAGAGAGCTCCATAAGGCAGACATGGCGGGTGAGATGGGGACTCTATAGAGAGCTCCATAGTGCAGAGATGGTGGGTGTAAGGGCTCTATAGAGAGCTCCATAGGGCAAACATGGCGGTTGAGATGGGGGCTCTATAGAGAGCTCCATAGGGCAGACATGGCGGGTGTAGGGGCTCTATAGAGAGCTCCATAGTGCTGTCATGGCGGGTGTAGGGGCTCTATAGAGAGCTCCATAGGGCAGACATGGCGGGTGTAGGGGCTCTATAGAGAGCTCCATAGGGCAGACATGTCGGGTGAGATGGGGGCTCTATAGAGAGCTCAATAAAGCAGACATGGCAGGTGAGATGGGGGCTCTATAGAGAGCTCCATAGGGCAGACATGGCGGGTAAGATGAAGGCTCTATAGAGAGCTCCATAGGGCAGACATGGCAGGCGTAGGGGCTCTATAGAGAGCTCCATAGGGCAGACATGGCGGGTGAGATGGGGGCTCTATAGAGAGCTCCATAAAGCAGACATGGCAGATGAGTTGGGGGCTCTATAGAGAGCTCCATAGGGCACATATGGCGGGTTTAGGGGCTCTATAGAGAGCTCCATAGGGCAGACATGGCGGGTGAGATGGGGGCTCTATAGAGAGCTCCGTAGGGCAGACATGGCGGGTGAGATGGGGTCTCTATATAGAGCTCCATAGGGAAGACATGGGGGTTAGATGGGGGCTCTATAGAGAGCTCCATAGGGCAGACATGGCGGGTGAGATGGGTGCTTTATAGAGAGCTCCATAGGGCACACATGGCGGGTTTAGGGGCTCTATAGAGAGCTCCATAGGGCAGACATGGCGGGTGATATGCGGGCTCTATAGAGAGCTCCATAGGGCAGACATGGCTGGTGAGATGGGGGCTCTATAGAGAGCTCCATAGGGCAGACATGGCTGGTGAGATGGGGGCTCTATAGAGAGCACCATAGGGCAGACATGGGGGTTAGATGGGGGCTCTATAGAGAGCTCCATAGGGTAGAGATGGCTGGTGAGATGGGGGCTCTATAGAGAGCTCCATAGGGCACACATGGCGGGTTTAGGGGCTCTATAGAGAGCTCCATAGGGCACACATGGCGGGTTTAGGGGCTCTATAGAGTGCTCCATAGGCCAGACATGGCGGGTGAGATGGGGGCTCTATAGAGAGCTCTATAGGGCAGACATGGCGGGTGAGATGGGGGCTCTATAGAGAGCCCCATAGGGCAGACATGGCGGGTGTAGGGACTGTATAGAGAGCTCCATAGGGCAGACATTGCGGGTGAGATGCGGGCTCTATAGAGAGCTCCATAGGGAAGATATGGCTGGTGAGATGGGGGCTCTATAGTGAGCTCAATAGGGCAGACATTGCGGGTGTAGGGGACCTATAGAAAGCTGCATAGGTCAGACATGGCGGGTGAGATGGGGGCTCTATAGAGAGCTCAATAGGGCAGACATGGCGGGTGAGATTGGGGCTCTATAGAGAGCTCCATAGGGCAGACATGGCGGGTGAGATGGGGGCTCTATAGAGAGCTCCATAGGGCAGACATGGCTCGTGAGATGGGGGCTCTATAGAGAGCTCCATAGTGCAGACATGGCGGGTGTAGGGACTCTATAGAGAGCTCCATAGGGCAGACATGGCTGGTGAGATGGGGGCTCTATAGACAGCTCCATAGGGCAGACATGGCGGGTGAGATTCGGGCTCTATAGAGAGCTCAATAGGGCAGACATGGCGGGAGAGATGGGGGCTCTATAGAGAGCTCCATAGGGCAGACATGGCGGGTGAGATTGGGGCTCTATAGAGAGCTCCATAGGGCAGACAGGGCGGGTGAGATGGGGGTTCTATAGAGACCTCCATAGGGCAGACATGGCGGGTGAGATGGGGGCTCTATAGAGAGCTCCATAGGGCAGACATCGCGGGTGAGATGGGGGCTCTATAGAGAGCCCCAGAGTGCAGACATGGCGGGTGTAGGCGCTCTATAGAGAGCTTCATAGCGCACACATGGCGGGTGAGATGGGGGCTCTATAGAGAGCTCCATAGGGCAGACATGGCGGGTGTAGGGGCTCTATAGAGAGCTCAATAGGGCAGACATGGCGGGTGTAGGGGCTCTATAGAGAGCTCCATAGGGCAGACATGGCGGGTGAGATGGGGGCTCTATAGAGAGCTCCATAGGGCACACATGGCGGGTAAGATGAAGGCTCTATAGAGAGCTCCATAGGGCAGCCATGGCGGGTGAGATGGGGGCTCTATAGAGAGCTCTATAGGGCAGACATGGAGGGTGAGATGGGGGCTCTATAGAGAGCTCCATAGTGCAGACATGGCGGGTGAGATGGTGGCTATATAGAGAGCTCCATAGGGGAGACATGGCGGGAGAGATGGGGGCTCTATAGAGAGCTCCATAGGACAGACATGGCGGGTGAGATGGGGGCTATATAGAGAGCTCCATAGGGCAGACATGACGGGTGTAGGGTCTCTATAGAGAGCTCCATAGGGCAGACATGGCGGGTGAGATGGGGGCTCTATAGAGAGCTCCATAGGGCATACATGGCGGGTGAGATGGGGGCTCTATAGAGAACTAAAGAGGGCAGACATGGCGGGTGAGATTGGGGCTCTATAGAGAGCTCCATAGGGCAGACATGGCGGGTGAGATGGGGGCTCTATAGAGAGCTCCATAAGGCAGACATGGTGGGTGTAGGGGCTCTATAGAGAGCTCCATAGGGCAGACATGGCGGGTGAGATGGGGGCTCCATAGAGAGCTCCATAGGGCAGACATGGCAGGTGAGATGGGGGCTCTATAGAGAGCTCCATAGGGGAGACATGGCGGATGAGATGGGGGCTCTATAGAGAGCTCCATAGTGCAGACATGGCGGGTGAGATGGAGGCTCTATAGAGAGTTCCATAGGGCAGACATGGCGGGTGTAGGGGCTCTATAGAGAGCTCCATAGGGAGACATGGCGGGTGTAGGGGCTCTATAGAGAGCTCCATAGGGCAGACATGGCGGGTGAGATGGGGGCTCGATAGAGAGCATTATAAGGCAGACATGGCGGGTGAGATGGGGACTCTATAGAGAGCTCCATAGTGCAGAGATGGTGGGTGTAAGGGCTCTATAGAGAGCTCCATAGGGCAGACATGGCGGTTGAGAAGGCGGCTCTATAGAGAGCTCCATAGGGCAGACATGGCGGGTGTAGGGGCTCTATAGAGAGCTCCATAGGGCAGTCATGGCGGGTGTAGGGGCTCTATAGAGAGCTCAATAGGGCCGACATGGCGGGTGTAGGGGCTCTATAGAGAGCTCCATAGGGCAGACATGGCGGGTAAGATGAAGGCTCTATAGAGAGCTCCATAGGGCAGACATGGCAGGTGAGATGGGGCCTCTATAGAGAGCTCCATAGGGCAGACATGGCTGGTGAGATGGGGGCTCTATAGAGAGCTCCATAGGGGAGACATGGCGGGAGAGATGGGGGCTCTATAGAGAGCTCCATAGGGCAGACATGGCGGTTGAGATGGGGGCTCTATAGAGAGCTCCATAAAGCAGACATGGCAGGTGAGATGGGGGCTCTATAGAGAGCTCCATAGGGCAGACATGGCGGGTATGTTGAAGGCTCTATAGAGAGCTCCATAGGGCAGACATGGCAGGCGTAGGGGCTCTATAGAGAGCTCCATAGGGCAGACATGGCGGGTGAGATGGGGGCTCTATACAGAGCGCCATAGGGCAGACATGGCACGTGAGATGGGGGCTCTATAGAGAGCTCCGTAGGGCAGACATGGCGGGTGAGATGGGGTCTCTATATAGAGCTCCATAGGGAAGACATGGGGGTTAGATGGGGGCTCTATAGAGATTTCCATAGGGCAGACATGGCTGGTGAGATGGGTGCTCTATAGAGAGGTCCATAGGTCACACATGGCAGGTTTAGGGGCTCTATAGAGAGCTCCATAGGCCAGACATGGCGGGTGAGATGGGGGCTCTATAGAGAGCTCCATAGGGCAGACATGGCTGGTGAGATGGGGGCTCTATAGAGAGCTCCATAGGGCACACATGGCGGGTTCAGGGGCTCTATAGAGAGCTCCATAGGGCAGACATGGCAGGCGTAGGGGCCCTATAGAGAGCTCCATAGGGGAGACATGGCGGGTGAGATGGGGGCTCTATAGAGAGCTCCATAGGGCAGACATGGCGGGTGAGATGGGGGCTCTATAGAGAGCCCCATAGGGCAGACATGGCGGGTGTAGGGACTGTATAGAGAGCTCCATAGGGCAGACATGGCGGGTGAGATGGGGGCTCTATAGAGAGCTCAATAGGGCAGACATTGCGGGTGTAGGGGACCTATAGAAAGCTGCATAGGTCAGACATGGCGGGTGAGATGGGGGCTCTATAGAGAGCTCAATAGGGCAGACATGGCGGGTGAGATTGGGGCTCTATTGAGAGCTCCATAGGGCAGACGTGGCGGGTGAGATGGGGGCTCTATAGAGAGCTCCATAGGGCAGACATGGCTCGTGAGATGGGGGCTATATAGAGAGCTCAATAGGGCAGACATGGCGGGAGAGATGGGGGCTCTATAGAGAGCTCCATAGGGCAGACATGGCGGGTGAGATGGGGGCTCTATAGAGAGCTCCATAGTGCAGACATGGCGGGTGTAGGGGCTCTATAGAGAGCTCCATAGGGCAGACATTGCTGGTGAGATGGGGTGTCTATATAGAGTTCCATAGGGCACACATGGCGGGTTTAGGGGCTCCATAGAGAGCTCCATAGGGCAGACATGGCGGGTGAGATGGGGGCTCTATATAGAGCTCCATAGGGCAGACATGGCGGGTGAGATGGGGGCTCTATAGAGAGCTCCATAGGGGAGACATGGCGGGTGAGATGGGGGCTCTATAGAGAGCTCCATAGGGCAGACATTGCGGGTGAGGTGGGGGCTCTATAGACAGCTCGATAGGGCAGACATGGCGGGTGAGATGGGGGCTCTATAGAGAGCTCCATAGGGCAGACATGGCGGGTGAGATTGGGGCTCTATAGAGAGCTCAATAGGGCAGACATGGCGGGAGAGATGGGGGCTCTATAGAGAGCTCCATAGGACAGACATGGCGGGTGTAGGGGGCTGTATAGAGAGCTCCATAGGGAAGACATGGCGGGTGAGATGGGGGCTCTATAGAGAGCCCAATTGGGCAGACATGGCGGGTGAGATGGGGGCTCTATAGAGAGCTCCATAGGACAGACATGGCGGGTGTAGGGGGCTGTATAGAGAGCTCCATAGGGAAGACATGGCGGGTGAGATTGGGGCTCTATAGAGAGCTCCATAGGGCAGACATGGGGGGTGAGATGGGGGCTCTATAGAGAGCTCCATAGGGCAGACATGTCGGGTGAGATGGGGGCTCTATAGAGAGCTCCATAGGGCACACATGGCGGGTGAGATGGGGGCTCGATAGAGAGCTCCATAAGGCAGACATGGCGGGTGAGATGGGGACTCTTTAGAGAGCTCCATAGTGCAGAGATGGTGGGTGTAAGGGCTCTATAGAGAGCTCCATAGGGCAAACATGGCAGTTGAGATGGGGGCTCTATAGAGAGCTCCATAGGGCAGACATGGCGGGTGTAGGGGCTCTATAGAGAGCTCCATAGTGCAGTCATGGCGGGTGTAGGGGCTCTATAGAGAGCTTCATAGGGCAGACATGGCGGGTGTAGGGGCTCTATAGAGAGCTCCATAGGGCAGACATGTCGGGTGAGATGGGGGCTCTATAGAGAGCTCCATAAAGCAGACATGGCAGGTGAGATGGGGGCTCTATAGAGAGCTCCATAGGGCAGACATGGCGGGTAAGATGAAGGCTCTATAGAGAGCTCCATAGGGCAGACATGGCAGGCGTAGGGGCTCTATAGAGAGCTCCATAGGGCAGACATGGCGGGTGAGATGGGGGCTCTATAGAGAGCTCCATAAAGCAGACATGGCAGGTGAGTTGGGGGCTCTATAGAGAGCTCCATAGGGCACATATGGCGGGTTTAGGGGCTCTATAGAGAGCTCCATAGGGCAGACATGGCGGGTGAGATGGGGTCTCTATAGAGAGCTCCGTAGGGCAGACATGGCGGGTGAGATGGGGTCTCTATATATAGCTCCATAGGGAAGACATGGGGGTTAGATGGGGGCTCTATAGAGAGCTCCATAGGGCAGACATGGCGGGTGAGATGGGTGCTCTATAGAGAGCTCCATAGGGCACACATGGCGGGTTTAGGGGCTCTATAGAGAGCTCAATAGGCCAGACATGGCGGGTGATATGGGGGCTCGATAGAGAGCTCCATAGGGCAGACATGGCTGGTGAGATGGGGGCTCTATAGAGAGCTCCATAGGGCAGACATGGCTGGTGAGATGGGGGCTCTATAGAGAGCTCCATAGGGCAGACATGGCAGGCGTAGTGGCCCTATAGAGAGCTCCACAGGGGAGACATGGCGGGTGAGATGGGGGCTCTATAGAGAGCTCCATAGGGCAGACATGGCGGGTGAGATGGGGGCTCTATAGAGAGCCCCATAGGGCAGACATGGCGGGTGTAGGGACTGTATAGAGAGCTCCATAGGGCAGACATGGCGGGTGAGATGCGGGCTCTATAGAGAGCTCCATAGGGAAGACATGGCTGGTGAGATGGGGGCTCTATAGTGAGCTCAATAGGGCAGACATTGCGGGTGTAGGGGACCTATAGAAAGCTGCATAGGTCAGACATGGCGGGTGAGATGGGGGCTCTATAGAGAGCTCAATAGGGCAGACATGGCGGGTGAGATTGGGGCTCTATAGAGAGCTCCATAGGGCAGACATGGCGGGTGAGATGGGGGCTCTATAGAGAGCTCCATAGGGCAGACATGGGTCGTGAGATGGGGGCTCTATAGAGAGCTCCATAGGGCAGATATGGTGGGTCTACCGGCTCTATAGAGAGCTCCATAGGGCAGACATGGCGGGTGAGATGGGGGCTATATACAGAGCTCCATAGGGCAGACATGGCGGGTGAGATGGGGGCTCTATAGAGAGCTCCATAGTGCAGACATGGCGGGTGTAGGGGCTCTATAGAGAGCTCCATAGGGCAGACATGGCTGGTGAGATAGGGGCTCTATAGACAGCTCCATAGTGCAGACATGGCGGGAGTAGGGGCTCTATAGATAGCTCCATAGGGCAGACATGGCGGGTAAGAATGGGGCTCTATAGAGAGCTCCATAGGGCAGACATGGCGGGTGAGATGGGGGTTCTATAGAGAGCTCCATAGGGCAGACATGGCGGGTGAGATGGGGGCTCTATAGAGAGCTCCATAGGGCAGACATCGCGGTTGAGATGGGGGCTCTATAGAGAGCCCCAGAGTGCAGACATGGCGGGTTTAGGGGCTCTATAGAGAGCTTCATAGCGCACACATTGCGGGTGAGATGGGGGCTCTATAGAGAGCTCCATAGGGGAGACATGGCGGGTGTAGGGGCTCTATAGAGAGCTCCATAGGGCAGACATGGCTGGTGTGATGGGGTGTCTATATAGAGTTCCATAGGGCACACATGGCGGGTTTAGGGGCTCCATAGAGAGCTCCATAGGGCAGACATGGAGGGTGAGATGGGGGCTCTATATAGATCTCCATAGGGCAGACATGGCGGGTGAGATGGGGGCTCTATAGAGAGCTCCATAGGGGAGACATGGCGGGTGAGATGGGGGCTCTATATAGAGCTCCATAGGGCAGACATGGCGGGTGAGATGGGGGCTCTATAGACAGCTCCATAGGGCAGACATGGCGGGTGAGATGGGGGCTCTATAGAGAGCTCCGTAGGGCAGACATGGCGGGTGAGATTAGGTCTCTATAGAGAGCTCAATAGGGCAGACATGGCGGGAGAGATGGGGGCTCTATAGAGAGATCCATAGGGCAGACATGGCCGGTGTAGGGGCTCTATAGAGAGCTCAATAGGGCAGACATGGCGGGTGAGATCGGGGCTCTATAGAGAGCTCCATAGGGCAGACACGGCGGGTGAGATGGGGGCTCTATAGAGATCTCCATAGGGCAGACATGGCGGGTGAGATGAAGGCTCTATATAGAGCTCCATAGGGCAGCCATGGCAGGTGAGATGGGGGCTCTATAGAGAGCTCCATAGGGCAGACATGGCGGGTGAGATGGGGGCTCTATAGAGAGCTCTATAGGTCAGACATGGCGGGTGAGATGGGGGCTCTATAGAGAGCTCCATAGTGCAGACATGGCGGGTGAGAGGGGGGCTATATAGAGAGCTCCATAGGGGAGACATGGCGGGAGAGATGGGGGCTCTATAGAGAGCTCCATAGGACAGACATGGCGGGTGAGATGGGGGCTATATAGAGAGCTCCATAGGGCAGACATGACGGGTGTAGGGGCTCTATAGAGAGCTCCATAGGGCAGACATGGCGGGTGAGATGGGGGCTCTATAGAGAACTAAAGAGGGCAGACATGGCGGGTGAGATTGGGGCTCTATAGAGAGCTCCATAGGGCAGACATGGCGGGTTAGATGGGGGCTCTATAGAGAGCTCCATAGGGCAGAAATGGCAGGTGAGATGGGGGCTCTATAGAGAGCTCCATAGGGGAGACATGGCGGGTGAGATGGGGGCTCTATAGAGAGCTCCATAGGGCAGACATGGCGGGTGAGATGGGGGCTCTATAGAGAGCTCCATAGTGCAGACATGGCGGGTGAGATGGGGGCTCTATAGAGAGTTCCATAGGGCAGACATGGCAGGTGTAGGGGCTCTATAGAGAGCTCCATAGGGAGACATGGCGGGTGTAGGGCCTCTATAGAGAGCTCCATAGGGCAGACATGTCGGGTGAGATGGGGGCTCTATAGAGAGCTCCATAGGGCACACATGGCGGGTGAGATGGGGGCTCGATAGAGAGCTCCATAAGGCAGACATGGCGGGTGAGATGGGGACTCTATAGAGAGCTCCATAGTGCAGAGATGGTGGGTGTAAGGGTTCTATAGAGAGCTCCATAGGGCAGACATGGCGGTTGAGATGGGGGCTCTATAGAGAGCTCCATAGGGCAGACATGGCGGGTGTAGGGGCTCTATAGAGAGCTCCATAGAGCAGTCATGGCGGGTGTAGGGGCTCTATAGAGAGCTCAATAGGGCAGACATGGCGGGTGTAGGGGCTCTATAGAGAGCTCCATAGGGCAGACATGGCGGGTGAGATGGGGGCTCTATACAGAGCTCCATAGAGCGGACATGGCGGGTAAGATGAAGGCTCTATAGAGAGCTCCATAGGGCAGACATGGCAGGTGAGATGGGGGCTCTATAGAGAGCTCCATAGGGTAGACATGGCGGGTGAGATGGGGGCTCTATAGAGAGCTCCATAGGGGAGACATGGCGGGTGAGATGGGGGCTCTATAGAGAGCTCCATAGGGCAGACATGGCGGGTGAGATGGGGGCTCCATAGAGAGCTCCATTGGGCAGACATGGCGGGTGAGATGGGGGCTCTATAGAGAGCTCCATAAAGCAGATATGGCAGGTGAGATGGGGGCTCTATAGAGAGCTCCATAGGGCAGACATGGCGGGTAAGATGAAGGCTCTATAGAGAGCTCCATAGGGCAGACATGGCAGGCGTAGGGGCTCTATAGAGAGCTCCATAGGTCAGACATGGCGGGTGAGATGGGGGCTCTATAGAGAGCTCCATAAAGCAGACATGGCAGGTGAGTTGGGGGCTCTATAGAGAGCTCCATAGGGCACATATGGCGGGTTTAGGGGCTCTATAGAGAGCTCCATAGGGCAGACATGGCGGGTGAGATGGGGGCTCTAAAGAGAGCTCCATAAAGCAGACATGGCGGGTGAGATGGGGGCTCTATAGAGAGCTCCGTAGGGCAGACATGGCTGGTGAGATGGGGTCTCTATATAGAGCTCCATAGGGAAGACATGGGGGTTAGATGGGGGCTCTATAGAGAGCTCCATAGGGCAGACATGGCTGGTGAGATGGGTGCTCTATAGAGAGCTCCATAGGGCACACATGGCGGGTTTAGGGGCTCTATAGAGAGCTCCATAGGCCAGACATGGCGGGTGAGATGGGGGCTCTATAGAGAGCTCCATAGGGCAGACATGGCTGGTGAGATGGGGGCTCTATAGAGAGCTCCATAGGGCAGACATGGCTGGTGAGATGGGGGCTCTATAGAGAGCTCCATAGGGCAGACATGGGGGTTAGATGGGGGCTCTATGGAGAGCTCCATAGGGCAGACATGGCTCGTGAGATGGGGGCTCTATAGAGAGCTCCATAGGGCACACATGGCGGGTTTAGGGGCTCTATAGAGAGCTCCATAGGGCAGACATGGCAGGCGTAGGGGCCCTATAGAGAGCTCCATAGGGGAGACATGGCGGGTGAGATGGGGGCTCTATAGAGAGCCCCATAGGGCAGACATGGCGGGTGTAGTGACTGTATAGAGAGCTCCATAGGGCAGACATAGCGGGTGAGATGCGGGCTCTATAGAGAGCTCCATAGGGAAGACATGGCTGGTGAGATGGGGTCTCTATAGTGAGCTCAATATGGCAGACATTGCGGGTGTAGGGGACCTATAGAAAGCTGCATAGGTCAGACATGGCGGCTGAGATGGGGGCTCTATAGAGAGCTCAATAGGGCAGACATGGCGGGTGAGATTGGGGCTCTATAGAGAGCTCCATAGGGCAGACATGGCGGGTGAGATGGGGGCTCTATAGAGAGCTCCATAGGGCAGACATGGCTCGTGAGATGGGGGCTCTATAGAGAGCTCCATAGGGCAGATATGGCGGGTCTAGCGGCTCTATAGAGAGCTCCATAGGGCAGACATGGCGGGTGAGATGGGGGCTATATACAGAGCTCCATAGGGCAGACATGGCGGGTGAGATGGGGGCTCTATAGAGAGCTCCATAGTGCAGACATGGCGGGTGTAGGGGCTCTATAGAGAGCTCCATAGGGCAGACATGGCTGGTGAGATGGGGGCTCTATAGACAGCTCCATAGGGCAGACAGGGCGGGTGAGATTCGGGCTCTATAGAGAGCTCAATAGGGCAGACATGGCGGGAGAGATGGGGGCTCTATAGATAGCTCCATAGGGCAGACATGGCGGGTGAGATTGGGGCTCTATAGAGAGCTCCATAGGGCAGCTATGGCGGGTGAGATGGGGGCTCTATAGAGAGCTCTATAGGGCAGACATGGCGGGTGAGATGGGGGCTCTATAGAGAGCTCCATAGGGCAGACATGGCAGGTGAGATGGGGGTTCCATAGAGAGCTTCATAGCGCACACATGGCGGGTGAGATGGGGGCTCTATAGAGATCTCCATAGGGCAGACATGGCGGGTGTAGGGGCTCTATAGAGAGCTCAATAGGGCAGACATGGCGGGTGTAGGGGCTCTATAGAGAGCTCCATAGGGCAGACATGTCGGGTGAGATGGGGGCTCTATAGAGAGCTCCATAGGGCACACATGGCGGGTAAGGTGAAGGCTCTATAGAGAGCTCCATAGGGCAGCCATGGCGGGTGAGATGGGGGCTCTATAGAGAGCTCTATAGGGCAGACATGGCGGGTGAGATGGGGGCTCTATAGAGAGCTCCATAGTGCAGACCTGGCGGGTGAGATGGGGGCTATATAGAGAGCTCCATAGGGGCGATATGGCGGGAGAGATGGGGGCTCTATAGAGAGCTCCATAGGGTAGACATGGCGGGTGAGATGGGGGCTCTATAGAGAGCTCCATAGGGGAGACATGGCGGGTGAGATGGGGGCTCTATAGAGAGCTCCATAGGGCAGACATGGCGGGTGAGATGGGGGCTCCATAGGGAGCTCCATTGGGCAGACATGGCGGGTGAGATGGGGGCTCCATAGAGAGCTCCATAAAGCAGACATGGCAGGTGAGATGGGGGCTCTATAGAGAGCTCCATAGGGCAGACATGGCGGGTGAGATGAAGGCTCTATAGAGAGCTCCATAGGGCAGACATGGCAGGCGTAGGGGCTCTATAGAGAGCTCCATAGGGCAGACATGGCGGGTGAGATGGGGGCTCTATAGAGAGCTCCATAAAGCAGAAATGGCAGGTGAGTTGGGGGCTCTATAGAGAGCTCCATAGGGCACATATGGCGGGTTTAAGGGCTGTATAGGGAGCTCCATAGGGCAGACATGGCGGGTGAGATGGGGGCTCTAAAGAGAGCTCCATAAAGCAGACATGGCGGGTGAGATGGGGGCTCTATAGAGAGCTTCGTAGGGCAGACATGGCGGGTGAGATGGGGTCTCTATATAGAGCTCCATAGGGAAGACATGGGGGTTAGATGGGGGCTCTATAGAGAGCTCCATAGGGCAGATATGGCTGGTGAGATGGGTGCTCTATAGAGAGCTCCATAGGGCACACATGGCGGGTTTAGGGGCTCTATAGAGAGCTCCATAGGCCAGACATGGCGGGTGAGATGGGGGCTCTATAGAGAGCTCCATAGGGCAGACATGGCTGGTGAGATGGGGGCTCTATAGAGAGCTCCATAGGGCAGACATGGCGGGTGAGATGGGGGCTCTATAGAGAGCTCCATAGGGCAGACATGGGGGTTAAATGGGGGCTCTAAAGAGAGCTCCATAGGGCAGACATGGCTCGTGAGATGGGGGCTCTATAGAGAGCTCCATAGGGCACACATGGTGGGTTTAGGGGCTCTATAGAGAGCTCCATAGGGCAGACATGGCAGGCGTAGGGGCCCTATAGAGAGCTCCATAGGGGAGACATGGCGGGTGAGATGGGGGCTCTATAGAGAGCTCCATAGGGCAGACATGGCGGGTGAGATGGGGGCTCTATAGAGAGCCCCATAGGGCAGACATGGCGGGTGTAGGGACTGTATAGAGAGCTCCATAGGGCAGACATAGCGGGTGAGATGCGGGCTCTATAGAGAGCTCCATAGGGAAGACATGGCTGGTGAGATGGGGTCTCTATAGTGAGCTCAATAGGGCAGACATGGCTCGTGAGATGGGGGCTCTATAGAGAGCTCCATAGGGCAGATATGGCGTTTCTAGCGGCTCTATAGAGAGCTCCATAGGGCAGACATGGCGGGTGAGATGGGGGCTCTATAGAGAGCTCCATAGTACAGACATGGCGGGTGTAGGGGCTCTATAGAGAGCTCCATAGGGCAGACATGGCTGGTGAGATGGGGGCTCTATACACAGCTCCATAGGGCAGACATGGCGGGTGAGATTCGGGCTCTATAGAGAGCTCAATAGGGCAGACATGGCGGGAGAGATGGGGGCTCTATAGATATCTCCATAGGGCAGATATGGCGGGTGAGATTGGGGCTCTATAGAGAGCTCTATAGGGCAGACATGGCGGGTGAGATGGGGGCTCTATAGAGAGCTCCATAGTGCAGACATGGCGGGTGAGATGGGGGCTCTATAGAGAGCTCCATAGGGCAGACATCGCGGGTGAGATGGGGGCTCGATAGAGAGCCCCAGAGTGCAGACATGGCGGGTGTAGGGGCTCTATAGAGAGCTTCATAGCGCACACATGGCGGGTGAGATGGGGGCTCTATAGAGAGCTCCATAGGGCAGACATGGCGGGTGTAGGGGCTCTATAGAGAGCTCCATAGGGCAGACATGGCTGGTGTGATGGGGTGTCTATATAGAGTTCCATAGGGCACACATGGCGGTTTTAGGGGCTCCATAGAGAGCTCCATAGGGCAGACATGGAGGGTGAGATGGGGGCTCTATATAGAGCTCCATAGGGCAGACATGGCGGGTGAGATGGGGGCTCTATAGAGAGCTCCATAGGGGAGACATGGCGGGTGAGTTGGGGGCTCTATAGAGAGCTCCATAGGGCAGACATGGCGGGTGAGATGGGGGCTCTATAGACAGCTCCATAGGGCAGACATGGCGGGTGAGATGGGGGCTCTATAGAGAGCTCCATAGGGCAGACATGGCGGGTGACATGGGAGCTCTATAGAGAGCCCCATAGTGCAGACATGGCGTGTGTAGGGGCTCTATAGAGAGCTTCATAGCGCACACATTGCGGGTGAGATGGGGGATCTATAGAGAGATCCATAGGGCAGACATGGCGGGTGAGATCGGGGCTCTATAGAGAGCTCCATAGGGCAGACACGGCGGGTTAGATGGGGACTCTATAGAAATCTCCATAGGGCAGACATGGCGGGTGAGATGAAGACTCTATATAGAGCTCCATAGGGCAGCCATGGCAGGTGAGATGGGGGCTCTATAGAGAGCTCCATAGGGCAGACATGGCGGGTGAGATGGGGGCTCTATAGAGAGCTCTATAGGGCAGACATGGCGGGTGAGATGGGGGCTCTATAGAGAGCTCCATAGTGCAGACATGGCGGGTGAGATGGGGGCTATATAGAGAGCTCCATAGGGGAGACATGGCGGGAGAGATGGGGGCTCTATAGAGAGCTCCATAGGACAGACATGGCGGGTGAGATGGGGGCTATATAGAGAGCTCCATAGGGCAGACATGACGGGTGTAGGAGCTCTATAGAGAGCTCCATAGGGCAGACATGGCGGGTGAGATTGGGGCTCTATAGGGAGCTCCATAGGGCAGACATGGCGGGTGAGATGGGGGCTCTATAGAGAACTAAAGAGGGCAGACATGGCGGGTGAGATTGGGGCTCTATAGAGAGCTCCATAGGGCATATATGGCGGGTGAGATGGGGGCTCTATAGAGAGCTCCATAAGGCAGACATGGTGGGTGTAGTGGCTCTATAGAGAGCTCCATAGGGCAGACATGGCGGGTGAGATGGGGGCTCTATAGAGAGCTCCATAGGGCAGAAATGGCAGGTGAGATGGGGGCTCTATAGAGAGCTCCATAGGGGAGACATGGCGGGTGAGATGGGGGCTCTATAGAGAGCTCCATAGTGCAGACATGGCGGGTGAGATGGGGGCTCTATAGAGAGTTCCATAGGGCAGACATGGCAGGTGTAGGGGCTCTATAGAGAGCTCCATAGGGAGACATGGCGGGTGTAGGGGCTCTATAGAGAGCTCCATAGGGCAGACATGTCGGGTGAGATGGGGGCTCTATAGAGAGCTCCATAGGGCACACATGGCGGGTGAGATGGGGGCTCGATAGAGAGCTCCATAAGGCAGACATGGCGGGTGAGATGGGGACTCTATAGAGAGCTCCATAGTGCAGAGATGGTGGGTGCAAGGGTTCTATAGAGAGCTCCATAGGGCAGACATGGCGGGTGAGATGGGGGCTCTATAGAGAGCTCCATAGGGCAGACATGGCGGGTGTAGGGGCTCTATAGAGAGCTCCATAGGGCAGTCATGGCGGGTGTAGGGGCTCTATAGAGAGCTCAATAGGGCAGACATGGCGGGTGTAGGGGCTCTATAGAGAGCTCCATAGGGCAGACATGGCGGGTGAGATGGGGGCTCTATACAGAGCTCCATAGAGCAGACATGGCGGGTAAGATGAAGGCTCTATAGAGAGCTCCATAGGGCAGACATGGAAGGTGAGATGGGGGCTCTATAGAGAGCTCCATAGGGTAGACATGGCGGGTGAGATGGGGGCTCTATAGAGAGCTCTATAGGGGAGACATGGCGGGTGAGATGGGGGCTCTATAGAGAGCTCCATAGGGCAGACATGGCGGGTGAGATGGGGGCTCCATAGAGAGCTCCATTGGGCAGACATGGCGGGTGAGATGGGGGCTCTATAGAGAGCTCCATAAGGCAGACATGGCAGGTGAGATGGGGGCTCAATAGAGAGCTCCATAGGGCAGACATGGCGGGTAAGATGAAGGCTGTATAGAGAGCTCCATAGGGCAGACATGGCAGGCGTAGGGGCTCTATAGAGAGCTCCATAGGTCAGACATGGCGGGTGAGATGGGGGCTCTATAGAGAGCTCCATAAAGCAGACATGGCAGGTGAGTTGGGAGCTCTATAGAGAGCTCCATAGGGCACATATGGCGGGTTTAGGGGCTCTATAGAGAGCTCCATAGGGCAGACATGGCGGGTGAGATGGGGTCTCTATAGAGAGCTCCGTAGGGCAGACATGGCGGGTGAGATGGGGTCTCTATATAGAGCTCCATAGGGAAGACATGGGGGTTAGATGGGGGCTCTATAGAGAGCTCCATAGGACAGACATGGCTGGTGAGATGGGGGCTCTATAGAGAGCTCCATAGGGCAGACATGGCTGGTGAGATGGGGGCTCTATAGAGAGCTCCATAGGGCAGACATGGGGGTTAGATGGGGGCTCTATAGAGAGCTCCATAGGGCAGACATGGCTCGTGAGATGGGGGCTCTATAGAGAGCTCCATAGGGCACACATGTCGGGTTTAGGGGCTCTATAGAGAGCTCCATAGGGCAGACATGGCAGGCGTAGGGGCCCTATAGAGAGCTCCATAGGGGAGACATGGCGGGTGAGATGGGGGCTCTATAGAGAGCTCCATAGGGCAGACATGGCGGGTGAGATGGGGGCTCTATAGAGAGCCCTATAGGGCAGACATGGCGGGTGTAGGGACTGTATAGAGAGCTCCATAGGGCAGACATAGCGGGTGAGATGCGGGCTCTATAGAGAGCTCCATAGGGAAGACATGGCTGGTGAGATGGGGTCTCTATAGTGAGCTCAATAGCGCAGACATTGCGGGTGTAGGGGACCTATAGAAAGCTGCATAGGTCAGACATGGCGGGTGAGATGGGGGCTCTATAGAGAGCTCAATAGGGCAGACATGGCGGGTGAGATTGGGGCTCTATAGAGAGCTCCATAGGGCAGACATGGCGGGTGAGATGGGGGCTCTATAGAGAGCTCCATAGGGCAGACATGGCTCGTGAGATGGGGGCTCTATAGAGAGCTCCATAGGGCAGATATGGCGGGTCTAGCGGCTCTATAGAGAGCTCCATAGGGCAGACATGGCGGGTGAGTTGGGGGCTATATACAGAGCTCCATAGGGCAGACATGGCGGGTGAGATGGGGGCTCTATAGAGAGCTCCATAGTGCAGACATGGCGGGTGTAGGGGCTCTATAGAGAGCTCCATAGGGCAGACATGGCTGGTGAGATGGGGGCTCTATAGAGAGCTCCATAGGGCAGACATGGCGGGTGAGATTGGGGCTCTGTAGAGAGCTCCATAGGGCAGACATGGCGGGTGAGATGGGGCTTCTATAGAGAGCTCCATAGGGCAGACATGGCGGGTGAGATGGGGGCTCTATAGAGAGCTCCATAGGGCAGACATGGCGGGTGAGATGGGGGTTCTATAGAGAGCTTCATAGCGCACACATGGCGGGTGAGATGGGGGCTCTATAGAGAGCTCCATAGGGCAGACATGGCTGGTGAGATGGGGGCTCTATAGATAGCTCCATAGGGCAGACATGGCGGGTGAGATTGGGGCTCTATAGAGAGCTCCATAGGGCAGACATGGCGGGTGAGATGGGGGTTCTATAGAGAGCTCCATAGGGCAGACATGGCGGGTGAGATGGGGGCTCTATAGAGAGCTCCATAGGGCAGACATGGCGGGTGAGATGGGGGTTCTATAGAGAGCTTCATAGGGCAGACATGGCGGGTGTAGGGGCTCTATAGAGAGCTCAATAGGGCAGACATGGCGGGTGTAGGGGCTCTATAGAGAGCTCCATAGGGCAGACATGTCGGGTGAGATGGGGGCTCTATAGAGAGCTCCATAGGGCACACATGGCGGGTAAGATGAAGGCTCTATAGAGAGCTCCATAGTGCAGAGATGGCGGGTGAGATGGGGGCTATATAGAGAGCTCCATAGGGGAGACATGGCGGGAGAGATGGGGGCTCTATAGAGAGCTCCATAGGACAGACATGGCGGGTGAGATGGGGGCTATATAGAGAGCTCCATAGGGCAGACATGACGGGTGTAGGGGCTCTATAGAGAGCTCCATAGGGCAGACATGGCGGGTGAGATGGGGGCTCTATAGAGAGCTCCATAGGGCAGACATGGCAGGTGAGATGGGGGCTCTATAGAGAGCTCCATAGGGGAGACATGGCGGGTGAGATGGGGGCTCTATAGAAAGCTCCATAGTGCAGACATGGCGGGTGAGATGGGGGCTCTATAGAGAGTTCCATAGGGCAGACATGGCGGGTGTAGGGGCTCTATAGAGAGCTGCATAGGGAAGACATGGCTGGTGAGATGGGGGCTCTATAGAGAGCTCAATAGGGCAGACATTGCGGGTGTAGGGGACCTATAGAAAGCTGCATAGGTCAGACATGGCGGGTGAGATGGGGGCTCTATAGAGAGCTCAATAGGGCAGACATGGCGGGTGAGATTAGGGCTCTATAGAGAGCTCCATAGGGCAGACATGGCGGGTGACATGGGGGCTCTATAGAGAGCTCCATAGGGCAGACATGGCTCGTGAGATGGGGGCTCTATAGAGAGCTCCATAGGGCAGATATGGCGGGTCTAGCGGCTCTATAGAGAGCTCCATAGGGCAGACATGGCGGGTGAGATGGGGGCTCTATAGAGAGCTCCATAGGGCAGACATGGCGGGTGAGATGGGGGCTCTATAGAGAGCTCCATAGTGCAGACATGGCGGGAGTAGGGGCTCTACAGAGAGCGCCATAGGGCAGACATTGCTGGTGAGATGGGGTGTCTATATAGAGTTCCACAGGGCACACATGGCGGGTTTAGGGGCTCCATAGAGAGCTCCATAGGGCAGACATGGCGGGTGAGATGGGGGCTCTATAGAGAGCTCCATAGGGCAGACATGGCGGGTGAGATGGGGGCTCTATACAGAGCTCCGTACGGCAGACATGGCGGGTAAGATGAAGGCTCTATAGAGAGCTCCATAGGGCAGACATGGCAGGTGAGATGGGGGCTCTATAGAGAGCTCCATAGGGCAGACATGGCGGGTGAGATGGGGGCTCTATAGAGAGCTCCATAGGGGAGACATGGCGGGTGAGATGGGGGCTCTATAGAGAGATCCATAGTGCAGACATGGCGGGTGTAGGGGCTCTACAGAGAGCGCCATAGGGAAGACATTGCTGGTGAGATGGGGTGTCTATATAGAGTTCCACAGGGCACACATGGCGGGTTTAGGGGCTCCATAGAGAGCTCCATAGGGCAGACATGGCGGGTGAGATGGGGGCTCTATAGAGAGCTCCATAGGGCAGACATGGCGGGTGAGATGGGGGCTCTATACAGAGCTCCGTACGGCAGACATGGCGGGTAAGATGAAGGCTCTATAGAGAGCTACATAGGGCAGACATGGCGGGTGAGATGGGGGCTCCATAGAGAGCTCCATTGGGCAGACATGGCGGGTGAGATGGGGGTTCTATAGAGAGCTCCATAAAGCAGACATGGCAGGTGAGATGGGGTCTCTATAGAGAGCTCCATAGGGCAGACATGGCGGGTAAGATGAAGGCTCTATAGAGAGCTCCATAGGGCAGACATGGCAGGCGTAGGGGCTCTATAGAGAACTCCATAGGGCAGACATGGCGGGTGAGATGGGGGCTCTATAGAGAGCTCCATAAAGCAGACATGGCAGGTGATATGGGGGCTCTATAGAGAGCTCCATAGGGCACACATGGCGGGTTTAGGGGCTCTATAGAGAGCTCCATAGGGCAGACATGGCGGGTGAGATGGGGGCTCTATAGAGAGCTCCATAAAGCAGACATGGCGGGTGAGATGGGGGCTCTATAGAGAGCTCCATAGGGCACACATGGCGGGTTTAGGGGCTCTATAGAGAGCTCCATAGGGCAGACATGCCTGGTGAGATGGGGGCTCTATAGAGAGCTCCATAGGGCAGACATGGGGGTTAGATGGGGGCTCTATAGAGAGCTCCATAGGGCAGACATGGCTGGTGAGATGGGGGCTCTATAGAGAGCTCCATAGGGTAAACATGGCGGGTGAGATGGGGGCTCTATAGAGAGCTCCATAGGGCAGACATGGCGGGTGAGATGGGGGCTCTATAGAGAGCTCAATAGGGGAGACATGGCGGGTGAGATGGGGGCTCTAAAGAGAGCTCAATAGGGGAGACATGGCGGGTGTAGGGGCTCTATAGAGAGCTCAATAGTGCAGACACGGCGGGTGTAGGGGCTCTATAGAGAGCTCCATAGGGCAGACATGGCGGGTGAGATGGGGGCTCTATAGAGAGCTCCATAGGGCAGACATGGCGGGTAAGATGAAGGCTCTATAGTGAGCTGCATAGGGCAGCCATGGCAGGTGCGATGGGGGCTCTATAGAGAGCTCCATAGGGCAGACATGGCGGCTGAGATGGGGGCTCTATAGAGAGCTCTATAGGGCAGACATGGCGGGTGAGATGGGGGCTCTATAGAGAGCTCCATAGTGCAGACATGGCGGGTGAGATGGGGGCTGTATAGAGAGCTCCATAGGGGAGACATGGCGGGAGAGATGGGGGCTCTATAGAGAGCTCCTTAGGACAGACATGGCGGGTGAGATGGGGGCTCTATAGAGAGCTCCATAGGGCAGACATGGCGGGTGAGATGGGGGCTCTATAGAGAACTAAAGAGGGCAGACATGGCGGGTGAGATGGGGGCTCTATAGAGAGCTCAATAGGGCAGACATGGCGGGTGAGATTGGGGCTCTATAGAGAGCTCCATAGGGCAGACATGGCGGGTGAGATGGGGGCTCTATAGAGAACTAAAGAGGGCAGACATGGCGGGTGAGATTGGGGCTCTATAGAGAGCTCCATAGGGCAGACATGGCGGGTGAGATGGGGGCTCTATAGAGAGCTCCATAAGGCAGACATGGTGGGTATAGGGGCTCTATAGAGAGCTCCATAGGGGAGATATGGCGGGTGAGATGGGGTCTCTATAGAGAGCTCCATAGTGCAGACATGGCGGGTGAGATGGGGGCTCTATAGAGAGTTCCATAGGGCAGAAATGGCGGGTGTAGGGGTTCTATAGAGAGCTCCATAGGGAGACATGGCGGGTGTAGGGGCTCTATAGAGAACTCCATAGGGCAGACATGGCGGGTGAGATGGGGACTCTATAGAGAGCTCCATAGTGCAGAGATGGTGGGTGTAAGGGCTCTATAGAGAGCTCCATAGGGCAGACATGGCGGTTGAGATGGGGGCTCTATAGAGAGCTCCATAGGGCAGACATGGCGGGTGTAGGGGCTCTATAGAGAGCTCCATAGGGCAGTCATGGCGGGTGTAGGGGCTCTATAGAGAGCTCAATAGGGCAGACATGGCGGGTGTAGGGGCTCTATAGAGAGCTCCATAGGGCAGACATGGCGGGTAAGATGAAGGCTCTATAGAGAGCTCCATAGGGCAGACATGGCAGGTGAGATGGGGGCTCTATAGAGAGCTCCATAGGGCAGACATGGCTGGTGAGATGGGGGCTCTATAGAGAGCTCCATAGGGCAGACATGGCGGGTGAGATGGGGGCTCTATAGAGAACTAAAGAGGGCAGACATGGCGGGTGAGATGGGGGCTCTATAGAGAGCTCAATAGGGCAGACATGGCGGGTGAGATTGGGGCTCTATAGAGAGCTCCATAGGGCAGACATGGCGGGTGAGATGGGGGCTCTATAGAGAACTAAAGAGGGCAGACATGGCGGGTGAGATTGGGGCTCTATAGAGAGCTCCATAGGGCAGACATGGCGGGTGAGATGGGGGCTCTATAGAGAGCTCCATAAGGCAGACATGGTGGGTGTAGGGGCTCTATAGAGAGCTCCATAGGGGAGATATGGCGGGTGAGATGGGGTCTCTATAGAGAGCTCCATAGTGCAGACATGGCGGGTGAGATGGGGGCTCTATAGAGAGTTCCATAGGGCAGAAATGGCGGGTGTAGGGGTTCTATAGAGAGCTCCATAGGGAGACATGGCGGGTGTAGGGGCTCTATAGAGAACTCCATAGGGCAGACATGGCGGGTGAGATGGGGACTCTATAGAGAGCTCCATAGTGCAGAGATGGTGGGTGTAAGGGCTCTATAGAGAGCTCCATAGGGCAGACATGGCGGTTGAGATGGGGGCTCTATAGAGAGCTCCATAGGGCAGACATGGCGGGTGTAGGGGCTCTATAGAGAGCTCCATAGGGCAGTCATGGCGGGTGTAGGGGCTCTATAGAGAGCTCAATAGGGCAGACATGGCGGGTGTAGGGGCTCTATAGAGAGCTCCATAGGGCAGACATGGCGGGTAAGATGAAGGCTCTATAGAGAGCTCCATAGGGCAGACATGGCAGGTGAGATGGGGGCTCTATAGAGAGCTCCATAGGGCAGACATGGCTGGTGAGATGGGGGCTCTATAGAGAGCTCCATAGGGGAGACATGGCGGGAGAGATGGGGGCTCTATAGAGAGCTCCATAGGGCAGACATGGCGGGTGAGATGGGGGCTCTATAGAGAGCTCCATAAAGCAGACATGGCAGGTGAGATGGGGGCTCTATAGAGAGCTCCATAGGGCAGACATGGCAGGCGTAGGGGCTCTATAGAGAGCTCCATAGGGCAGACATGACGGGTGAGATTGGGGCTCTATAGAGAGCTCCCTAGGGCACACATGGCGGGTTTAGGGGCTCTATAGAGAGCTCCATAGGGCAGACATGGCGGGTGAGATGGGGGCTCTATAGAGAGCTCCATAGGGCACACATGGCGGGTTTAGGGGCTCTATAGAGAGCTCCATAGGGCAGACATGGCGGGTGAGATGGGGTCTCTATATAGAGCTCCATAGGGCACACATGGCGTGTTTAGGGGCTCTATAGAGAGCTCCATAGGGCAGACATGGCAGGCGTAGGGGCCCTATAGAGAGCTCCATAGGGGAGACAGGGCGGGTGAGATGGGGGCTCTATAGAGAGCTCCATAGGGCAGACATGGCGGGTGAGATGGGGGCTCTATAGAGAGCCCCATAGGGCAGACATGGCGGGTGTAGGGACTGTATAGAGAGCTCCATAGGGCAGACATGGCGGGTGAGATGGGGGCTCTATAGAGAGCTCAATAGGGCAGACATTGCGGGTGTAGGGGACCTATAGAAAGCTGCATAGGTCAGACATGGCTGGTGAGATGGGGGCTCTATGTAGAGCTCCATAGGGCAGATATGGCGGGTCTAGCGGCTCTATAGAGAGCTCCATAGGGCAGACATGGCGGGTGAGATGGGGGCTCTATAGAGAGCTCCATAGGTCAGAAATGGCGGGTGAGATGGGGGCTCTATAGAGAGCTCCATAGTGCAGACATGGCGGGTGTAGGGGCTCTATAGAGAGCTCCATAGGGCAGACATGGCGGGTGAGATGGGGGCTCTATAGACAGCTCCATAGGGCAGACATGGCGGGTGAGGTGGAGGCTCTATAGAGAGCTCCATAGGGCAGACATGGCGGGTGAGATTGGGGCTCTATAGAGAGCTCAATAGGGCAGACATGGCGGGAGAGATGGGGGCTCTATAGAGAGCTCCATAGGACAGACATGGCGGGTGTAGGGGGCTGTATAGAGAGCTCCATAGGGAAGACATGGCGGGTGAGATGGGGGCTCTATAGAGAGCTCAATAGGGCAGACATGGCGGGTGAGATGGGGGCTCTATAGAGAGCTCCATAGGACAGACATGGCGGGTGTAGGGGGCTGTATAGAGAGCTCCATAGGGAAGACATGGCGGGTGAGATGGGGGCTCTATAGAGAGCTCCATAGGGCAGACATGGCGCGTGAGATGGGGGCTCTATAGAGAGCTCCATAGGGCAGACATGGCAGGCGTAGGGGCTCTATAGAGAGCTCTATAGGGGAGACATGGCGGGTGAGATGGGGGCTCTATAGAGAGCTCCATAGGGCAGACATGGCGGGTGAGATGGGGGCTCTATAGAGAGCTCCATAGTGTAGAAATGGCGGGTGAGATGGGGGCTCTATAGAGAGTTCCATAGGGCAGAACTGGCGGGTGTAGGGGCTCTATAGAGAGCTTCATAGGGAGACATGGCGGGTGTAGGGGGTCTATAGAGAGCTCCATAGGGCAGACATGTCGGGTGAGACGGGGGCTCTATAGAGAGCTCCATAGGGCACACATGGCAGGTGAGATGGGGGCTCTATAGAGAGCTCCATAGGGCAGACATGGCGGGTGATATGGGGACACTATAGAGAGCTCCATATTGCAGACATGGTGGGTTTAGGGGCTCTATAGAGAGCTCTATGGGGCAGACATGGCGGGTGAGATGGGGGCTCTATAGAGAGCTCCATAGGGCAGACATGGCGGGTGTAGGGGCTCTACAGAGAGCTCCATAGGGCAGACATGGCGGGGGAGATGGGGGCTCTATAGAGAGCTCAATAGGGCAGACATGGCGGGTGTAGGGGCTCTATAGAGAGCTCCATATTGCAGACATGGCGGTTGAGATGGGGGCTCTATAGAGAGCTCCATAGGGCAGACATGGCGGGTAAGATGAAGGCTCTATAGAGAGCTCCATAGGGCAGACATGGCAGGTGAGATGAAGGCTCTATAGAGAGCTCCATAGGGCAGACATGGCGGGTGAGATGGGGGCTCTATAGACAGCTCCATAGGGCAGACATGGCGGGTGAGATGGGGGCTCTATAGAGAGCTCCATAGGGCAGACATAGCGGGTGAGATTGGGGCTCTATAGAGAGCTCAGTAGGGCAGACATGGCTGGTGAGATTGGGGCTATATAGAGAGCTCAATAGGGCAGACATGGCGGGAGAGATGGGGGCTCTATAGAGAGCTCCATAAAGCAGACATGGCAGGTGAGATGGGGGCTCTATAGAGAGCTCCATAGGGCACACATGGCGGGTGAGATGGGGGCTCTATACAGAGCTCCATAGGGCAGACATGGCAGGTGAGATGGGGGCTCTATAGAGAGCTCCATAGGGCACACATGGCGGGTTTAGGGGCTCTATAGAGAGCTCCATAGGGCAGACATGGCGGGTGAGATGGGGGCTCTATAGAGAGCTCCATAAAGCATACATGGCGGGTGAGATGGGGGCTCTATAGAGAGCTCCATAGGGCACACATGGCGGGTTTAGGGGCTCTATAGAGAGCTCCGTAGAGCAGACATGGCGGGTGAGATGGGGTCTCTATATAGAGCTCCATAGGGAAGACATGGGGGTTAGATGGGGGCTCTATAGAGATTTCCATAGGGCAGACATGGCTGGTGAGATGGGGGCCCTATAGAGAGGTCCATAGGTCACACATGGAGGGTTTAGGGGCTCTATAGAGAGCTCCATAGGCCAGACATGGCGGGTGAGATGGGGGCTCTATAGAGAGCTCCATAGGGCAGACATGGCTGGTGAGATGGGGGCTCTATAGAGAGCTCCATAGGGCACACATGGCGGGTTTAGGGGCTCTATAGAGAGCTCCATAGGGCAGACATGGCAGAAGTAGGGGCCCTATAGAAAGCTGCATAGGTCAGACATGGCGGGTGAGATGGGGGCTCTATAGAGAGCTCCATAGGGCAGACATGGCTCGTGAGATGGGGGCTCTATGTAGAGCTCCATAGGGCAGATATGGCGGGTCTAGCGGCTCTATAGAGAGCTCCATAGGGCAGACATGGCGGGTGAGATGGGGGCCCTATACAGAGCTCCATAGGGCAGACATGGCGGGTGAGATGGGGGCTCTATAGAGAGCTCCATAGTGCAGACATGGCGGGTGTAGGGGCTCTATAGAGAGCTCCATAGGGCAGACATTGCTGGTGAGATGGGGTGTCTATATAGAGTTCCATAGGGCACACATGGCGGGTTTAGGGGCTCCATAGAGAGCTCCATAGGGCAGCCATGGCGGGTGAGATGGGGGCTCTATATAGAGCTCCATAGGGCAGACATGGCGGGTGAGATGGGGGCTCTATAGAGAGCTCCATAGGGCAGACATGGCGGGTGAGATGGGGGCTCTATACAGAGCTCCGTACGGCAGACATGGCGGGTAAGATGAAGGCTCTATAGAGAGCTACATAGGGCAGACATGGCGGGTGAGATGGGGGTTCTATAGAGAGCTCCATAAAGCAGACATGGCAGGTGAGATGGGGGCTCTATAGAGAGCTCCATAGGGCAGACATGGCGGGTAAGATGAAGGCTCTATAGAGAGCTCCATAGGGCAGACATGGCAGGCGTAGGGGCTCTATAGAGAACTCCATAGAGCAGACATGGCGGGTGAGATGGGGGCTCTATAGAGAGCTCCATAAAGCAGACATGGCAGGTGAGATGGGGGCTCTATAGAGAGCTCCATAGGGCACACATGGCGGGTTTAGGGGCTCTATAGAGAGCTCCATAGGGCAGACATGGCGGGTGAGATGGGGGCTCTATAGAGAGCTCCATAAAGCAGACATGGCGGGTGAGATGGGGGCTCTATAGAGAGCTCCATAGGGCACACATGGCGGGTTTAGGGGCTCTATAGAGAGCTCCATAGGGCAGACATGGCTGGTGAGATGGGGGCTCTATAGAGAGCTCCATAGGGCAGACATGGGGGTTAGATGGGGGCTCTATAGAGAGCTCCATAGGGCAGACATGGCTGGTGAGATGGGGGCTCTATAGAGAGCTCCATAGGGCAAACACGGCGGGTGAGATGGGGGCTCTATAGAGAGCTCCATAGGGCAGACATGGCGGGTGAGATAGGGGCTCTATAGAGAGCTCAATAGGGGAGACATGGCGGGTGTAGAGGCTCTATAGAGAGCTCAATAGTGCAGACACGGCGGGTGTAGGGGCTCTATAGAGAGCTCCATAGGGCAGACATGGCGGGTGAGATGGGTGCTCTATAGAGAGCTCCATAGGGCAGACATGGCGGGTAAGATGAAGGCTCTATAGTGAGCTGCATAGGGCAGCCATGGCAGGTGAGATGGGGGCTCTATAGAGAGCTCCATAGGGCAGACATGGCGGCTGAGATGGGGGCTGTATAGAGAGCTCCATAGGGGAGACATGGCGGGAGAGATGGGGGCTCTATAGAGAGCTCCTTAGGACAGACATGGCGGGTGAGATGGGGGCTATATAGAGAGCTCCATAGGGCAGACATGACGGGTGTAGGGGCTCTATAGAGAGCTCCATAGGGGAGACATGGCGGGTGAGATGGGGGCTCTATAGAGAGCTCCATAGGGCAGACATGGCGGGTGAGATGGGGGCTCTATAGAGAACTAAAGAGGGCAGACATGGCGGGTGAGATGGGGGCTCTATAGAGAGCTCAATAGGGCAGACATGGCGGGTGAGATTGGGGCTCTATAGAGAGCTCCATAGGGCAGACATGGCGGGTGAGATGGGGGCTCTATAGAGAACTAAAGAGGGCAGACATGGCGGGTGAGATTGGGGCTCTATAGAGAGCTCCATAGGGCAGACATGTCGGGTGAGATGGGGGCTCTATAGAGAGCTCCATAAGGCAGACATGGTGGGTGTAGGGGCTCTATAGAGAGCTCCATAGGGCAGACATGGCGGGTGAGATGGGGGCTCTATAGAGAGCTCCATAGGGCAGACATGGTAGGTGAGATGGGAGCTCTATAGAGAGCTCCATAGGGGAGACATGGCGGGTGAGATGGGGTCTCTATAGAGAGCTCCATAGTGCAGACATGGCGGGTGAGATGGGGGCTCTATAGAGAGTTCCATAGGGCAGAAATGGTGGGTGTAGGGGTTCTATAGAGAGCTCCATAGGGAGACATGGCGGGTGTAGGGGCTCTATAGAGAACTCCATAGGGCAGACATGGCGGGTGAGATGGGGACTCTATAGAGAGCTCCATAGTGCAGAGATGGTGGGTGTAAGGGCTCTATAGAGAGCTCCATAGGGCAGACATGGCGGTTGAGATTGGGGCTCTATAGAGAGCTCCATAGGGCAGACATGGCGGTTGTAGGGGCTCTATAGAGAGCTCCATAGGGCAGTCATGGCGGGTGTAGGGGCTCTATAGAGAGCTCAATAGGGCAGACATGGCGGGTGTAGGGGCTCTATAGAGAGCTCCATAGGGCAGACATGGCGGGTAAGATGAAGGCTCTATAGAGAGCTCCATAGGGCAGACATGGCAGGTGAGATGGGGGCTCTATAGAGAGCTCCATAGGGCAGACATGGCTGGTGAGATGGGGGCTCTATAGAGAGCTCCATAGGGGAGACATGGCGGGAGAGATGGGGGCTCTATACAGAGCTCCATAGGGCAGACATGGCGGGTGAGATGGGGGCTCTATAGAGAGCTCCATAAAGCAGACATGGCAGGTGAGTTGGGGGCTCTATAGAGAGCTCCATAGGGCAGACATGACAGGCGTAGGGGCTCTATAGAGAGCTCCATAGGGCAGACATGACGGGTGAGATGGGGGCTCTATAGAGAGCTCCATAGGGCAGACATGGCAGGTGAGAAGGGGGCTCTATAGAGAGCTCAATAGGGCACACATGGCGGGTTTAGGGGCTCTATAGAGAGCTCCGTAGGGCAGAAATGGCGGGTGAGATGGGGTCTCTTTATAGAGCTCCATAGGGAAGACATGGGGGTTAGATGGGGTCTCTATAGAGAGTTCCATAGGGCAGACATGGCTGGTGAGATGGGTGCTCTATAGAGAGGTCCATAGGTCACACATGGCGGGTTTAGGGGCTCTATAGAGAGCTCCATAGGCCAGACATGGCAGGTGAGATGGGGGCTCTTTAGAGAGCTCCATAGGGCAGACATGGCTGGTGAGATGGGGGCTCTATAGAGAGCTCCATAGGGCAGATATGGCTGGTGAGATGGGGGCTCTATAGAGAGCTCAATAGGGCACACATGGCGGGTTTAGGGGCTCTATAGAGAGCTCCATAGGGCAGACATGGCAGGCGTAGGGGCCCTATAGAGAGCTCCATAGGGGAGACAGGGCGGGTGAGATGGGGGCTCTATAGAGAGCTCCATAGGGCAGACATAGCGGGTGAGATGGGGGCTCTATAGAGAGCCCCATAGGGCAGACATGGCGGGTGTAGGGACTGTATAGAGAGCTCCATAGGGCAGACATGGCGGGTGAGATGGGGGCTCTATAGAGAGCTCAATAGGGCAGACATTGCGGGTGTAGGGGACCTATAGAAAGCTGCATAGGTCAGACATGGCTGGTGAGATGGGGGCTCTATGTAGAGCTCCTTAGGGCAGATATGGCGGGTCTAGCGGCTCTATAGAGAGCTCCATAGGGCAGACATGGCGGGTGAGATGGGGGCTCTATAGAGAGCTCCATAGGTCAGAAATGGCGGGTGAGATAGGGGCTCTATAGAGAGCTCCATAGTGCAGACATGGCGGGTGTAGGGGCTCTATAGAGAGCTCCATAGGGCAGACATGGCGGGTGAGATGGGGGCTCTATAGACAGCTCCATAGGGCAGACATGGCGGGTGAGGTGGAGGCTCTATAGAGAGCTCCATAGGGCAGACATGGCGGGTGAGATTGGGGCTCTATAGAGAGCTCAATAGGGCAGACATGGCGGGAGAGATGGGGGCTCTATAGAGAGCTCCATAGGACAGACATGGCGGGTGTAGGGGGCTGTATAGAGAGCTCCATAGGGAAGACATGGCGGGTGAGATTGGGGCTCTATAGAGAGCTCAATAGGGCAGACATGGCGGGTGAGATGGGGGCTCTATAGAGAGCTCCATAGGACAGACATGGCGGGTGTAGGGGGCTGTATAGAGAGCTCCATAGGGAAGACATGGCGGGTGAGATGGGGGCTCTATAGAGAGCTGCATAGGGCAGACATGGCGCGTGAGATGGGGGCTCTATAGAGAGCTCCATAGGGCAGACATGGCAGGCGTAGGGGCTCTATAGAGAGCTCTATAGGGGAGACATGGCGGGTGAGATGGGGGCTCTATAGAGAGCTCCATAGGGCAGACATGGCGGGTGAGATGGGGGCTCTATAGAGAGCTCCATAGTGTAGAAATGGCGGGTGAGATGGGGGCTCTATAGAGAGTTCCATAGGGCAGAACTGGCGGGTGTAGGGGCTCTATAGAGAGCTTCATAGGGAGACATGGCGGGTGTAGGGGGTCTATAGAGAGCTCCATAGGGCAGACATGTCGGGTGAGACGGGGGCTCTATAGAGAGCTCCATAGGGCACACATGGCAGGTGAGATGGGGGCTCTATAGAGAGCTCCATAGGGCAGACATGGCGGGTGATATGGGGACACTATAGAGAGCTCCATAGTGCAGACATGGTGGGTTTAGGGGCTCTATAGAGAGCTCTATGGGGCAGACATGGCGGGTGAGATGGGGGCTCTATAGAGAGCTCCATAGGGCAGACGTGGCGGGTGTAGGGGCTCTACAGAGAGCTCCATAGGGCAGACATGGCGGGGGAGATGGGGGCTCTATAGAGAGCTCAATAGGGCAGACATGGCGGGTGTAGGGGCTCCTTAGAGAGCTCCATATTGCACACATGGCGGGTGAGATGGGGGCTCTATAGAGAGCTCCATAGGGCAGACATGGCGGGTAAGATGAAGGCTCTATAGAGAGCTCCATAGGGCAGACATGGCAGGTGAGATGAAGGCTCTATAGAGAGCTCCATAGGGCAGACATGGCGGGTGAGATGGGGGCTCTATAGACAGCTCCATAGGGCAGACATGGCGGGTGAGATGGGGGCTCTATAGAGAGCTCCATAGGGCAGACATAGCGGGTGAGATTGGGGCTCTATAGAGAGCTTAGTAGGGCAGACATGGCTGGTGAGATTGGGGCTATATAGAGAGCTCAATAGGGCAGACATGGCGGGAGAGATGGGGGCTCTATAGAGAGCTCCATAAAGCAGACATGGCAGGTGAGATGGGGGCTCTATAGAGAGCTCCATAGGGCACTCATGGCGGGTGAGATGGGGGCTCTATAGAGAGCTCCATAGGGCAGATATGGCAGGTGAGATGGGGGCTCTATAGAGAGCTCCATAGGGCACACATGGCGGGTTTAGGGGCTCTATAGAGAGCTCCATAGGGCACACATGGCGGGTGAGATGGGGGCTCTATAGAGAGCTCCATAAAGCAGACATGGCGGGTGAGATGGGGGCTCTATAGAGAGCTCCATAGGGCACACATGGCGGGTTTAGGGGCTCTATAGAGAGCTCCGTAGAGCAGACATGGCGGGTGAGATGGGGTCTCTATATAGAGCTCCATAGGGAAGACATGGGGGTTAGATGGGGGCTCTATAGAGAGTTCCATAGGGCAGACATGGCTGGTGAGATGGGTGCTCTATAGAGAGGTCCATAGGTCACACATGGAGGGTTTAGGGGCTCTATAGAGAGCTCCATAGGCCAGACATGGCGGGTGAGATGGGGGCTCTATAGAGAGCTCCATAGGGCAGACATGGCTGGTGAGATGGGGGCTCTATAGAGAGCTCCATAGGGCACACATGGCGGGTTTAGGGGCTCTATAGAGAGCTCCATAGGGCAGACATGGCAGAAGTAGGGGCCCTATAGAAAGCTGCATAGGTCAGACATGGCGGGTGAGATGGGGGCTCTATAGAGAGCTCCATAGGGCAGACATGGCTCGTGAGAAGGGGGCTCTATGTAGAGCTCCATAGGGCAGATATGGTGGGTCTAGCGGCTCTATAGAGAGCTCCATAGGGCAATCATGGCGGGTGAGATGGGGGCTCTATACAGAGCTCCATAGGGCAGACATGGCGGGTGAGATGGGGGCTCTATAGAGAGCTCCATAGTGCAGACATGGCGGGTGTAGGGGCTGTATAGAGAGCTCCATAGGGCAGACATTGCTGGTGAGATGGGGTGTCTATATAGAGTTCCATAGGGCACACATGGCGGGTTTAGGGGCTCCATAGAGAGCTCCATAGGGCAGACATGGCGGGTGAGATGGGGGCTCTATATAGAGCTCCATAGGGCAGACATGGCGGGTGAGATGGGGGCTCTATAGAGAGCTCCATAGGGGAGATATGGCGGGTGAGATGGGGGCTCTAGAGAGAGCTCCATAGGGCAGACATGGCGGGTGAGATGGGGGCTCTGTAGACAGCTCCATAGGGCAGACATGGCGGGTGAGATGGGGGCTCTATAGAGAGCTCCATAGGGCAGACATGGCGGGTGAGATTGGGGCTCTATAGAGAGCTCAATAGGGCAGACATGGTGGGAGAGATGGGGGCTCTATAGAGAGCTCCATAGGGCAGACATGGCTGATGAGATGGGGGCTCTATAGAGAGCTCAATAGGGCAGACATGGCGGGTGAGATGGGGGCTCTATAGAGAGCTCCATAGGGCAGACATGGCGGGTGTAGGGGCTCTATAGAGAGCTTCATAGGGCAGACATGGCGGGTGTACGGGGCTGTATAGTGAGCTCCATAGGGAAGACATGGCGGGTGAGATGTGGGCTCTATAGAGAGCTCAATAGGGCAGACATGGCGGGTGAGATGGGGGCTCTATAGAGAGCTCCATAGGACAGACATGGCGGGTGTAGGGGGCTGTATAGAGAGCTCCATAGGGAAGACATGGCGGGTGAGATGGGGGCTCTATAGAGAGCTCCATAGGGCAGACATGGGGGGTGAGATGGGGGCTCTATATAGAGCTCCATAGGGCAGACATGGCGCGTGAGATGGGGGCTCTATAGAGAGCTCCATAGGGCAGACATGGCAGGCGTAGGGGCTCTATAGAGAGCTCTATAGGGGAGACATGGCGGGTGAGATGGGGGCTCTATAGAGAGCTCCATAGGGCAGACATGGCGGGTGAGATGGGGGCTCTATAGAGAGCTCCATAGGGCAGAACAGGCGGGTGTAGGGGCTCTATAGAGAGCTCCATAGGGAGACATGGCGGGTGTAGGGGGTCTATAGAGAGCTCCATAGGGCAGACATGTCGGGTGAGACGGGGGCTCTATAGAGAGCTCCATAGGGCACACATGGCAGGTGAGATGGGGGCTCTATAGAGAGCTCAATAGGGTAGACATGGGTGGTGTAGGGGCTCTATAGAGAGCTCCATATTGCAGACATGGCGGGTGAGATGGGGGCTCTATAGAGAGCTCCATAGGGCAGACATGGCGGGTAAGATGAAGGCTCTATAGAGAGCTCCATAGGGCAGACATGGCATGTGAGATGAAGGCTCTATAGAGAGCTCCATAGGGCAGACATGGCGGGTGAGATGGGGCCTCTATAGAGAGCTCTATAGGGCAGACATGGCGGGTGAGATGGGGGCTCTATAGAGAGCTCCATAGGGCAGACATGGCGGGTGAGATGGGGGCTATATAGAGAGCTCCATAGGGGAGACATGGCGGGAGAGATGGGGGCTCTATAGAGAGCTCCATAGGGCAGACATGGCGGGTGAGATGGGGGCTCTATAGAGAGCTCCATAGGGGAGACATGGCGGGAGAGATGAGGGCTCTATAGAGAGCTCCATAGGGCAGACATGGCGGGTGAGATGGGGGCTCTATAGAGAGCTCCATAGGGCAGACATGGCGGGTGAGATGGGGGCTCTATAGAGAGCTAAATAGGGCAGACATGGCGGGTGAGATTGGGGCTCTATAGAGAGCTCCATAGGGCAGACATGGCGGTTGAGATGGGGGCTCTATAGAGAGCTCCATAAGGCAGACATGGTGGGTGTAGGGGCTCTATAGAGAGCTCCATAGGGCAGACATGGCAGGTGAGTTGGGGGCTCTATAGAGAGCTCCATAGGGCAGACATGGCGGGTGAGATGGGGGCTCTATAGAGAGTTCCATAGGGCAGACATGGCGGGTGTAGGGGCTCTATAGAGAGCTCCATAGGGAGACATGGCGGGTGTAGGGGCTCTATAGAGAGCTCCATAGGGAAGACATGTCGGGTGAGATGGGGGCTCTATAGAGAGCTCCATAGGGCAAACATGGCGGGTGAGATGGGGTCTCGATAGAGAGCTCCATAGTGCAGAGATGGTGGGTGTAAGGGCTCTATAGAGAGCTCCATAGGGCAGATATGGCGGTTGAGATGGGGGCTCTATAGAGAGCTCCATAGGGCAGACATGGCGGGTGTAGGGGCTCTATAGAGAGCTCAATAGGGCAGACATAGCGGTGTAGGGGCTCTACAGAGAGCTCCATAGGGCACACATGGCGGGTAATATGGGGGCTCTATACAGAGCTCCATAGGGCAGATATGGCGGTTAAGATGAAGGCTCTATAGAGAGCTCCATAGGGCAGACATGGCAGGTGAGATGGGGGCTCTATAGAGAGCTCCATAGGGCAGACATGGCGGGGGAGATGGGGGCTCTATAGAGAGCTCCATAGGGCAGACATGGCGGGAGAGATGGGGGCTCTATAGAGAGCTCCATAGGGCAGACATGGCGGGTGAGTTGGGGGCTCTATAGAGAGCTCCATAAAGCAGACATGGCAGGTGAGATGGGGGCTCTATAGAGAGCTCCATAGGGCACACAGGGCGGGTTTAGGGGCTCTATAGAGAGCTCCGTAGGGCAGACATGGCGGGTGAGATGGGGTCTCTATAGAGAGCTCCATAAGGAAGACATGGGGGTTAGATGGGGGCTCTATAGAGAGCTCCATAGGGCAGACATGGCGGGTGAGATGTGGGCTCTATAGAGAGCTCCATAGGGCAGACATGGCTGGTGAGATGGGGGCTCTATAGAGAGCTCCATAGGGCAGACATGGCGGGTGAGATGGGGGCTATATAGAGAGCTCCATAGGGGAGACATGGCGGGAGAGATGGGGGCTCTATAGAGAGCTCCATAGGGCAGACATGGCGGGTGAGATGGGGGCTCTATAGAGAGCTCCATTTTGCAGACATGGCGGGTGAGATGGGGGCTCTATAGAGAGCTCCATAGGACAGACATGGCGGGTGTAGGGGGCTGTATAGAGAGCTCCATAGGGAAGACATGGCGGGTGAGCTGGGGGCTCTATAGAGAGCTCCATAGGGCAGACATGGCGGGTGAGATGGGGGCTCTATAGAGAGCTCCATAAGGGGAGACATGGGGGGTGAGATGGGGGCTCTATAGAGAGCTCCATAGGACAGACATGGCGGGTGAGATGGGGGCTCTATAGAGAGCTCCATAGGGCAGACATGGCGGGTGAGATGGGGGCTCTATAGAGAGCTCCATAGGGGAGACATGGCGGGTGAGATGGGGGCTCTATAGAGAGCCACATAGTGCAGACATGGCGGGTGAGATGGGGGCTCCATAGAGAGCTCCATTGGGCAGACATGGCGGGTGAGATGGGGGCTCTATAGAGAGCTCCATAAAGCAGACATGGCAGGTGAGATGGGGGCTCTATAGAGAGCTCCATAGGGCAGACATGGCGGGGGAGATGAAGGCTCTATAGAGAGCTCCATAGGGCAGACATGGCGGGTGAGATGGGGGCTCTATAGAGAGCTCCATAGGGCAGACATGGCGGGTGAGATGGGGGCTCTATAGAGAGCTCCATAAAGCAGACATGGCAGGTGAGATGGGGGCTCTATAGAGAGCTCCATAGGGCACACATGGCGGGTTTAGGGGCTCTATAGAGAGCTCCATAGGGCAGACATGGCGGGTGAGATGGGGGCTCTATAGAGAGCTCCATAAAGCAGACATGGCGGGTGAGATGGGGGCTCTATAGAGAGCTCCATAGGGCACACATGGCGGGTTTAGGGGCTCTATAGAGAGCTCCATAGGGCAGACATGCCTGGTGAGATGGGGGCTCTATAGAGAGCTCCATAGGGCAGACATGGGGGTTAGATGGGGGCTCTATAGAGAGCTCCATAGGGCAGACATGGCTGGTGAGATGGGGGCTCTATAGAGAGCTCCATAGGGCAAACGTGGCGGGTGAGATGGGGGCTCTATAGAGAGCTCCATAGGGCAGACATGGCGGGTGAGATGGGGGCTCTATAGAGAGCTCAATAGGGGAGACATGGCGGGTGTAGGGGCTCTATAGAGAGCTCAATAGTGCAGACACGGCGGGTGTAGGAGCTCTATAGAGAGCTCCATAGGGCAGACATGGCGGGTGAGATGGGGGCTCTATAGAGAGCTCCATAGGGCAGACATGGCGGGTAAGATGAAGGCTCTATAGTGAGCTGCATAGGGCAGCCATGGCAGGTGAGATGGGGGCTCTATAGAGAGCTCCATAGGGCAGACATGGCGGCTGAGATGGGGGCTCTATAGAGAGCTCTATAGGGCAGACATGGCGGGTGAGATGGGGGCTCTATAGAGAGCTCCATAGTGCAGACATGGCGGGTGAGATGGGGGCTGTATAGAGAGCTCCATAGGGGAGACATGGCGGGAGAGATGGGGGCTCTATAGAGAGCTCCTTAGGACAGACATGGCGGGTGAGATGGGGGCTATATAGAGAGCTCCATAGGGCAGACATGACGGGTGTAGGGGCTCTATAGAGAGCTCCATAGGGGAGACATGGCGGGTGAGATGGGGGCTCTATAGAGAGCTCCATAAGGCAGACATGGCGGGTGAGATGGGGGCTCTATAGAGAGCTCAATAGGGCAGACATGGCGGGTGAGATTGGGGCTCTATAGAGAGCTCCATAGGGCAGACATGGCGGGTGAGATTGGGGCTCTATAGAGAGCTCCATAGGGCAGACATGGCAGGTGAGATGGGGGCTCTATAGAGAGCTCTATAGGGCACACATGGCGGGTGAGATTGGGGCTCTATAGAGAGCTCCATAGGGCAGACATTGCGGGTGAGATGGGGGCTCTATAGAGAGCTCCATAAGGCAGACATGGTGGGTGTAGGGGCTCTATAGAGAGCTCCATAGGGCAGACATGGCGGGTGAGATGGGGGCTCTATAGAGAGCTCCATAGGGCAGACATGGTAGGTGAGATGGGGGCTCTATAGAGAGTTCCATAGGGGAGACATGGCGGGTGAGATGGGGACTCTATAGAGAGCTCCATAGTGCAGAGATGGTGGGTGTAAGGGCTCTATAGAGAGCTCCATAGGGCAGACATGGCGGTTGAGATGGGGGCTCTATAGAGAGCTCCATAGGGCAGACATGGCGGGTGTAGGGGCTCTATAGAGAGCTCCATAGGTCAGTCATGGCGGGTGTAGGGGCTCTATAGAGAGCTCAATAGGGCAGACATGGCGGGTGTAGGGGCTCTATAGAGAGCTCCATAGGGCAGACATGGCGGGTAAGAGGAAGGCTCTATAGAGAGCTCCATAGGGCAGACATGGCTGGTGAGATGGGGGCTCTATAGAGAGCTCCATAGGGCAGACATGGCTGGTGAGATGGGGGCTCTATAGAGAGCTCCATAGGGGAGACATGGCGGGAGAGATGGGGGCTCTATAGAGAGCTCCATAGGGCAGACATGGCGGGTGAGATGGGGGCTCTATAGAGAGCTCCATAAAGCAGACATGGCAGGTGAGATGGGGGCTCTATAGAGAGCTCCATAGGGCAGACATGGCAGGCGTAGGGGCTCTATAGAGAGCTCCATAGGGCAGACATGGCGGGTGAGATGGGGGCTCTATACAGAGCTCCATAGGGCAGACATGGCAGGTGAGATGGGGGCTCTATAGAGAGTTCCATAGGGCAGAACTGGCGGGTGTAGGGGCTCTATAGAGAGCTTCATAGGGAGACATGGCGGGTGTAGGGGGTCTATAGAGAGCTCCATAGGGCAGACATGTCGGGTGAGACGGGGGCTCTATAGAGAGCTCCATAGGGCACACATGGCAGGTGAGATGGGGGCTCTATAGAGACCTCCATACGGCAGACATGGCGGGTGATATGGGGACACTATAGAGAGCTCCATAGTGCAGACATGGTGGGTGTAGGGGCTCTATAGAGAGCTCTATGGGGCAGACATGGCGGGTGAGATGGGGGCTCTATAGAGAGCTCCATAGGGCAGACATGGCGGGTGTAGGGGCTCTATAGAGAGCTCCATAGGGCAGACATGGCGGGGGAGATGGGGGCTCTATAGAGAGCTCAATAGGGCAGACATGGCGGGTGTAGGGGCTCTATAGAGAGCTCCATATTGCAGACATGGCGGGTGAGATGGGGGCTCTATAGGGAGCTCCATAGGGCAGACATGGCAGGTGAGATGGGGGCTCTATAGAGAGCTCCATACGGCAGACATGTCGGGTGAGATGGGGGCTCTATAGAGAGCTCCATAGTGCAGACATGGTGGGTGTAGGGGCTCTATAGAGAGCTCCATAGGGCACACATGGCGGGTTTAGGGGCTCTATAGAGAGCTCCATAGGGCAGACATGGCGGGTGAGATGGGGGCTCTATAGATAGCTCCATAAAGCAGACATGGCGGGTGAGATGGGGGCTCTATAGAGAGCTCCATAGGGCACACATGGCGGGTTTAGGAGCTCTATAGAGAGCTCCGTAGGGCAGACATGGCGGGTGAGATGGGGTCTCTATAGAGAGCTCCATAGGGAAGACATGGGGGTTAGATGGGGTCTCTATAGAGAGCTCCATAGGGCAGACATGGCTGGTGAGATGGGTGCTCTATAGAGAGCTCCATAGGGCACACATGGCGGGTTTAGGGGCTCTATAGAGAGCTCCATAGGCCAGATATGGCGGGTGAGATGGGGGCTCTATAGAGAGCTCCATAGGGCAGACATGGCTGGTGTAGGAGCTCTATAGAGAGTTCCATAGGGCAGACATTGCGGGCGTAGGGGCTCTATGGAGAGCTCAATAGGGCAGACATGGCGGGTGAGATCGGGGCTCTATAGAGAGCCCCAGAGTGCAGACATGGCGGGTGTAGGGGCTCTATAGAGAGCTTCATAGCGCACACATGGCGGGTGAGATGGGGGCTCTATAGAGAGCTCCATAGGGCAGACATGGCGGGTGTAGGGGCTCTATAGAGAGCTCCATAGGGCAGACATGGCTGGTGTGATGGGGTGTCTATATAGAGTTCCATAGGGCACACATGGCGGTTTTAGGGGCTCCATAGAGAGCTCCATAGGGCAGACATGGAGGGTGAGATGGGGGCTCTATATAGAGCTCCATAGGGCAGACATGGCGGGTGAGATGGGGGCTCTATAGAGAGCTCCATAGGGGAGACATGGCGGGTGAGTTGGGGGCTCTATAGAGAGCTCCATAGGGCAGACATGGCGGGTGAGATGGGGGCTCTATAGACAGCTCCATAGGGCAGACATGGCGGGTGAGATGGGGGCTCTATAGAGAGCTCCATAGGGCAGACATGGCGGGTGACATGGGGGCTCTATAGAGAGATCCATAGTGCAGACATGGCGGGTGAGATGGGGGCTCTATAGAGAGATCCATAGGGCAGACATGGCGGGTGTAGGGGCTCTATGGAGAGCTCAATAGGGCAGACATGGCGGGTGAGATCGGGGCTCTATAGAGAGCTCCATAGGGCAGACATGGCGGGTGTAGGAGCTCTATAGAGAGTTCCATAGGGCAGACATTGCGGGCATAGGGGCTCTATAGGTTGGTTCATAGATGGGAATTACTGGCACCTATTGAAGCTCCATACGGCCTACAGAGAGGGAGGGACAAGAGCTCCGTTGCGGGCGCCTCATCAGGGATTATGGGTCTCTATGGGTGCCTATGGTCTTTATGGGTCTCTATGTGTCTCTATGGTGTCCATGGGTCCCTATGGGTCTCTATAGATCTGTATGGTCTCTATAAGTCCCTATGGATCTCTATGGGTCTCTCTCAAAACTAGCAGCAGGTTCTTCAGCGCTCGCCTGTCTCCTCGGAAGACCAACACCCGGGGAACGCATTGTTAACCACCCTGCTTGTCCGCAAGGCTGACAATGTCTGGGACGGGGGAGAGAGCAATTGCAGGTCTTTGCAGAAGGATCTGCCAGTGAAGAGCGCTCACTTTGCTCTTTGAAATGAGGCGCTCCATAGAGGATGGCAAGCATTCACAGGAGCTGCAGAAGGTCTCCTTGATGCTTGCTCTAGAGAGCGTTCGTACTGCCTGGAGCAGCAAGAGAAGGAGAACCGAAATTGACAGGTACGGCAAGGCCCTGCAACGCGGCATTAGTCCCCTAGATCCATGCCACGGTCTCTGCTGCCATCTATTGTCCGTTTAGGCACACTACAGTCCCTTCGGGAAAGAACAGGTATTTCTTTCCATAAAGTGGAGCAGATGAAAAAAACCAGCGACTGGTGATAGGGGCTCTCTCTGTAGCGGGCTCCATAAGCGCGATCCAGGGCGCAATAGGGGCTGTATAAGGGGCTCGGTATTTGAAGAGTGCGACAAGGGGCTGTAGGGGGGGCCACTTGCGGGATCCATTGGCTGTGAGAGAAGCTCCTGGGGTGGGGTTCCGTGAGTGCAACACTGGGGGGACGACAGGGGCTCTAGAGGGGGCTACGTACAGGGTACACATGGCACTATAACTGCTATACTTGGGACACCGTAGCAGGAATTTACGTGGTGCGATAGGAGATCTATAGGGGGCTCGGTAAGCTTGATAGGGGCTTTATAAGGTGCTCGTAAGTGGGAAGTGCAAATTAATCAAAAGGCAGCAGGGAGCCTGGTACACAGTGCATGCAGTGGCAGGTGTCTGACCTCAGATGAAGACAAGAGGACAGAGTTTAGCAGCTGCTAAAATTGGCAGAACAGATGCTGATAAGAAGCACAGAAAGTATCAGAAAAACAAAAAGGAGGATATCACCGCCAGCACCACGGTTATGTGTATGTATACATGCTGAAGCTTTCTGAAAGTCTTCTGGACAAACCAAAGCCTGAATACAAAAGAACTTCCAAAATTAATTAGAAAGGAAAAAAACCTCAATTACGTGTTTAACAAGAAAACCGTTTTCTACGCCTCATACAGCAACTTAAAAACAAAGTTTCACTTGTGGTAACTGTTCCACACAAAATTGTAATTTTTGACACGAGAATATTCTTCGCTGGCAGATCCTTCTGCAAAGACCTGCAATTGCTCTCTCCCCCGTCCCAGACATTGTCAGCCTTGCGGACAAGCAGGGTGGTTAACAATGCGTTCCCCGGGTGTTGGTCTTCCGAGGAGACAGGCGAGCGCTGAAGAACCTGCTGCTAGTTTTGAGTGATTTAATGCCTTCTACGGAAACAGATTCACCAGCGGCTGAGAATTCCCACTGCAGTGATGTGGCTGCTAACTGCAGAGAGGGATGAAGATTCAAATGACTGCTGCTGTCGGAGGGAAGGAGCAGACAGACTGCTTTTCTGAAAACTTTTGACAGCAACACGTTTCAGCGCTAGCAGTTCTCAGACAGCTTTACCCGTTAGTGCAAAGAACCTGTGGAACCGGAGTCTACTGATAATGCCCAAGAATGCGCGCGGAGCTTGCTCGGCTAAGCAAGAGCACACAGGCTCTCTCCCCGGAGGTTTCAACCTCCGCGGACGAAGGCGCTTGCGGGGAAGTCGGTTTCCTCTATCAGACAGACACCGGCGTTTTACAGCCATGCGGAAGAGCTGTGGCAGAGACGGCAGAAGAGAGCGGAGAAGGCACGGCTCCGAGGCAAGAGGTAGACTGGAAGGCGTACCTGTGTGTGATGAACAGACGCCTGATGAATATACTGGCAAGGAACAGATTTCACATCCTACGGTACACAGAGAGACTTATCTCTCGATGTAAAGCTTCCGTGCATCCCGAGTCTGCTGGGAAGCACATGAAAATATGAATCGCTCCTCACTGGTCTATTACCAGTTCGTTTGATTACTTGTGCTGCGCAGACGAAGGCAGAGGATGGTCTTGCAGGGTGAAACTTTTCTCGTCTGACAGGTTTCTTTTCTGAGCAACAGCTAGACGTTTTACCGTGGTGCGGCTGCTTACAGCTGAGATGGATGAAGATTTAAATGACTGCTGCTGTCGGAGGGAAGGAGCAGACCGACTGCTTTTTTGTGACTATGGAACCGGCTGTAAAAGGGGCTCCGTTAGGAGGGACATTTAGAGTGTAATAGGGGCTCTAGAGACGGCTCCATAGGCGAGACAAAGAGCGAGATAGGGACTCAAGAGAGGGTCCCATATGCGCGACTTATCGCAGGGATAGGAACTTTATAGGGGGTTCCACTGGGGCGACCCAGGGCGCGATAGGCGCTCAATAGAGGGTGGCATTAGGTGTACAGAGGGATCTCCCTCTAGACCTTCTATCACCACCAAGAATTCCCTGCTATCGAGCCCCTATCTCTATCTTTGCCTCCACTATGCAGCCCTCTACAGAGCCCGTTTCTTGCTCCCTATCTTCCTCCTATGGAACCTCTAGTACCGCCTCTACGGCACCCTCGGTCGCACTTCTGCTGCCTCCTCGAGAGCCCCTATCGCTCCCCTTATGATCCCGCTATGGAGCCCTCCGAAGAGCACCTGTCGAACCCTCTGTACCCCTCATGCCACCCTCTAGCTACGTCAAGCTGTTGCTCAGAAAAGAAACCTGTCAGACGAGAAAAGTTTCACCCTGCAAGACCATCCTCTGCCTTCGTCTGCGCAGCACAAGTAATCAAACGAACTGGTAATAGAGCAGTGAGGAGCGATTCATATTTTCATGTGTTTCCCAGCAGACTCGGGCCACCACGTGGCCCCCCAGGCCCCACCAGAGCCCAGGGTCCTGGCAAGCTTTGAGCTTTGGCTCCACGCAAACTCCTGCCCCCCAGGTAGGGACTCACCCTGAGCGCCGCAGCCCAGGGGTGCTCCTGGGGTGGCACCACTCACGGCTGCTGTCTCTCCTCCAGGCTCAGACCTTCTGTGCCCCAGCAGCAGCCGCCCTTCTCATGGCCGTGTCCCCAGGTACTTCTGGAGAGGTTCCTCCCTGGGCAGGGATGTCCGCTGGGTGCCAGAGGGCTCGGTAGTGGGGGGCAGCAGATGGCCTGAGGGAGCCGTGCTAGGTCAGGGGGACCCTCCAGGGGCACCCACCGAGCAGGCCCCCATTGCCAACGTCAATGGGCTTCATATAAGGACCCCCCACCGCCTATAGGTGACCCCCACCCCCCATAGGTGACATGTGACCCCCAACCACCTTATATGTGACCACCCCACCACCTATAGGTGACACCCATCCCCATATGTAGGTCCCAGTCCCCATATGTGGGTCCCACATCCCTTATGTGACCCCCACCCCCTATATGTGACCCCCCCACCCCCTATAGCTTACCCCACCCCTATAGGAGACCCCCACCCCCTATAAGAGACACCCACCCCCTATGTGTGACCCCCCACCCCCTACAGGTGACCCCCACCCCCTATAGGTGACTCCCACTCCCATTATGTGACCCCCCCTATAGGTGACCCCCTCACCCCCTGTATGTGACCTCCCACGCCCCCTATAGGTGACACGCAGCCCCCATACTGACCCCCCACCCCATATATGTGAACCCCACCAACCTTATATGTGACAACCTCACCCCCTATAGAAGACCCCCCCACCCTCTATAGGTGACCCCCACCCCCCATATGTGGGTCCCACCCCCGTTATGTGACCCCCACCCCATATATGTGACTCCCCCACCCCCTATACTTGACACCCACCCCCTACATGTGACCCCCACCCCCTATAGGTGACTCCCATCCCCCCTTATGTGACCCCTCCACATCCCATAGGTGACCCCCACCCCCTATATGAGACCCCCCCACCCCCTATATATGACCCCCCAGCACCCCCGATGTGTTATCCCCACTCTCTATAGGTGACCCCCATCCCCTGCATGTGGGTCTCTGCCCCCCCCATAGAGCACCTATAGAGCATTCTGCACCCCGTATATAGCCCCTCTCTCAGCCCCCTATAGAGCTCGGATCATGGATCAAGTTCCCCTCTAGAGCCGTTATGGCTCTCCCTCTCCCCTGGCCTCTATAGAGCTCCTATGGGGCCCCTTATACAGCCCCTATGGAACCCCCTAAGCTCCTGCTATGGTGCCCCCTGGGTATCCCGTATGCAGCCCCCGATAGAGTCCCCATGGAATGCCTTATCATGGTCTCCGCGTGAGGAGACCCTTCTACAACAACCCTCATGTCTACACTATGGAGCCCTCTATAGGGGCCCTATAGCGCACCCTACGTCCCTCCTATAGAACCACTTACACAGCCCCTATAGCACCCTGTAGCGGGCTTGAGGAACCCCCTAGAGAGCCCCTACAGTGCTCCAAAGTTTCCCCATGTGCTGGGTGCTCTACAGGCTCTATAGAGAGCTCCATAGAGCAGACATGGCAGGCGTAGGGGCTCTATAGAGAGCTCCATAAAGCAGACATGGCAGGTGAGAAGGGGGCTCTATAGAGAGCTCCATAGGGCAGACATGGCGGGGGAGATGGGGGCTCTATAGAGAGCTCCATAGGGCAGACATGGCAGGCGTAGAGGCTCTATAGAGAGCTCCATAGGGCAGACATGGCGGGTGAGTTGGGGGCTCTATAGAGAGCTCCATAAAGTAGACATAGCAGGTGAGATGGAGGCTCTATAGAGAGCTCCATAGGGCAGCCATGGCAGGTGAGATGGGGGCTCTATAGAGAGCTCCATAGGGCAGACATGGCGGGTGAGATGGGGGCTCTATAGAGAGCTCCATAAGGCAGACATGGGGAGTGTAGGGGCTCTATAGAGAGCTCCATAAGGCAGACATGGCAGGCGTAGGGGCTCTATAGAGAGCTCCATAGGGGAGACATGGCGGGTGAGATGGGGGCTCTATAGAGAGCTCCATAGGGCAGACATGGCGGGTGACATGGGGGCTCTATAGAGAGCTCCATAGGGCAGACATGGCGGGTGTAGGGGCTCTATAGAGAGCTCCATAGGGCAGACATGGCGGGTGAGATGGGGGCTCTATACAGAGCTCCATAGGGCAGACATGGCGGGTAAGATGAAGACTCTATAGAGAGCTCCATAGGGCAGACATGGCAGGTGAGATGGGGGCTCTATAGAGAGCTCCATGGGGCAGACATCGCGGGTGAGATGGGGGCTCTATAGAGAGCTCCATAGGGGAGACATGGCGGGTGAGATGGGGGCTCTATAGAGAGCTCCATAGGGCAGACATGGCGGGTGAGATGGGGGCTCTATAGAGAGCTCCATAAAGCAGACATGGCAGGTGAGATGGGGGCTCTATAGAGAGCTCCATAGGGCAGACATGGCGGGTGAGATGGGGGCTCTATAGACAGCTCCATAGGGCAGACATGGCAGGCGTAGGGGCTCTATAGAGAGCTCCATAGGGCAGACATGGCGGGTGAGATGGGGGCTCTATAGAGAGCTCCATAAAGCAGACATGGCAGGTGAGATGGGGGCTCTATAGAGAGCTCCGTAGGGCACACATGGCGGGTTTAGGGGCTCTATAGAGAGCTCCATACGGCAGACATGGCGGGTGAGATGGGGGCTCTTTAGAGAGCTCCATAGGGCAGACATGGCGGGTGAGATGGGGGCTCTATAGAGAGCTCCATAGGGCACACATGGCGGGTTTAGGGGCTCTATAGAGAGCTCCATAGGCCAGACATGGCGGGTGAGATGGGGGCTCTATAGAGAGCTCCAAAGGGCAGACATGGCGGGTGTAGGGACTGTATAGAGAGCTCCATAGGGCAGACATGGCGGGTGAGATGCGGGCTCTATAGAGAGCTCCATAGGGCAGACATGGCTGGTGAGATGGGGGCTCTATAGAGAGCTCCATAGGGAAGACATGGCTGGTGAGATGGGGGCTCTATAGAGAGCTCAATAGGGCAGACATTGCAGGTGTAGGGGACCTATAGAAAGCTGCATAGGTCAGACATGGCGGGTGAGATTGGGGCTCTATAGAGAGCTCCATAGGGCAGACATGGCGGGTGAGATGGGGGCTCTATAGAGAGCTCCATAGGGCAGATATGGCGGGTCTAGCGGCTCTATAGAGAGCTCCATAGGGCAGACATGGCGGGTGAGATGGGGGCTCTATAGAGAGCTCCATAGGGCAGACATGGCTGGTGAGATGGGGGCTCTATAGAGAGCTCCATAGGGCAGATATGGCGGGTCTAGCGGCTCTATAGAGAGCTCCATAGGGCAGACATGGCGGGTGAGATGGGGGCTCTATAGAGATCTCCATAGGGCAGACATGGCGGGTGAGATGGGGGCTCTATAGAGAGCTCCATAGTGCAGACATGGCGGGTGTAGGGGCTCTATAGAGAGCTCCATAGGGCAGACATTGCTGGTGAGATGGGGTGTCTATATAGAGTTCCATAGGGCACACATGGCGGGTTTAGGGGCTCCATAGAGAGCTCCATAGGGCAGACATGGCGGGTGAGATGGGGGCTCTATATAGAGCTCCATAGGGCAGACATGGCGGGTGAGATGGGGGCTCTATAGAGAGCTCCATAGGGCAGACATGGCGGGTGAGATGGGGGCTCTATCGACAGCTCCATAGGGCAGACATGGCGGGTGAGATGGGGGCCCTATAGAGAGCTCTTAAGGCAGACATGGCGGATGAGATTGGGGCTCTATAGAGAGCTCAATAGGGCAGACATGGCGGGAGAGATGGGGGCTCTATGGAGACCTCCATAGGGCAGACATGGCGGGTGAGATTGGGGCTCTATAGAGAGCTCCATAGGGCAGACATGGCGGGTGAGATGGGGGTTCTATAGAGAGCTCCATAGGGCAGACATGGCGGGTGAGATGGGGGCTCTATAGAGAGCTCCATAGGGCAGACATCGCGGGTGAGATGGGGGCTCTATAGAGAGCCCCATAGTGCAGACATGGCGGGTGTAGGGGCTCTATAGAGAGCTCCATAAAGCAGACATGGCGGGTGAGATGGGGGCTCTATAGAGAGCTCAATAGGGCAGACATGGCGGGTGTAGGGGCTCTATAGAGAGCTCAATAGGGCAGACACGGCGGTTGTAGGGGCTCTATAGAGAGCTCCATAGGGCAGACATGGCGGGTGATATGGGGGCTCTATAGAGAGCTCCATAGGGCAGACATGGCGGGTAAGATGAAGGCTCTATAGAGAGCTCCATAGGGCAGCCATGGCAGGTGAGATGGGGGCTCTATAGAGAGCTCCATAGGGCAGACATGGCGGGTGAGATGGGGGCTCTATAGAGAGCTCCATAAGGCAGACATGGCGGGTGAGATGGGGGCTCTATAGAGAGCTCCTTAGGACAGACATGGCGGGTGAGATGGGGGCCATATAGAGAGCTCAATAGGGCAGATATGACGGTTGTAGGGGCTCTATAGAGAGCTCCATAGGGCAGACATGGCGGGTGAGATGGGGGCTCTATAGAGAGCTCCGTAGGGCAGACATGGCGGGTTAGATGGGGGCTCTATAGAGAACTAAAGAAGGCAGACATGGCGGGTGAGATGGGGGCTCTATAGAGAACTAAAGAGGGCAGACATGGCGGGTTAGATGGGGGCTCTATAGAGAACTAAAGAGGGCAGACATGGCGGGTGAGATGGGGGCTCTATAGAGAGCTCCATAAGGCAGACATGGTGGGTGTAGGGGCTCTATAGAGAGCTCCATAGGGCAGACATGGGGGGTGAGATGGGGGCTCTATAGAGAGCTCCATAGGGCAGACATGGCGGGTGAGATGGGGGCTCTATAGAGAGCTCCATAGGGCAGACATGGCGGGTGAGATGGGGGCTCTATAGAGAGCTCCATAGGGCAGACATGGTAGGTGAGATGGGGGCTCTATAGAGAGCTCCATAGGGGAGACATGGCGGGTGAGATGGGGGCTCTATAGAGAGCTCCATAGGGCAGACATGGCGGGTGAGATGGGGGCTCTATAGAGAGCTCCATAAAGCAGACATGGCAGGTGAGATGGGGGCTCTATAGAGAGCTCCATAGGGCAGACATGGCGGGTAAGATGAGGGCTCTATAGAGAGCTCTATAGGGCAGACATGGCAGGCGTAGGGGCTCTATAGAGAGCTCCATAAAGCAGACATGGCAGGTGAGATGGGGGCTCTATAGAGAGCTCCATAGGGCACACATGGCGGGTTTAGGGGCTCTATAGAGAGCTCCATAGGGCAGACATGGCGGGTGAGATGGGGGCTCTATAGAGAGCTCCATAGGGCACACATGGCGGGTTTAGGGGCTCTATAGAGAGCTCCATAGGCCAGACATGGCGGGTGAGATGAGGGCTCTATAGAGAGCTCCATAGGGCAGACATGGCTGGTGAGATGGGGGCTCTATAGAGAGCTCCATAGGGCAGACATGGGGGTTAGATGGGGGCTCTATAGAGAGCTCCATAGGGCAGACATGGCTGGTGAGATGGGGGCTCTATAGAGAGCTCCATAGGGCACACATGGCGGGTATAGGGGCTCTATAGAGAGCTCCATAGGGCAGACATGGGGGTTAGATGGGGGCTCTATAGAGAGCTCCATAGGGCAAACATGGCTGGTGAGATGGGGGCTCTATAGAGAGCTCCATAGGGCAGACATGGCGGGTGAGATGGGGGCTCTATAGAGAGCTCCATAGGGCAGACATGGCGGGTGAGATGAGGGTTCTATAGAGAGCTCCATAGGGCAGACATGGCGGGTGAGATGGGGGCTCTATAGAGAGCTCCATAGGGCAGACATCGCGGGTGAGATGGGGGCTCTATAGAGAGCCCCATAGGGCAGACATGGCGGGTGAGATGAGGGTTCTATAGAGAGCTCCATAGGGCAGACATGGCGGGTGAGATGGGGGCTCTATAGAGAGCTCCATAGGGCAGACATCGCGGGTGAGATGGGGGCTCTATAGAGAGCTCCTTAGGACAGACATGGCGGGTGAGATGGGGGCCATATAGAGAGCTCCATAGGGCAGATATGACGGTTGTAGGGGCTCTATAGAGAGCTCCATAGGGCAGACATGGCGGATGAGATGGGGGCTCTATAGAGAGCTCCATAGGGCAGACATGGCGGGTTAGATGGGGGCTCTATAGAGAACTAAAGAGGGCAGACATGGCGGGTGAGATTGGGGCTCTATAAAGAGCTCCATAGGGCAGACATGGCGGGTGATATGGGGGCTCTATAGAGAGCTCCATAAGGCAGACATGGTGGGTGTAGGGGCTCTATAGAGAGCTCCATAGGGCAGACATGGGGGGTGAGATGGGGGCTCTATAGAGAGCTCCATAGGGCAGACATGGCGGGTGAGATGGGGGCTCTATAGAGAGCTCCATAGGGCAGACATGGTAGGTGAGATGGGGGCTCTATAGAGAGCTCCATAGGGGAGACATGGCGGGTGAGATGGGGGCTCTATAGAGAGCTCCATAGGGCAGACATGGCGGGTGAGATGGGGGCTCTATAGAGAGCTCCATAAAGCAGACATGGCAGGTGAGATGGGGGCTCTATAGAGAGCTCCATAGGGCAGACATGGCGGGTAAGATGAAGGCTCTATAGAGAGCTCCATAGGGCAGACATGGCAGGCGTAGGGGCTCTATAGAGAGCTCCATAGGGCAGACATGGCGGGTGAAATGGGGGCTCTATAGAGAGCTCCATAAAGCAGACATGGCAGGTGAGATGGGGGCTCTATAGAGAGCTCCATAGGGCACACATGGCGGGTTTAGGGGCTCTATAGAGAGCTCCCTAGGGCAGACATGGCGGGTGAGATGGGGGCTCTATAGAGAGCTCCATAGGGCACACATGGCGGGTTTAAGGGCTCTATAGAGAGCTCCATAGGCCAGACATGGCGGGTGAGATGAGGGCTCTATAGAGAGCTCCATAGGGCAGACATGGCTGGTGAGATGGGGGCTCTATAGAGAGCTCCATAGGGCAGACATGGGGGTTAGATGGGGGCTCTATAGAGAGCTCCATAGGGCAAACATGGCTGGTGAGATGGGGGCTCTATAGAGAGCTCCATAGGGCACACATGGCGGGTATAGGGGCTCTATAGAGAGCTCCATAGGGCAGAGATGGCAGGCGTAGGGGCCCTATAGAGAGCTCCATAGGGGAGACATGGCGGGTGAGATGGGGGCTCTATAGAGAGCTCCATAGGGCAGACATGGTGGGTGAGATGGGGGCTCTATAGTGAGCCCCATAGGGCAGACATGGCGGGTGTAGGGACTGTATAGAGAGATCCATAGGGCAGACATGGCGGGTGAGATGCGGGCTCTATAGAGAGCTCCATAGGGAAGACATGGCTGGTGAGATGGGGGCTCTATAGAGAGCTCAATAGGGCAGACATTGCGGGAGTAGGGGACATATAGAAAGCTGCATAGGTCAGACATGGCGGGTGAGATGGGGGCTCTATAGAGAGCTCAATAGGGCAGACATGGCGGGTGAGATTGGGGCTCTATAGAGAGCTCCATAGGGCAGACATGGCGGGTGAGATGGGGGCTCTATAGAGAGCTCCATAGGGCAGATATGGCGGGTCTAGCGGCTCTATAGAGAGCTCCATAGGGCAGATATGGCGGGTGAGATGGGGGCTCTATAGAGAGCTCCATAGGGCAGACATGGCGGGTGAGATGGGGGCTCTATAGAGAGCTCCATAGGGCAGATATGGCGAGTCTAGCGGCTCTATAGAGAGATCCATAGGGCAGACATGGCGGGTGAGATGGGGGCTCCATATAGAGCTCCATAGGACAGACATGGCGGGTGAGATGGGGGCTCTATAGAGAGCTCCATAGGGCAGACATGGCGGGTGAGATGGGGGCTCTATAGACAGCTCCATAGGGCAGACATGGCGGGTGAGATGGGGGCTCTATAGAGAGCTCCATAAGGCAGACATGGCGGGTGAGATGGGGGCTCTATAGAGAGCTCCATAGGGCAGACATGGCGGGTGAGATGAGGGTTCTATAGAGAGCTCCATAGGGCAGACATGGCGGGTGAGATGGGGGCTCTATAGAGAGCTCCATAGGGCAGACATCGCGGGTGAGATGGGGGCTCTATAGAGAGCCCCATAGGGCAGACATGGCGGGTGAGATGAGGGTTCTATAGAGAGCTCCATAGGGCAGACATGGCGGGTGAGATGGGGGCTCTATAGAGAGCTCCATAGGGCAGACATCGCGGGTGAGATGGGGGCTCTATAGAGAGCCCCATAGTGCAGACATGGCGGGTGTAGGGGCTCTATAGAGAGCTCCATAAAGCAGACATGGCGGGTGAGACGGGGGCTCTATAGAGAGCTCAATAGGGCAGACATGGCGGGTGCGATGGGGGCTCTATAGAGAACTAAAGAGGGCAGACATGGCGGGTGAGATTGGGGCTCTATAGAGAGCTCCATAGGGAGACATGGCGGGTGAGATGGGGGCTCTATAGAGAGCTCCATAAGGCAGACATGGTGGGTTTAGGGGCTCTATAGAGAGCTCCATAGGGCAGACATGGGGGGTGAGATGGGGGCTCTATAGAGAGCTCCATAGGGCAGACATGGCGGGTGAGATGGGGGCTCGATAGAGAGCTTTATAAGGGAGACATGGCGGGTGAGATGGGGGCTCTATAGAGAGTTCCATAGGGCAGACATGGCGGGTGTAGGGGCTCTATAGAGAGCTCCATAGGGCAGACATGGCGGGTGAGATGGGGGCTCTATAGAGAGCTCCATTGGGCAGACATGGCGGGTGTAGGGGCGCTATAGAGAGCTCCATAGGGCAGTCATGGCGGGTGTAGGGGCTCTATAGAGAGGTCAATAGGGCAGACATGGCGGGTGTAGGGGCTCTATAGAGAGCTCCATAGGGCAGACATGGCGGGTAAGATGAAGGCTCTATAGAGAGCTCCATAGGGCAGACATGGCAGGTGAGATGGGGGCTCTATAGAGAGCTCCATAGGGCAGACATGGCGGGTGAGATGGGGGCTCTATAGAGAGCTCCATAGGGGAGACATGGCGGGAGAGATGGGGGCTCTATAGAGAGCTCCATAGGGTAGACATGGCGGGTGAGATGGGGGCTCTATAGAGAGCTCCATAAAGCAGACATGGCAGGTGAGATGGGGGCTCTATAGAGAGCTCCATAGGGCAGACATGGCTGGTGAGATGGGGGCTCTATAGAGAGCTCCATAGGGCAGACATGGCTGGTGAGATGGGGGCTCTATAGAGAGCTCCATAGGGCAGACATGGGGGTTAGATGGGGGCTGTATAGAGAGCTCCATAGGGCAGACATGGCTGGTGAGATGGGGGCTCTATAGAGAGCTCCATAGGGCAGACATGGCTGGTGAGATGGGGGCTCTATAGAGAGCTCCATAGGGCAGACATGGCTGGTGAGATGGGGGCTCTATAGAGAGCTCCATAGGGCAGACATGGGGGTTAGATGGGGGCTGTATAGAGAGCTCCATAGGGCAGACATGGCTGGTGAGATGGGGGCTCTATAGAGACCTCCATAGGGCACACATGGCGGGTTTAGGGGCTCTATAGAGAGCTCCATAGGGCAGAGATGGCAGGCGTAGGGGCCCTATAGAGAGCTCCATAGGGGAGACATGGCGGGTGAGATGGGGGCTCTATAGAGAGCTCCATAGGGCAGACATGGCGGGTGAGATGGGGGCTCTATAGAGAGCCCCATAGGGCAGACATGGCGGGTGTAGGGACTGTATAGAGAGCTCCATAGGGCAGACATGGCGGGTGAGATGCGGGCTCTATAGAGAGCTCCATAGGGAAGACATGGCTGGTGAGATGGGGGCTCTATAGAGAGCTCAATAGGGCAGACATTGCGGGTGTAGGGGACATATAGAAAGCTGCATAGTTCAGACATGGCGGGTGAGATGGGGGCTCTATAGAGAGCTCAATAGGGCAGACATGGCGGGTGAGATTGGGGCTCTATAGAGAGCTCCATAGGGCAGACATGGCGGGTGAGATGGGGGCTCTATAGAGAGCTCAATAGGGCAGACATGGCGGGTGTAGGGGCTCTATAGAGGGCTCAATAGGGCAGACACGGCGGGTGTAGGGGCTCTATAGAGAGCTCCATAGGGCAGATATGGCGGGTGAGATGGGGGCTCTATAGAGAGCTCCATAGGGCAGAGATGGCGGGTAAGATGAAGGCTCTATAGAGAGCTCCATAGGGCAGCCATGGCAGGTGAGATGGGGGCTCTATAGAGAGCTCCATAGGGCAGACATGGCGGGTGAGATGGGGGCTCTATAGAGAGCTCTATAGGGCAGACATGGCGGGTGAGATGGGGGCTCTATAGAGAGTTCCATAGTGCAGACATGGCGGGTGAGATGGGGGCTATATAGAGAGCTCCATAGGTGAGACATGGCGGGAGAGATGGGGGCTATATAGAGAGCTCCTTAGGACAGACATGGCGGGTGAGATGGGGGCTATATAGAGAGCTCCATAGGGCAGACATGACGGGTGTAGGGGCTCTATAGAGACCTCCATAGGGCAGACATGGCGGGTGAGATGGGGGCTCTATAGAGAGCTCCATAGGGCAGACATGGCGGGTGAGATGGGGGCTCTATAGAGAACTAAAGAGAGCAGACATGGCGGGTGAGATGGGGGCTCTATAGAGAGCTCCATAGGGCAGACATGGCGGGTGAGATGGGGGCTCTATAGAGAGCTCTATAGGGCAGACATGGCGGGTGAGATGGGGGCTCTATAGAGAGTTCCATAGTGCAGACATGGCGGGTGAGATGGGGGCTATATAGAGAGCTCCATAGGGGAGACATGGCGGGAGAGATGGGGGCTATATAGAGAGCTCCTTAGGACAGACATGGCGGGTGAGATGGGGGCTATATAGAGAACTAAAGAGAGCAGACATGGCGGGTGAGATGGGGGCTCTATAGAGAGCTCCATAAGGCAGACATGGTGGGTGTAGGGGCTCTATAGAGAGCTCCATAGGGCAGACATGGGGGGTGAGATGGGGGCTCTATAGAGAGCTCCATAGGGCAGACATGGCGGGTGAGATGGGGGCTCTATAGAGAGCTCCATAGGGCAGACAAGGTAGGTGAGATGGGGGCTCTATAGAGAGCTCCATAGGGGAGACATGGCGGGTGAGATGGGGGCTCTATAGAGAGCTCCATAGTGCAGACATGGCGGGTGAGATGGGGGCTCTATAGAGAGCTTCATTGGGAGACATGGCGGGTGTAGGGGCTCTATAGAGAGCTCCATAGGGCACACATGGCGGGTGAGATGGGGGCTCGATAGAGAGCTTTATAAGGCAGACATGGCGGGTGAGATGGGGACTCTATAGAGAGCTCCATAGTGCAGACATGGCGGGTGAGATGGGGGCTCTATAGAGAGTTCCATAGGGCAGACATGGCGGGTGTAGGGGCTCTATAGAGAGCTCCATAGGGCAGACATGGCTGTTGAGATGGGGGCTCTATAGAGAGCTCCATAGGGCAGACATGGCGGGTGTAGGGGCTCTATAGAGAGCTCCATAGGGCAGTCATGGCGGGTGTAGGGGCACTATAGAGAGGTCAATAGGGCAGACATGGCGGCTGTAGGGGCTCTATAGAGAGCTCCATAGGGCAGTCATGGCGGGTAAGATGAAGGCTCTATAGAGAGCTCCATAGGGCAGACATGGCAGGTGAGATGGGGGCTCTATAGAGAGCTCCATAGGGCAGACATGGCGGGTGAGATGGGGGCTCTATAGAGAGCTCCATAGGGGAGACATGGCGGGAGAGATGGGGGCTCTATAGAGAGCTCCATAGGGCAGACATGGCGGGTGAGATGGGGGCTCTATAGTGAGTTCCATAGGGCAGACATGGCTGGTGAGATGGGTGCTCTATAGAGAGCTCCATAGGGCACACATGGCGGGTTTAGGGGCTCTATAGAGAGCTCCATAGGGCAGACATGGTGGGTGAGATGGGGGCTCTATAGAGAGCTCCATAGGGCAGACATGGCGGGTGAGATGGGGGCTCTATAGAGAGCTCCATAGTGCAGACATGGCGGGTGTAGGGGCTCTATAGAGAGCTCCTTAGGGCAGACATTGCTGGTGAGATGGGGTGTCTATATAGAGTTCCATAGGGCACACATGGCGGGTTTAGTGGCTCCATAGAGAGCTCCATAGGGCAGACATGGCGGGTGAGATGGGGGCTGTATATAGAGCTCCATAGGGCAGACATGGCGGGTGAGATGGGGGCTCTATAGAGAACTCCATAGGGGAGACATGGCGGGTGAGATGGGGGCTCTATAGAGAGCTCCATAGGGCAGACATGGCGGGTGAGATGGGGGCTCTATAGACAGCTCCATAGGGCAGACATGGCGGGTGAGATGGGGGCTCTATAGAGAGCTCCATAGGGCAGACATGGCGGGTGAGATTGGGGCTCTATAGAGAGCTCAATTGGGCAGACATGGCGGGAGAGATGGGGGCTCTATAGAGAGCTCCATAGGGCAGACATGGCGGGTGAGATTGGGGCTCTATAGAGAGCTCCATAGGGCAGACATGGCGGGTGAGATGGGGGTTCTATAGAGAGCTCCATAGGGCAGACATGGCTGGTGAGATGGCTGCTCTATAGAGAGCCCCATAGTGCAGACATGGCGGTTGTAGGGGCTCTATAGAGAGCTCCATAGGGCAGACATGGCGGGTGAGATGGGGGCTCTACAGAGAGCTCCATAGGGCACACATGGCGGGTTTAGGGTCTCTATAGAGAGCTCCATAGGGCAGACATCGCGGGTGAGATGGTGGCTCTATAGAGAGCTCCATAGGGCAGACATGGCGGGTGAGATGGGGGTTCTATAGAGAGCTCCATGGGGCAGACATGGCGGGTGTAGGGACTCCATAGAGAGCTCCATAGGGCAGACATGGGGGGTGAGATGGGGGCTCTATAGAGAGCTCCATAGGGCAGACATGGCGGGTGTAGGAGCTCTATAGAGAGCTCCATAGGGCAGACATGGCGGGTGAGATGGGGGCTCTATAGAGAGCTCCATAGGGCAGACATCGCGGGTGAGATGGGGGCTCTATAGAGAGCCCCATAGTGTAGACATGTCGGGTGTAGGGGCTCCATAGAGAGCTTCATAGCTCACACATGGCGGGTGAGATGGGGGCTCTATAGAGAGCTCCATAGGGCACACATGGCGGGTTTAGGGGCTCTATAGAGAGCTCCATAGGGCAGACATAGCGTCTGAGATGTGGGCTCTATAGAGAGCTCCATAGGGCAGACATGGCGGTTGAGATGGGATCTCTATAGAGAGCTCCATAGGGCAGACATGGCGGGTGACATGGGGGCTCTATATAGAGCTCCATAGGGCAGACATGGCGGGTGTAGGGGTCTATAGAGAGCTCCATAGGGCAGACATGGCGGGTGTAGGGGCTCTATAGAGAGCTCCATAGGGCAGACATGGCGGGTGAGATGGGGGCTCTATAGAGAGCTCCATAGGACAGACATGGCAGGTGAGATGGGGGCTCTATAGAGAGCTCCATAGGGCAGACATGGCGGGTGAGATGGGGGCTCTATAGAGAGCTCCATAGGGGAGACATGGCGGAAGAGATTGGGGCTCTATAGAGAGCTCCATAGGGCAGACATGTAAGGTGAGATGGGGGATCCATAGAGAGCTCCATAGGGCAGACATGGCGGGTGAGATGGGGGCTCTATAGAGAGCTCCATAAAGCAGACATGGCAGGTGAGATGGGGCTCTATAGAGAGCTCCATAGTGCAGACATGGCGGGTGAGATGGGGGCTCTATAGAGAGCTCCATAGAGCAGACATGGCAGGCGTAGGAGCTCTATAGAGAGCTCCATAGGGCAGACATGGCGGGTGAGATGGGGGCTCTATAGAGAGCTCCATAGGGCACACATGGCGGGTTTAGGGGCTCTATAGAGAGCTCCTTAGGGCAGACATTGCTGGTGAGATGGGGTGTCTATATAGAGTTCCATAGGGCACACATGGCGGGTTTAGGGGCTCCATAGAGAGCTCCATAGGGCAGACATGGCGGGTGAGATGGGGGCTGTATATAGAGCTCCATAGGTCAGACATGGCGGGTGAGATGGGGGCTCTATAGAGAGCTCCATAGGGCAGACATGGCGGGTGTAGGAGCTCTATAGAGAGCTCCATAGGGCAGACATGGCGGGTGAGATGGGGGCTCTATAGAGAGCTCCATAGGGCAGACATCGCGGGTGAGATGGGGGCTCTATAGAGAGCCCCATAGTGTAGACATGTCGGGTGTAGGGGCTCCATAGAGAGCTTCATAGCTCACACATGGCGGGTGAGATGGGGGCTCTATAGAGAGCTCCATAGGGCACACATGGCGGGTTTAGGGGCTCTATAGAGAGCTCCATAGGGCAGACATAGCGTCTGAGATATGGGCTCTATAGAGAGCTCCATAGGGCAGACATGGCGGGTGAGATGGGGGCTCTATAGAGAGCTCCATAGGGCTGACATGGCAGGCGTAGGGGCTCTATAGAGAGCTCCTTAGGGCAGACATGGCGGGTGAGTTGGGGGCTCTATAGAGAGCTCCAAAAAGTAGACATGGCAGGTGAGATGGGTGCTCTATAGAGAGCTCCATAGGGCACACATGGCGGGTTTAGGGGCTCTATAGAGAGCTCCATAGGGCAGAAATGCCGGGTGAGATGGGGGCTCTATATAGATCTCCATAGGGCAGACATGGGGAGTGTAGGGGCTCTATAGAGAGCTCCATAAGGCAGACATGGCAGGCGTAGGGGCTCTATAGAGAGCTCCATAGGGGAGACATGGCGGGTGACATGGGGGCTCTATAGAGAGCTCCATAGGGCAGACATGGCGGGTGAGATGGGGGCTCTATAGAGAGCTCCATAGGGCAGACATGGCGGGTGAGATGGGGGCTAAATGGAGAGCTCCATAGGGGAGACATGGCGGGAGAGATGGGGGCTCTATAGAGAGCTCCATAGGACAGGCATGGCGGGTGAGATGGGGGGTATATAGAGAGCTCCATAGGGCAGACATGGCGGGTGTAGGGGCTCTATAGAGACCTCCATAGGGCAGACATGGCGGGTGAGATGGGGTCTCTATAGAGAGCTCCATAGGGCAGACATAGCGGATGAGATGGGGGCTCTATAGAGAGCTCCATAAGGCAGATATGGTGGGTGTAGGGGCTCTATAGAGAGCTCCATAGGGCAGACATGGCGGGTGAGATGGGAGCTCTATAGAGAGCTCCATAGGGCAGACATGGCAGGTGAGATGGGGGCTCTATAGAGAGCTCCATAGGGCAGACATTGCGGGTGAGATGGGGGCTCTATAGAGAGTTCCATAGGGCAGACATGGAGGGTGTAGGGGCTCTATAGAGAGCTCCATAGGGAGACATGGCGGGTGTAGGGCTCTATAGAGAGCTCCATAGGGCAGACATGGTGGGTGAGATGGGGGCTCTATAGAGAGCTCCATAGGGCAGACATGGCGGGTGAGATGGGGGCTCTATAGAGAGTTCCATAGGGCAGACATGGCGGGTGTAGGGGCTCTATAGAGAGCTCCATAGGGAGACATGGCGGGTTTAGGGGCTCTATAGAGAGCTCCATAGGGCAGACATGGCGGGTGAGATGGGGGCTCTATAGAGAGCTCCATAGGGCAGACATGGCGGGTGAGATGGGGGCTCTATAGAGAGCTCCATAGGGCAGACATGGCGGGTGAGATGGGGATTCTATAGAGAGCTCCATAGCGCAGAGATGGTGGGTGTAAGGGCTCTATAGAGAGCTCCATAGGGCAGACATGGCGGTTGAGATGGGATCTCTATAGAGAGCTCCATAGGGCAGACATGGCGGGTGACATGGGGGCTCTATATAGAGCTCCATAGGGCAGACATGGCGGGTGTAGGGGCTCTATAGAGAGCTCCATAGGGCAGACATGGCGGGTGTAGGGGCTCTATAGAGAGCTCCATAGGGCAGACATGGCGGGTGAGATGGGGGCTCTATAGAGAGCTCCATAGGACAGACATGGCAGGTGAGATGGGGGCTCTATAGAGAGCTCCATAGGGCAGACATGGCGGGTGAGATGGGGGCTCTATAGAGAGCTCCATAGGGGAGACATGGCGGAAGAGATTGGGGCTCTATAGAGAGCTCCATAGGGCAGACATGGTGGGTGAGATGGGGGATCCATAGAGAGCTCGATAGGGCAGACATGGCGGGTGAGATGGGGGCTCTATAGAGAGCTCCATAAAGCAGACATGGCAGGTGAGATGGGGCTCTATAGAGAGCTCCATAGGGCAGACATGGCGGGTGAGATGGGGGCTCTATAGAGAGCTCCATAGAGCAGACATGGCAGGCGTAGGAGCTCTATAGAGAGCTCCATAGGGCAGACATGGCGGGTGAGATGGGGGCTCTATAGAGAGATCCATAGGGCACACATGGCGGGTTTAGGGGCTCTATAGAGAGCTCTATAGGGCAGACATGGCGGGTAAGATGGGGGCTATATAGAGAGCTCCATAAAGCAGACATGGCGGGTGAGATGGGGGCTCTATAGAGAGCTCCATAGGGCACACATGGCGGGTTTAGGGGCTCTATATAGAGCTCCGTAGGGCAGACATGGCGGGTGAGATGGGGTCTCTTTAGAGAGCTCCATAGGGAAGATATGGGGGTTAAATGGGGGCTCTATAGAGAGCTGCATAGGGCAGACATGGCTGGTGAGATGGGTGCTCTATACAGAGCTCCATAGGGCACACATGGCGGGTTTAGGGGCTCTATAGAGAGCTCCATAGGCCAGACATGGCGGGTGAGATGGGGGCTCTATAGAGAGCTCCATAGGGCAGACATGGCGGGTGAGATGGGGGCTCTATAGAGAGCTCCATAGGGCAGACATGGCTGGTGAGATGGGGGCTCTATAGAGAGCTCAATAGGGCAGACATGGGGGTTAGATGGGGGCTCTATAGAGAGCTCCATAGGGCAGACATGGCTGGTGAGATGGGGGCTCTATAGAGAGCTCCATAGGGCACACATGGCGGGTTTAGGGGCTCTATAGAGAGCTCCATAGGGCAGACATGGCGGGTGAGATGGGTGCTCTATAGAGAGCTCCATAGGGGAGACATGGCGGAAGAGATTGGGGCTCTATAGAGAGCTCCATAGGGCAGACATGGTGGGTGAGATGGGGGATCCATAGAGAGCTCCATAGGGCAGACATGGCGGGTGAGATGGGGGCTCTATAGAGAGCTCCATAAAGCAGACATGGCAGGTGAGATGGGGCTCTATAGAGAGCTCCATAGGGCAGACATGGCGGGTGAGATGGGGGCTCTATACAGAGCTCCATAGAGCAGACATGGCAGGCGTAGGAGCTCTATAGAGAGCTCCAAAAAGCAGACATGGCGGGTGAGATGGGGGCTCTATAGAGAGCTCTATAGGGCACACATGGCGGGTTTAGGGGCTCTATAGAGAGCTCTATAGGGCAGACATGGCGGGTAAGATGGGGGCTATATAGAGAGCTCCATAAAGCAGACATGGCGGGTGAGATGGGGGCTCTATAGAGAGCTCCATAGGGCACACATGGCGGGTTTAGGGGCTCTATAGAGAGCTCCGTAGGGCAGACATGGCGGGTGAGATGGGGTCTCTTTAGAGAGCTCCATAGGGAAGATATGGGGGTTAGATGGGGGCTCTATAGAGAGCTGCATAGGGCAGACATGGCTGGTGAGATGGGTGCTCTATACAGAGCTCCATAGGGCACACATGGCGGGTTTAGGGGCTCTATAGAGAGCTCCATAGGCCAGACATGGCGGGTGAGATGGGGGCTCTATAGAGAGCTCCATAGGGCAGACATGGCGGGTGAGATGGGGGCTCTATAGAGAGCTCCATAGGGCAGACATGGCTGGTGAGATGGGGGCTCTATAGAGAGCTCAATAGGGCAGACATGGGGGTTAGATGGGGGCTCTATAGAGAGCTCCATAGGGCAGACATGGCTGGTGAGATGGGGGCTCTATAGAGAGCTCCATAGTGCAGACATGGCAGGTGAGATGGGGGCTCTATAGAGAGCTCCATAGGGCAGACATGACTGGTGAGATGGGGTGTCTATATAGAGTTCCATAGGGCACACATGGCGGGTTTAGGGGCTCCATAGAGAGCTCCATAGGGCAGACATGGAGGGTGAGATGGGGGCTCTATATAGAGATCCATAGGGCAGACATGGCGGGTGAGATGGTTTCTCTATAGAGAGCTCCATAGGGGAGACATGGCGGGTGAGATGGGGGCTCTATAGAGAGCTCCATAGGGCAGACATGGCGGGTGAGATGGGGGCTCTATAGACAGCTCCATAGGGCAGACATGGCGGGTGAGATGGGGGCTCTATAGAGAGCTCCATAGGGCAGACATGGCGGGTGAGATTGGGGCTCTATAGAGAGCTCAATAGGGCAGACATGGCGGCAGAGATGGGGGCTCTATAGAGAGCTCAATAGGGCAGACATGGCGGGTGAGATTGGGGCTCTATAGAGAGCTCCATAGGGCAGACATGGCGGGTGAGATGGGGGTTCTATAGAGAGCTCCATAGGGCAGACATGGCGGGTGAGATGGGGGCTCTATAGAGAGATCCATAGGGTAGACATCGCGGGTGAGATGGGGGCTCTATAGAGAGCCCCATAGTGCAGACATGGCGGGTGTAGGGGCTCTATAGAGAGCTTCATAGCGCACACATGGCGGGTGAGATGGGGGCTCTATAGAGAGCTCCATAGGGCAGACATGGCGGGTGTAGGGGCTCTATAGAGAGCTCAATAGGGCAGACATGGCGGGTGTAGGGGCTCTATAGAGAGCTCCATAGGGCAGACATGGCGGGTGAGATGGGGGCTCTATAGAGAGCTCCATAGGGCAGACATGGCGGGTAAGATGAAGGCTCTATAGAGAGCTCCATAGGGCAGCCATGGCAGGTGAGATGGGGGCTCTATAGAGAGCTCCATAGGGCAGACATGGCGGGTGAGATGGGGGCTCTATAGAGAGCTCTATAGGGCAGACATGGCGGGTGAGATGGGAGCTCTATAGAGAGCTCCATAGTGCAGACATGGCGGGTGAGATGGGGGCTATATAGAGAGCTCCATAGGGGAGACAGGGCGGGAGAGATGGGGGCTCTATAGAGAGCTCCATAGGACAGACATGGCGGGTGAGATGGGGGCTATATAGAGAGCTCCATAGGGCAGACATGACGGGTGTAGGGGCTCTATAGAGAGCTCCATAGGGCAGACATGGCGGGGGAGATTGGGGCTCTATAGAGAACTAAAGAGGGCAGACATGGCGGGTGAGATTGGGGCTCTATACAGAGCTCCATAGGGCAGACATGGCGGGTGAGATGGGGGCTCTATAGAGAGCTCCATAAGGCAGACATGGTGGGTGTAGGGGCTCTATAGAGAGCTCCATAGGGCAGCCATGGCGGGTGAGATGGGGGCTCTATAGAGAGCTCCATAGGGCAGACATGGCAGGTGAGATGGGGGCTCTATAGAGAGCTCCATAGGGGAGACATGGTGGGTGAGATGGGGGCTCTATAGAGAGCTCCATAATGCAGACATGGCGGGTGAGATGGGGGCTCTATAGAGAGTTCCATAGGGCAGACATGGCGGGTGTAGGGGCTCTATAGAGAGCTCCATAGGGAGAAATGGCGGGTGTAGGGGCTCTATAGAGAGCTCCATAGGGCAGACATGTCGGGTGAGATGGGGCTCTATAGACAGCTCCATAGGGCAGACATGGCGGGTGAGATGGGGGCTCTATAGAGAGCTCCATAGGGCAGACATGGCGGGTGAGATTGGGGCTCTATAGAGAGCTCAATAGGGCAGACATGGCGGCAGAGATGGGGGCTCTATAGAGAGCTCAATAGGGCAGACATGGCGGGTGAGATTGGGGCTCTATAGAGAGCTCCATAGGGCAGACATGGCGGGTGAGATGGGGGTTCTATAGAGAGCTCCATAGGGCAGACATGGCGGGTGAGATGGGGGCTCTATAGAGAGATCCATAGGGTAGACATCGCGGGTGAGATGGGGGCTCTATAGAGAGCCCCATAGTGCAGACATGGCGGGTGTAGGGGCTCTATAGAGAGCTTCATAGCGCACACATGGCGGGTGAGATGGGGGCTCTATAGAGAGCTCCATAGGGCAGACATGGCGGGTGTAGGGGCTCTATAGAGAGCTCAATAGGGCAGACATGGCGGGTGTAGGGGCTCTATAGAGAGCTCCATAGGGCAGACATGGCGGGTGAGATGGGGGCTATATAGAGAGCTCCATAGGGGAGACAGGGCGGGAGAGATGGGGGCTCTATAGAGAGCTCCATAGGACAGACATGGCGGGTGAGATGGGGGCTATATAGAGAGCTCCATAGGGCAGACATGACGGGTGTAGGGGCTCTATAGAGAGCTCCATAGGGCAGACATGGCGGGGGAGATTGGGGCTCTATAGAGAACTAAAGAGGGCAGACATGGCGGGTGAGATTGGGGCTCTATACAGAGCTCCATAGGGCAGACATGGCGGGTGAGATGGGGGCTCTATAGAGAGCTCCATAAGGCAGACATGGTGGGTGTAGGGGCTCTATAGAGAGCTCCATAGGGCAGCCATTGCGGGTGAGATGGGGGCTCTATAGAGAGCTCCATAGGGCAGACATGGCAGGTGAGATGGGGGCTCTATAGAGAGCTCCATAGGGGAGACATGGTGGGTGAGATGGGGGCTCTATAGAGAGCTCCATAATGCAGACATGGCGGGTGAGATGGGGGCTCTATAGAGAGTTCCATAGGGCAGACATGGCGGGTGTAGGGGCTCTATAGAGAGCTCCATAGGGAGAAATGGCGGGTGTAGGGGCTCTATAGAGAGCTCCATAGGGCAGACATGTCGGGTGAGATGGGGGCTCTATAGAGAGCTCCATAGGGCACACATGGCGGGTGAGATGGGGGCTCGATAGAGAGCTCCATAAGGCAGACATGGCGGGTGAGATGGGGACTCTATAGAGAGCTCCATAGGGGAGACATGGCGGGTGAGATGGGGGCTCCATAGAGAGCTCCATTGGGCAGACATGGCGGGTGAGATGGGGGCTCTATAGAGAGCTCCATAAAGCAGACATGGCAGGTGAGATGGGGGCTCTATAGAGAGCTCCATAAGGCAGACATGGCGGGTGAGATGGGGGCTCTATAGAGAGCTCCATAAAGCAGATATGGCAGGTGAGATGGGGGCTATATAGAGAGCTCTATAGGGCAGACATTGCGGGTGAGATGGGGGCTCTATAGAGAGCTCCATAGTGCAGACATGGCGGGTGAGATGGGGGCTATATAGAGAGCTCCTTAGGGGAGACATGGCGGGAGAGATGGGGGCTCTATAGAGAGCTCCATAGGACAGACATGGCGGGTGAGATGGGGGCTATATAGAGAGCTCCATAGGGCAGACATGACGGGTGTAGGGGCTCTATAGAGAGCTCCATAGGGCAGACATGGCGGGTGAGATGGGGGCTCTATAGAGAGCTCCATAGGGCAGACATGGCGGGTAAGATGAAGGCTCTATAGTGAGCTGCATAGGGCAGCCATGGCAGGTGAGATGGGGGCTCTATAGAGAGCTCCATAGGGCAGACATGGCGGCTGAGATGGGGGCTCTATAGAGAGCTCTATAGGGCAGACATGGCGGGTGAGATGGGGGCTCTATAGAGAGCTCCATAGGGCAGACATTGCGGGTGAGATGGGGGCTCTATAGAGAGCTCCATAGGGCACACATGGCGGGTGAGATGGGGGCTCGATAGAGAGCTCCATAAGGCAGACATGGCGGGTGAGATGGGGACTCTATAGAGAGCTCCATAGTGCAGAGATGGTGGGTGTAAGGGCTCTATAGAGAGCTCCATAGGGCAGACATGGCGGTTGAGATGAGGGCTCTATAGAGAGCTCCATAGGGCAGACATGGCGGGTGTAGGGGCTCTATAGAGAGCTCCATAGCGCAGTCATGGCGGGTGTAGGGGCTCTATAGAGAGCTCAATAGGAAAGACATGGCGGGTGTAGGGGCTCTATAGAGAGATCCATAGGGCAGACATGGCGGGTGAGATGGGGGCTCTATACAGAGCTCCATAGGGCAGACATGGCGGGTGAGATGGGGGCTCTATAGAGAGCTCCATAGGGGAGACATGGCGGGTGAGATGGGGGCTCTATAGAGAGCTCCATAGGGCAGACATGGCGGGTGACATGGAGGCTCTATAGAGAGCTCCATTGGGCAGACATGGCGGGCGAGATGGGGGCTATATAGAGAGCTCCATAAAGCAGACATGGCAGGTGAGATGGGGGCTCTATAGAGAGCTCCATAGGGAAGACATGGGGGTTAGATGGGGGCTCTATAGAGAGCTCCATAGGGCAGACATGGCTGGTGAGATGGGTGCTCTATAGAGAGCTTCTTAGGGCACACATGGCGGGTTTAGGGGCTCTATAGAGAGCTCCGTAGGGCAGACATGGCGGGTGAGATGGGGGCTCTATAGAGAGCTCCATAGGGCAGACATGGCTGGTGAGATGGGGGCTCTATAGAGAGCTCCATAGGACAGACATGGCTGGTGAGATGGGGGCTCTATAGAGAGCTCCATAGGGCAGACATGGGGGTTAGATGGGGGCTCTATAGAGAGCTCCATAGGGCAGACATGGCTCGTGAGATGGGGGCTCTATAGAGAGCTCCATAGGGCACAGATGGCGGGTTTAGGGGCTCTATAGAGAGCTCCATAGGGCAGACATGGCAGGCGTAGGGGCCCTATAGAGAGCTCCATAGGGGAGACATGGCGGGTGAGATGGGGGCTCTATAGAGAGCTCCATAGGGCAGACATGGCGGGTGAGATGGGGGCTCTATAGAGAGCCCCATAGGGCAGACATGGCGGATGTAGGGACTGTATAGAGAGCTCCATAGGGCAGACATGGCGGGTGAGATGCGGGCTCTATAGAGAGCTCCATAGGGAAGACATGGCGGGTGAGATGGGGGCTCTATAGAGAGCTCCATAGGGCAGACATGGCTCGTGAGATGGGGGCTCTATAGAGAGCTCCATAGGGCAGATATGGCGCGTCTAGCGGCTCTATAGAGAGCTCCATAGGGCAGACATGGCGGGTGAGATGGGGGCTCTATACAGAGCTCCATAGGGCAGACATGGCGGGTGAGATGGGGGCTCTATAGAGAGCTCCATAGTGCAGACATGGCCGATGTAGGGGCTCTATAGAGAGCTCCATAGGGCAGACATGTCTGGTGAGATGGGGGCTCTATAGACAGCTCCATGGGGCAGACATGGCGGGTGAGATGGGGGCTCTATAGAGAGCTCCAGAGGGCAGACATGGCGGGTGAGATTGGGGCTCTATATAGAGCTCAATAGGGCAGACATGGCGGGAGAGATGGGGGCTCTATAGAGAGCTCCATAGGGCAGACATGGCGGGTGAGATTGGGGCTCTATAGAGAGCTCCATAGGGCAGACATGGCGGGTGAGATGGGGGTTCTATAGAGAGCTCCATAGGGCAGACATGGCGGGTGAGATACGGGCTTTATAGAGAGCTCCATAGGGCAGACATGGCTGGTGAGATGGGGTGTCTATATAGAGTTCCATAGGGCACACATGGCGGGTTTAGGGGCTCCATAGAGAGCTCCATAGGGCTGACATGGAGGGTGAGATGGGGGCTCTATATAGAGCTCCATAGGGCAGACATGGCGGGTGAGATGGGGGCTCTATAGAGAGCTCCATAGGGGAGACATGGCGGGTGAGATGGGGGCTGTATAGAGAGCTCCATAGGGCAGACATGGCGGGTGAGATGGGGGCTGTATAGACAGCTCCATAGGGCAGACATGGCGGGTGAGATGGGGGCTCTATAGAGAGCTCCATAGGGCAGACATGGCGGGTGAGATTGGGGCTCTATAGAGAGCTCAATAGGGCAGACATGGCGGGAGAGATGGGGGCTCTATAGAGAGCTCCATAGGGCAGACATGGCGGGTGAGATTGGGGCTCTATAGAGAGCTCCATAGGGCAGACATGGCGGGTGAGATGGGGGTTCTATAGAGAGCTCCATAGGGCAGACATGGCGGGTGAGATGGGGGCTCTATAGAGAGCTCCATAGGGCAGACATCGCGGGTGAGATGGGGGCTCTATAGAGAGCTCCATAGGGCAGACATGGCGGGTGTAGGGGCTCTATAGAGAGCTCCATAGGGCAGTCATGGCTGATGTAGGGGCTCTATAGAGAGCTCAATAGGGCAGAAATGGCGGGTGTAGGGGCTCTATAGAGAGCTCCTTAGGGCAGACATGGCGGGTGAGTTTGGGGCTCTATAGAGAGCTCCATAAAGTAGACATGGCAGGTGAGATGGGGGCTCTATAGAGAGCTCCATAGGGCACACATGGCGGGTTTAGGGGCTCTATAGATAGCTCCATAGGGCAGAGATGGCAGGCGTAGGGGCCCTATAGAGAGCTCCATAGGGGAGACATGGCGGGTGAGATGGGGGCTCTATAGAGAGCTCCATAGGGCAGACATGGCGGGTGAGATGGGGGCTCTATAGAGAGCCCCATAGGGCAGACATGGCGGGTGTAGGGACTGTATAGAGAGCTCCATAGGGCAGACATTGCGGGTGAGATGCGGGCTCTATAGAGAGCTCCATAGGGAAGACATGGCTGGTGAGATGGGGGCTCTATAGAGAGCTCAATAGGGCAGACATTGCGGGTGTAGGGGACCTATAGAAAGCTGCATAGGTCAGACATGGCGGGTGAGATGGGGGCTCTATAGAGAGCTCAATAGGGCAGACATGGCGGGTGAGTTTGGGGCTCTATAGAGAGCTCCATAGGGCAGACATGGCGGGTGAGATGGGGGCTCTATAGAGAGCTCCATAGGGCAGATATGGCGGGTCTAGCGGCTCTATAGAGAGCTCCATAGGGCAGACATGGCGGGTGAGATGGGGGCTCTATAGAGATCTCCATAGGGCAGACATGGCGGGTGAGATGGGGGCTCTATAGAGAGCTCCATAGTGCAGACATGGCGGGTGTAGGGGCTCTATAGAGAGCTCCATAGGGCAGATATTGCTGGTGAGATGGGGTGTCTATATAGAGTTCCATAGGGCACACATGGCGGGTTTAGGGGCTCCATAGAGAGCTCCATAGGGCAGACATGGCGGGTGAGATGGGGGCTCTATATAGAGCTCCATAGGGCAGACATGGCGGGTGAGATGGGGGCTCTATAGAGAGCTCCATAGGGCAGACATGGCGGGTGAGATGGGGGCTCTATAGACAGCTCCATAGGGCAGACATGGCGGGTGAGATGGGGGCTCTATAGAGAGCTCCATAGGGCAGACATGGCGGGTGAGATTGGGGCTCTATAGAGAGCTCCATAGGGCAGACATGGCGGGTGAGATGGGGGTTCTATAGAGAGCTCCATAGGGCAGACATGGCGGGTGTAGGGGCTCTATAGAGAGCTCCATAGGGCAGACATGGCGGGTGAAATGGGGGCTCTATAGAGAGCTCCATAGGGCAGACATGGCAGGTGAGATGGGGGCTCTATAGAGAGCTCCATAGGGCACACATGGCGGGTTTAGGGGCTCTATAGAGAGCTCCATAGTGCAGAGATGGCAGGCGTAGGGGCCCTATAGAGAGCTCCATAGGGGAGACATGGCGGGTGAGATGGGGGCTCTATAGAGAGCTCCATAGGGCAGACATGGCGGGTGAGATGGGGGCTCTATAGAGAGCCCCATAGGGCAGACATGGCGGGTGTAGGGACTGTATAGAGAGCTCCATAGGGCAGACATGGCGGGTGAGATGCGGGCTCTATAGAGAGCTCCATAGGGAAGACATGGCTGGTGAGATGGGGGCTCTATAGGTGATGGGGATGGAGATTGGGTGGAGGAGATGATGGGGTTGATGGATCTGATGGAGACCTTGAGGCTCCTGAGAACCTCTTGAGGGGGTAATTAATGACCTGAAGGGTCCTGTTGATAATTAGAGTCACTAATTAATGAGCTCTGCTAACGAGGAGGCTCCATGGGGGGGTGGGAATGGGGTTTGGGTGGAGGTTGGGTGGAGGAGATGATGGGGTTGATGGATCTGATGATGGAAGCCATGAAGTTCCTCATAGTGTTTTGGGGTAATTAATGAGCTGAGGGGTCCTGCTGATAATTAGAGTCATTAATTAACGAGCTCTGCTGACGAGGAGGCTCCATGGGGGGGGTGAGAATGGAGGTTGAGTGGAGGTTGGGTGGAGGAGACGATGAGGTTGATTGGGCAGACATGGCGGGTGAGATGGGGGCTCTATAGAGAGCTCCATAGGGCAGACATGGCGGGTGAGATGGGGGCTCTATAGAGAGCTCCATAAGGCAGACATGGCAGGTGAGATGGGGGCTCTATAGAGAGCTCCATAGGGCAGACACGGCTGGTGAGATGGAGGCTCTATAGAGAGCTCCATAGGGCAGACATGGGGGTTAGATGGGGGCTCTATATAGAGCTCCATAGGGCAGACATGGCTGGTGAGATGGGGGCTCTATAGAGAGCTCCATAGGGCACACATGGCGGGTTTAGGGGCTCTATAGAGAGCTCCATAGGGCAGACATGGCAGGCGTAGGGGCCCTATAGAGAGCTACATAGGGGAGACATGGCGGGTGAGATGGGGGCTCTATAGAGAGCTCCATAGGGCAGACATGGCGGGTGAGATGGGGGCTCTATAGAGAACCCCATAGGGCAGACATGGCGGGTGTAGGGACTGTATAGAGAGCTCCATAGGGCAGACATGGCGGGTGAGATGCGGGCTCTATAGAGAGCTCCATAGGGAAGACATGGCAGGTGAGATGGGGGCTCTATAGAGAGCTCAATAGGGCAGACATTGCAGGTGTAGGGGACCTATAGAAAGCTGCATAGCTCAGACATGGCGGGTGAGATGGGGGCTCTATAGAGAGCTCAATAGGGCTGACATGGCGGGTGAGATTGGGGCTCTATAGAGAGCTCCATAGGGCAGACATGGCGGGTGAGATGGGGGCTCTATAGAGAGCTCCGTAGGGCAGACATGGCTCGTGAGATGGGGGCTCTATAGAGAGCTCCATAGGGCAGATATGGCGGGTCTAGCGGCTCTATAGAGAGCTCCATAGGGCAGACATGGCAGGTGAGATGGGGGCTCTATAGAGAACTCCATAGGGCAGACATGGCGGGTGAGATGGGGGCTCTATAGAGAGCTCCATAGTGCAGACATGGCGGGTGTAGACGCTCTATAGAGAGCTCCATAGGGCAGACATTGCTGGTGCGATGGGGTGTCTATATAGAGTTCCATGGGGCAGACATGGCGGGTTTAGGGGCTCCATAGAGAGCTCCATAGGGTAGACATGGCGGGTGAGATGGGGGCTCTATATAGAGCTCCATAGGGCAGACATGGCGGGTGAGATGGGGGCTCGATAGAGAGCTCCATAGGGGAGACATGGCGGGTGAGATGGGGGCTCTATAGAGAGCTCCATAGGGCAGACATGGCGGGTGAGATGGGGGCTCTATATAGAGCTCCATAGGGCAGACATGGCGGGTGAGATGGGGGCTCTATAGAGAGCTCCATAGGGCAGACATGGCGGGTGAGATTGGGGCTCTATAGAGAGCTCAATAGGGCAGACATGGAGGGAGAGATGGGGGCTCTATAGAGAGCTCCATAGGGCAGACATGGCGGGTGAGATTGGGGCTCTATAGAGAGCTCCATAGGGCAGACATGGCGGGTGAGATGGGGGCTCTATAGAGAGCTCCATAGGGCAGACATCGCGGGTGAGATGGGGGCTCGATAGAGAGCTCCATAGGGCAGACATCGCGGGTGAGATGGGGGCTTGATAGAGAGCCCCATAGTGCAGACATGGCGGGTGTAGGGGCTCTATAGAGAGCTTCATAGCGCACACATGGCGGGTTTAGGGGCTCTATAGAGAGCTCCATAGGGCACTCATGGCGGGTTTAGGGGCTCTATAGAGAGCTCCATAGGGCAGTCATAGCGTCTGAGATGGGGGCTCTATAGAGAGCTCCATAGGGCAGACATGGCGAGTGAGATGGGGGCTCTATAGAGAGCTCCATAGGGCAGACATGGCTGGTGAGATGGTGGCTCTATAGAGAGCTCCATAGGGCACACATGGCGGGTTCACGGGCTCTATAGAGAGCTCCATAGGGCAGAAATCGCGGGTGAGATGGTGGCTCTATAGAGAGCTCCATAGGGCAGACATGTCGGGTGAGATGGGGGTTCTATAGAGAGCTCCATAGGGCAGATATGGCGGGCGTAGGGGCTCTATAGAGAGCTCCATAGGGCAGACATGGGGGGTGAGATGGGGGCTCTATAGAGAGCTCCATAGGGCAGACATGGCGGGTGTAGGAGCTCTATAGAGAGCTCCATAGGGCAGACATTGCGGGCGTAGGGGCTCTATAGGTTGGTTCATAGATGGGAATTACTGGCACCTATTGAAGCTGCATACGGCCTATAGAGAGGGAGGGACAAGAGCTCCGTTGCGGGCGCCTCATCAGGGATTATGGGTCTCTATGGGTGCCTATGGTCTTTATGGGTCTCTATGGGTCTCTATGGTCTCCATGGGTCCCTATGGGTCTCTATAGATCTGTATGGTCTCTATAAGTCCCTATGGATCTCTATGGGTCTCTCTCAAAACTAGCAGCAGGTTCTTCAGCGCTCGCCTGTCTCCTCGGAAGACCAACACCCGGGGAACGCATTGTTAACCACCCTGCTTGTCCGCAAGGCTGACAATGTCTGGGACGGGGGAGAGAGCAATTGCAGGTCTTTGCAGAAGGATCTGCCAGTGAAGAGCGCTCACTTTGCTCTTTGAAATGAGGCGCTCCATAGAGGATGGCAAGCATTCACAGGAGCTGCAGAAGGTCTCCTTGATGCTTGCTCTAGAGAGCGTTCGTACTGCCTGGAGCAGCAAGAGAAGGAGAACCGAAATTGACAGGCACGGCAATGCCCTGCAACGCGGCATTAGTCCCCTAGATCCATGCCACGGTCTCTGCTGCCATCTATTGTCCGTTTAGGCACACTACAGTCCCTTCGGGAAAGAACAGGTATTTCTTTCCATAAAGTGGAGCAGATGAAAAAAACCAGCGACTGGTGATAGGGGCTCTCTCTGTAGCGGGCTCCATAAGCGCGATCCAGGGCGCAATAGGGGCTGTATAAGGGGCTCGGTATTTGAAGAGTGCGACAAGGGGCTGTAGAGGGGGCCACTTGCGGGATCCATTGGCTGTGAGAGAAGCTCCTGGGGTGGGGTTCCGTGAGTGCAACACTGGGGGGACGACAGGGGCTCTAGAGGGGGCTACGTACAGGGTACACATGGCACTATAACTGCTATACTTGGGACACCGTAGCAGGAATTTACGTGGTGCGATAGGAGATCTATAGGGGGCTCGGTAAGCTTGATAGGGGCTTTATAAGGTGCTCGTAAGTGGGAAGTGCAAATTAATCAAAAGGCAGCAGGGAGCCTGGTACACAGTGCATGCAGTGGCAGGTGTCTGACCTCAGATGAAGACAAGAGGACAGAGTTTAGCAGCTGCTAAAATTGGCAGAACAGATGCTGATAAGAAGCACAGAAAGTATCAGAAAAACAAAAAGGAGGATATCACCGCCAGCACCACGGTTATGTGTATGTATACATGCTGAAGCTTTCTGAAAGTCTTCTGGACAAACCAAAGCCTGAATACAAAAGAACTTCCAAAATTAATTAGAAAGGAAAAAAACCTCAATTACGTGTTTAACAAGAAAACCGTTTTCTACGCCTCATACAGCAACTTAAAAACAAAGTTTCACTTGTGGTAACTGTTCCACACAAAATTGTAATTTTTGACACGAGAATATTCTTCGCTGGCAGATCCTTCTGCAAAGACCTGCAATTGCTCTCTCCCCCGTCCCAGACATTGTCAGCCTTGCGGACAAGCAGGGTGGTTAACAATGCGTTCCCCGGGTGTTGGTCTTCCGAGGAGACAGGCGAGCGCTGAAGAACCTGCTGCTAGTTTTGAGTGATTTAATGCCTTCTACGGAAACAGATTCACCAGCGGCTGAGAATTCCCACTGCAGTGATGTGGCTGCTAACTGCAGAGAGGGATGAAGATTCAAATGACTGCTGCTGTCGGAGGGAAGGAGCAGACAGACTGCTTTTCTGAAAACTTTTGACAGCAACACGTTTCAGCGCTAGCAGTTCTCAGACAGCTTTACCCGTTAGTGCAAAGAACCTGTGGAACCGGAGTCTACTGATAATGCCCAAGAATGCGCGCGGAGCTTGCTCGGCTAAGCAAGAGCACACAGGCTCTCTCCCCGGAGGTTTCAACCTCCGCGGACGAAGGCGCTTGCGGGGAAGTCGGTTTCCTCTATCAGACAGACACCGGCGTTTTACAGCCATGCGGAAGAGCTGTGGCAGAGACGGCAGAAGAGAGCGGAGAAGGCACGGCTCCGAGGCAAGAGGTAGACTGGAAGGCGTACCTGTGTGTGATGAACAGACGCCTGATGAATATACTGGCAAGGAACAGATTTCACATCCTACGGTACACAGAGAGACTTATCTCTCGATGTAAAGCTTCCGTGCATCCCGAGTCTGCTGGGAAGCACATGAAAATATGAATCGCTCCTCACTGGTCTATTACCAGTTCGTTTGATTACTTGTGCTGCGCAGACGAAGGCAGAGGATGGTCTTGCAGGGTGAAACTTTTCTCGTCTGACAGGTTTCTTTTCTGAGCAACAGCTAGACGTTTTACCGTGGTGCGGCTGCTTACAGCTGAGATGGATGAAGATTTAAATGACTGCTGCTGTCGGAGGGAAGGAGCAGACCGACTGCTTTTTTGTGACTATGGAACCGGCTGTAAAAGGGGCTCCGTTAGGAGGGACATTTAGAGTGTAATAGGGGCTCTAGAGACGGCTCCATAGGCGAGACAAAGAGCGAGATAGGGACTCAAGAGAGGGTCCCATATGCGCGACTTATCGCAGGGATAGGAACTTTATAGGGGGTTCCACTGGGGCGACCCAGGGCGCGATAGGCGCTCAATAGAGGGTGGCATTAGGTGTACAGAGGGATCTCCCTCTAGACCTTCTATCACCACCAAGAATTCCCTGCTATCGAGCCCCTATCTCTATCTTTGCCTCCACTATGCAGCCCTCTACAGAGCCCGTTTCTTGCTCCCTATCTTCCTCCTATGGAACCTCTAGTACCGCCTCTACGGCACCCTCGGTCGCACTTCTGCTGCCTCCTCGAGAGCCCCTATCGCTCCCCTTATGATCCCGCTATGGAGCCCTCCGAAGAGCACCTGTCGAACCCTCTGTACCCCTCATGCCACCCTCTAGCTACGTCAAGCTGTTGCTCAGAAAAGAAACCTGTCAGACGAGAAAAGTTTCACCCTGCAAGACCATCCTCTGCCTTCGTCTGCGCAGCACAAGTAATCAAACGAACTGGTAATAGAGCAGTGAGGAGCGATTCATATTTTCATGTGTTTCCCAGCAGACTCGGGCCACCACGTGGCCCCCCAGGCCCCACCAGAGCCCAGGGTCCTGGCAAGCTTTGAGCTTTGGCTCCACGCAAACTCCTGCCCCCCAGGTAGGGACTCACCCTGAGCGCCGCAGCCCAGGGGTGCTCCTGGGGTGGCACCACTCACGGCTGCTGTCTCTCCTCCAGGCTCAGACCTTCTGTGCCCCAGCAGCAGCCGCCCTTCTCATGGCCGTGTCCCCAGGTACTTCTGGAGAGGTTCCTCCCTGGGCAGGGATGTCCGCTGGGTGCCAGAGGGCTCGGTAGTGGGGGGCAGCAGATGGCCTGAGGGAGCCGTGCTAGGTCAGGGGGACCCTCCAGGGGCACCCACCGAGCAGGCCCCCATTGCCAACGTCAATGGGCTTCATATAAGGACCCCCCACCGCCTATAGGTGACCCCCACCCCCCATAGGTGACATGTGACCCCCAACCACCTTATATGTGACCACCCCACCACCTATAGGTGACACCCATCCCCATATGTAGGTCCCAGTCCCCATATGTGGGTCCCACATCCCTTATGTGACCCCCACCCCCTATATGTGACCCCCCCACCCCCTATAGCTTACCCCACCCCTATAGGAGACCCCCACCCCCTATAAGAGACACCCACCCCCTATGTGTGACCCCCCACCCCCTACAGGTGACCCCCACCCCCTATAGGTGACTCCCACTCCCATTATGTGACCCCCCCTATAGGTGACCCCCTCACCCCCTGTATGTGACCTCCCACGCCCCCTATAGGTGACACGCAGCCCCCATACTGACCCCCCACCCCATATATGTGAACCCCACCAACCTTATATGTGACAACCTCACCCCCTATAGAAGACCCCCCCACCCTCTATAGGTGACCCCCACCCCCCATATGTGGGTCCCACCCCCGTTATGTGACCCCCACCCCATATATGTGACTCCCCCACCCCCTATACTTGACACCCACCCCCTACATGTGACCCCCACCCCCTATAGGTGACTCCCATCCCCCCTTATGTGACCCCTCCACATCCCATAGGTGACCCCCACCCCCTATATGAGACCCCCCCACCCCCTATATATGACCCCCCAGCACCCCCGATGTGTTATCCCCACTCTCTATAGGTGACCCCCATCCCCTGCATGTGGGTCTCTGCCCCCCCCATAGAGCACCTATAGAGCATTCTGCACCCCGTATATAGCCCCTCTCTCAGCCCCCTATAGAGCTCGGATCATGGATCAAGTTCCCCTCTAGAGCCGTTATGGCTCTCCCTCTCCCCTGGCCTCTATAGAGCTCCTATGGGGCCCCTTATACAGCCCCTATGGAACCCCCTAAGCTCCTGCTATGGTGCCCCCTGGGTATCCCGTATGCAGCCCCCGATAGAGTCCCCATGGAATGCCTTATCATGGTCTCCGCGTGAGGAGACCCTTCTACAACAACCCTCATGTCTACACTATGGAGCCCTCTATAGGGGCCCTATAGCGCACCCTACGTCCCTCCTATAGAACCACTTACACAGCCCCTATAGCACCCTGTAGCGGGCTTGAGGAACCCCCTAGAGAGCCCCTACAGTGCTCCAAAGTTTCCCCATGTGCTGGGTGCTCTACAGGCTCTATAGAGAGCTCCATAGAGCAGACATGGCAGGCGTAGGGGCTCTATAGAGAGCTCCATAAAGCAGACATGGCAGGTGAGAAGGGGGCTCTATAGAGAGCTCCATAGGGCAGACATGGCGGGGGAGATGGGGGCTCTATAGAGAGCTCCATAGGGCAGACATGGCAGGCGTAGAGGCTCTATAGAGAGCTCCATAGGGCAGACATGGCGGGTGAGTTGGGGGCTCTATAGAGAGCTCCATAAAGTAGACATAGCAGGTGAGATGGAGGCTCTATAGAGAGCTCCATAGGGCAGCCATGGCAGGTGAGATGGGGGCTCTATAGAGAGCTCCATAGGGCAGACATGGCGGGTGAGATGGGGGCTCTATAGAGAGCTCCATAAGGCAGACATGGGGAGTGTAGGGGCTCTATAGAGAGCTCCATAAGGCAGACATGGCAGGCGTAGGGGCTCTATAGAGAGCTCCATAGGGGAGACATGGCGGGTGAGATGGGGGCTCTATAGAGAGCTCCATAGGGCAGACATGGCGGGTGACATGGGGGCTCTATAGAGAGCTCCATAGGGCAGACATGGCGGGTGTAGGGGCTCTATAGAGAGCTCCATAGGGCAGACATGGCGGGTGAGATGGGGGCTCTATACAGAGCTCCATAGGGCAGACATGGCGGGTAAGATGAAGACTCTATAGAGAGCTCCATAGGGCAGACATGGCAGGTGAGATGGGGGCTCTATAGAGAGCTCCATGGGGCAGACATCGCGGGTGAGATGGGGGCTCTATAGAGAGCTCCATAGGGGAGACATGGCGGGTGAGATGGGGGCTCTATAGAGAGCTCCATAGGGCAGACATGGCGGGTGAGATGGGGGCTCTATAGAGAGCTCCATAAAGCAGACATGGCAGGTGAGATGGGGGCTCTATAGAGAGCTCCATAGGGCAGACATGGCGGGTGAGATGGGGGCTCTATAGACAGCTCCATAGGGCAGACATGGCAGGCGTAGGGGCTCTATAGAGAGCTCCATAGGGCAGACATGGCGGGTGAGATGGGGGCTCTATAGAGAGCTCCATAAAGCAGACATGGCAGGTGAGATGGGGGCTCTATAGAGAGCTCCGTAGGGCACACATGGCGGGTTTAGGGGCTCTATAGAGAGCTCCATACGGCAGACATGGCGGGTGAGATGGGGGCTCTTTAGAGAGCTCCATAGGGCAGACATGGCGGGTGAGATGGGGGCTCTATAGAGAGCTCCATAGGGCACACATGGCGGGTTTAGGGGCTCTATAGAGAGCTCCATAGGCCAGACATGGCGGGTGAGATGGGGGCTCTATAGAGAGCTCCAAAGGGCAGACATGGCGGGTGTAGGGACTGTATAGAGAGCTCCATAGGGCAGACATGGCGGGTGAGATGCGGGCTCTATAGAGAGCTCCATAGGGCAGACATGGCTGGTGAGATGGGGGCTCTATAGAGAGCTCCATAGGGAAGACATGGCTGGTGAGATGGGGGCTCTATAGAGAGCTCAATAGGGCAGACATTGCAGGTGTAGGGGACCTATAGAAAGCTGCATAGGTCAGACATGGCGGGTGAGATTGGGGCTCTATAGAGAGCTCCATAGGGCAGACATGGCGGGTGAGATGGGGGCTCTATAGAGAGCTCCATAGGGCAGATATGGCGGGTCTAGCGGCTCTATAGAGAGCTCCATAGGGCAGACATGGCGGGTGAGATGGGGGCTCTATAGAGAGCTCCATAGGGCAGACATGGCTGGTGAGATGGGGGCTCTATAGAGAGCTCCATAGGGCAGATATGGCGGGTCTAGCGGCTCTATAGAGAGCTCCATAGGGCAGACATGGCGGGTGAGATGGGGGCTCTATAGAGATCTCCATAGGGCAGACATGGCGGGTGAGATGGGGGCTCTATAGAGAGCTCCATAGTGCAGACATGGCGGGTGTAGGGGCTCTATAGAGAGCTCCATAGGGCAGACATTGCTGGTGAGATGGGGTGTCTATATAGAGTTCCATAGGGCACACATGGCGGGTTTAGGGGCTCCATAGAGAGCTCCATAGGGCAGACATGGCGGGTGAGATGGGGGCTCTATATAGAGCTCCATAGGGCAGACATGGCGGGTGAGATGGGGGCTCTATAGAGAGCTCCATAGGGCAGACATGGCGGGTGAGATGGGGGCTCTATCGACAGCTCCATAGGGCAGACATGGCGGGTGAGATGGGGGCCCTATAGAGAGCTCTTAAGGCAGACATGGCGGATGAGATTGGGGCTCTATAGAGAGCTCAATAGGGCAGACATGGCGGGAGAGATGGGGGCTCTATGGAGACCTCCATAGGGCAGACATGGCGGGTGAGATTGGGGCTCTATAGAGAGCTCCATAGGGCAGACATGGCGGGTGAGATGGGGGTTCTATAGAGAGCTCCATAGGGCAGACATGGCGGGTGAGATGGGGGCTCTATAGAGAGCTCCATAGGGCAGACATCGCGGGTGAGATGGGGGCTCTATAGAGAGCCCCATAGTGCAGACATGGCGGGTGTAGGGGCTCTATAGAGAGCTCCATAAAGCAGACATGGCGGGTGAGATGGGGGCTCTATAGAGAGCTCAATAGGGCAGACATGGCGGGTGTAGGGGCTCTATAGAGAGCTCAATAGGGCAGACACGGCGGTTGTAGGGGCTCTATAGAGAGCTCCATAGGGCAGACATGGCGGGTGATATGGGGGCTCTATAGAGAGCTCCATAGGGCAGACATGGCGGGTAAGATGAAGGCTCTATAGAGAGCTCCATAGGGCAGCCATGGCAGGTGAGATGGGGGCTCTATAGAGAGCTCCATAGGGCAGACATGGCGGGTGAGATGGGGGCTCTATAGAGAGCTCCATAAGGCAGACATGGCGGGTGAGATGGGGGCTCTATAGAGAGCTCCTTAGGACAGACATGGCGGGTGAGATGGGGGCCATATAGAGAGCTCAATAGGGCAGATATGACGGTTGTAGGGGCTCTATAGAGAGCTCCATAGGGCAGACATGGCGGGTGAGATGGGGGCTCTATAGAGAGCTCCGTAGGGCAGACATGGCGGGTTAGATGGGGGCTCTATAGAGAACTAAAGAAGGCAGACATGGCGGGTGAGATGGGGGCTCTATAGAGAACTAAAGAGGGCAGACATGGCGGGTTAGATGGGGGCTCTATAGAGAACTAAAGAGGGCAGACATGGCGGGTGAGATGGGGGCTCTATAGAGAGCTCCATAAGGCAGACATGGTGGGTGTAGGGGCTCTATAGAGAGCTCCATAGGGCAGACATGGGGGGTGAGATGGGGGCTCTATAGAGAGCTCCATAGGGCAGACATGGCGGGTGAGATGGGGGCTCTATAGAGAGCTCCATAGGGCAGACATGGCGGGTGAGATGGGGGCTCTATAGAGAGCTCCATAGGGCAGACATGGTAGGTGAGATGGGGGCTCTATAGAGAGCTCCATAGGGGAGACATGGCGGGTGAGATGGGGGCTCTATAGAGAGCTCCATAGGGCAGACATGGCGGGTGAGATGGGGGCTCTATAGAGAGCTCCATAAAGCAGACATGGCAGGTGAGATGGGGGCTCTATAGAGAGCTCCATAGGGCAGACATGGCGGGTAAGATGAGGGCTCTATAGAGAGCTCTATAGGGCAGACATGGCAGGCGTAGGGGCTCTATAGAGAGCTCCATAAAGCAGACATGGCAGGTGAGATGGGGGCTCTATAGAGAGCTCCATAGGGCACACATGGCGGGTTTAGGGGCTCTATAGAGAGCTCCATAGGGCAGACATGGCGGGTGAGATGGGGGCTCTATAGAGAGCTCCATAGGGCACACATGGCGGGTTTAGGGGCTCTATAGAGAGCTCCATAGGCCAGACATGGCGGGTGAGATGAGGGCTCTATAGAGAGCTCCATAGGGCAGACATGGCTGGTGAGATGGGGGCTCTATAGAGAGCTCCATAGGGCAGACATGGGGGTTAGATGGGGGCTCTATAGAGAGCTCCATAGGGCAGACATGGCTGGTGAGATGGGGGCTCTATAGAGAGCTCCATAGGGCACACATGGCGGGTATAGGGGCTCTATAGAGAGCTCCATAGGGCAGACATGGGGGTTAGATGGGGGCTCTATAGAGAGCTCCATAGGGCAAACATGGCTGGTGAGATGGGGGCTCTATAGAGAGCTCCATAGGGCAGACATGGCGGGTGAGATGGGGGCTCTATAGAGAGCTCCATAGGGCAGACATGGCGGGTGAGATGAGGGTTCTATAGAGAGCTCCATAGGGCAGACATGGCGGGTGAGATGGGGGCTCTATAGAGAGCTCCATAGGGCAGACATCGCGGGTGAGATGGGGGCTCTATAGAGAGCCCCATAGGGCAGACATGGCGGGTGAGATGAGGGTTCTATAGAGAGCTCCATAGGGCAGACATGGCGGGTGAGATGGGGGCTCTATAGAGAGCTCCATAGGGCAGACATCGCGGGTGAGATGGGGGCTCTATAGAGAGCTCCTTAGGACAGACATGGCGGGTGAGATGGGGGCCATATAGAGAGCTCCATAGGGCAGATATGACGGTTGTAGGGGCTCTATAGAGAGCTCCATAGGGCAGACATGGCGGATGAGATGGGGGCTCTATAGAGAGCTCCATAGGGCAGACATGGCGGGTTAGATGGGGGCTCTATAGAGAACTAAAGAGGGCAGACATGGCGGGTGAGATTGGGGCTCTATAAAGAGCTCCATAGGGCAGACATGGCGGGTGATATGGGGGCTCTATAGAGAGCTCCATAAGGCAGACATGGTGGGTGTAGGGGCTCTATAGAGAGCTCCATAGGGCAGACATGGGGGGTGAGATGGGGGCTCTATAGAGAGCTCCATAGGGCAGACATGGCGGGTGAGATGGGGGCTCTATAGAGAGCTCCATAGGGCAGACATGGTAGGTGAGATGGGGGCTCTATAGAGAGCTCCATAGGGGAGACATGGCGGGTGAGATGGGGGCTCTATAGAGAGCTCCATAGGGCAGACATGGCGGGTGAGATGGGGGCTCTATAGAGAGCTCCATAAAGCAGACATGGCAGGTGAGATGGGGGCTCTATAGAGAGCTCCATAGGGCAGACATGGCGGGTAAGATGAAGGCTCTATAGAGAGCTCCATAGGGCAGACATGGCAGGCGTAGGGGCTCTATAGAGAGCTCCATAGGGCAGACATGGCGGGTGAAATGGGGGCTCTATAGAGAGCTCCATAAAGCAGACATGGCAGGTGAGATGGGGGCTCTATAGAGAGCTCCATAGGGCACACATGGCGGGTTTAGGGGCTCTATAGAGAGCTCCCTAGGGCAGACATGGCGGGTGAGATGGGGGCTCTATAGAGAGCTCCATAGGGCACACATGGCGGGTTTAAGGGCTCTATAGAGAGCTCCATAGGCCAGACATGGCGGGTGAGATGAGGGCTCTATAGAGAGCTCCATAGGGCAGACATGGCTGGTGAGATGGGGGCTCTATAGAGAGCTCCATAGGGCAGACATGGGGGTTAGATGGGGGCTCTATAGAGAGCTCCATAGGGCAAACATGGCTGGTGAGATGGGGGCTCTATAGAGAGCTCCATAGGGCACACATGGCGGGTATAGGGGCTCTATAGAGAGCTCCATAGGGCAGAGATGGCAGGCGTAGGGGCCCTATAGAGAGCTCCATAGGGGAGACATGGCGGGTGAGATGGGGGCTCTATAGAGAGCTCCATAGGGCAGACATGGTGGGTGAGATGGGGGCTCTATAGTGAGCCCCATAGGGCAGACATGGCGGGTGTAGGGACTGTATAGAGAGATCCATAGGGCAGACATGGCGGGTGAGATGCGGGCTCTATAGAGAGCTCCATAGGGAAGACATGGCTGGTGAGATGGGGGCTCTATAGAGAGCTCAATAGGGCAGACATTGCGGGAGTAGGGGACATATAGAAAGCTGCATAGGTCAGACATGGCGGGTGAGATGGGGGCTCTATAGAGAGCTCAATAGGGCAGACATGGCGGGTGAGATTGGGGCTCTATAGAGAGCTCCATAGGGCAGACATGGCGGGTGAGATGGGGGCTCTATAGAGAGCTCCATAGGGCAGATATGGCGGGTCTAGCGGCTCTATAGAGAGCTCCATAGGGCAGATATGGCGGGTGAGATGGGGGCTCTATAGAGAGCTCCATAGGGCAGACATGGCGGGTGAGATGGGGGCTCTATAGAGAGCTCCATAGGGCAGATATGGCGAGTCTAGCGGCTCTATAGAGAGATCCATAGGGCAGACATGGCGGGTGAGATGGGGGCTCCATATAGAGCTCCATAGGGCAGACATGGCGGGTGAGATGGGGGCTCTATAGAGAGCTCCATAGGGCAGACATGGCGGGTGAGATGGGGGCTCTATAGACAGCTCCATAGGGCAGACATGGCGGGTGAGATGGGGGCTCTATAGAGAGCTCCATAAGGCAGACATGGCGGGTGAGATGGGGGCTCTATAGAGAGCTCCATAGGGCAGACATGGCGGGTGAGATGAGGGTTCTATAGAGAGCTCCATAGGGCAGACATGGCGGGTGAGATGGGGGCTCTATAGAGAGCTCCATAGGGCAGACATCGCGGGTGAGATGGGGGCTCTATAGAGAGCCCCATAGGGCAGACATGGCGGGTGAGATGAGGGTTCTATAGAGAGCTCCATAGGGCAGACATGGCGGGTGAGATGGGGGCTCTATAGAGAGCTCCATAGGGCAGACATCGCGGGTGAGATGGGGGCTCTATAGAGAGCCCCATAGTGCAGACATGGCGGGTGTAGGGGCTCTATAGAGAGCTCCATAAAGCAGACATGGCGGGTGAGACGGGGGCTCTATAGAGAGCTCAATAGGGCAGACATGGCGGGTGCGATGGGGGCTCTATAGAGAACTAAAGAGGGCAGACATGGCGGGTGAGATTGGGGCTCTATAGAGAGCTCCATAGGGAGACATGGCGGGTGAGATGGGGGCTCTATAGAGAGCTCCATAAGGCAGACATGGTGGGTTTAGGGGCTCTATAGAGAGCTCCATAGGGCAGACATGGGGGGTGAGATGGGGGCTCTATAGAGAGCTCCATAGGGCAGACATGGCGGGTGAGATGGGGGCTCGATAGAGAGCTTTATAAGGGAGACATGGCGGGTGAGATGGGGGCTCTATAGAGAGTTCCATAGGGCAGACATGGCGGGTGTAGGGGCTCTATAGAGAGCTCCATAGGGCAGACATGGCGGGTGAGATGGGGGCTCTATAGAGAGCTCCATTGGGCAGACATGGCGGGTGTAGGGGCGCTATAGAGAGCTCCATAGGGCAGTCATGGCGGGTGTAGGGGCTCTATAGAGAGGTCAATAGGGCAGACATGGCGGGTGTAGGGGCTCTATAGAGAGCTCCATAGGGCAGACATGGCGGGTAAGATGAAGGCTCTATAGAGAGCTCCATAGGGCAGACATGGCAGGTGAGATGGGGGCTCTATAGAGAGCTCCATAGGGCAGACATGGCGGGTGAGATGGGGGCTCTATAGAGAGCTCCATAGGGGAGACATGGCGGGAGAGATGGGGGCTCTATAGAGAGCTCCATAGGGTAGACATGGCGGGTGAGATGGGGGCTCTATAGAGAGCTCCATAAAGCAGACATGGCAGGTGAGATGGGGGCTCTATAGAGAGCTCCATAGGGCAGACATGGCTGGTGAGATGGGGGCTCTATAGAGAGCTCCATAGGGCAGACATGGCTGGTGAGATGGGGGCTCTATAGAGAGCTCCATAGGGCAGACATGGGGGTTAGATGGGGGCTGTATAGAGAGCTCCATAGGGCAGACATGGCTGGTGAGATGGGGGCTCTATAGAGAGCTCCATAGGGCAGACATGGCTGGTGAGATGGGGGCTCTATAGAGAGCTCCATAGGGCAGACATGGCTGGTGAGATGGGGGCTCTATAGAGAGCTCCATAGGGCAGACATGGGGGTTAGATGGGGGCTGTATAGAGAGCTCCATAGGGCAGACATGGCTGGTGAGATGGGGGCTCTATAGAGACCTCCATAGGGCACACATGGCGGGTTTAGGGGCTCTATAGAGAGCTCCATAGGGCAGAGATGGCAGGCGTAGGGGCCCTATAGAGAGCTCCATAGGGGAGACATGGCGGGTGAGATGGGGGCTCTATAGAGAGCTCCATAGGGCAGACATGGCGGGTGAGATGGGGGCTCTATAGAGAGCCCCATAGGGCAGACATGGCGGGTGTAGGGACTGTATAGAGAGCTCCATAGGGCAGACATGGCGGGTGAGATGCGGGCTCTATAGAGAGCTCCATAGGGAAGACATGGCTGGTGAGATGGGGGCTCTATAGAGAGCTCAATAGGGCAGACATTGCGGGTGTAGGGGACATATAGAAAGCTGCATAGTTCAGACATGGCGGGTGAGATGGGGGCTCTATAGAGAGCTCAATAGGGCAGACATGGCGGGTGAGATTGGGGCTCTATAGAGAGCTCCATAGGGCAGACATGGCGGGTGAGATGGGGGCTCTATAGAGAGCTCAATAGGGCAGACATGGCGGGTGTAGGGGCTCTATAGAGGGCTCAATAGGGCAGACACGGCGGGTGTAGGGGCTCTATAGAGAGCTCCATAGGGCAGATATGGCGGGTGAGATGGGGGCTCTATAGAGAGCTCCATAGGGCAGAGATGGCGGGTAAGATGAAGGCTCTATAGAGAGCTCCATAGGGCAGCCATGGCAGGTGAGATGGGGGCTCTATAGAGAGCTCCATAGGGCAGACATGGCGGGTGAGATGGGGGCTCTATAGAGAGCTCTATAGGGCAGACATGGCGGGTGAGATGGGGGCTCTATAGAGAGTTCCATAGTGCAGACATGGCGGGTGAGATGGGGGCTATATAGAGAGCTCCATAGGTGAGACATGGCGGGAGAGATGGGGGCTATATAGAGAGCTCCTTAGGACAGACATGGCGGGTGAGATGGGGGCTATATAGAGAGCTCCATAGGGCAGACATGACGGGTGTAGGGGCTCTATAGAGACCTCCATAGGGCAGACATGGCGGGTGAGATGGGGGCTCTATAGAGAGCTCCATAGGGCAGACATGGCGGGTGAGATGGGGGCTCTATAGAGAACTAAAGAGAGCAGACATGGCGGGTGAGATGGGGGCTCTATAGAGAGCTCCATAGGGCAGACATGGCGGGTGAGATGGGGGCTCTATAGAGAGCTCTATAGGGCAGACATGGCGGGTGAGATGGGGGCTCTATAGAGAGTTCCATAGTGCAGACATGGCGGGTGAGATGGGGGCTATATAGAGAGCTCCATAGGGGAGACATGGCGGGAGAGATGGGGGCTATATAGAGAGCTCCTTAGGACAGACATGGCGGGTGAGATGGGGGCTATATAGAGAACTAAAGAGAGCAGACATGGCGGGTGAGATGGGGGCTCTATAGAGAGCTCCATAAGGCAGACATGGTGGGTGTAGGGGCTCTATAGAGAGCTCCATAGGGCAGACATGGGGGGTGAGATGGGGGCTCTATAGAGAGCTCCATAGGGCAGACATGGCGGGTGAGATGGGGGCTCTATAGAGAGCTCCATAGGGCAGACAAGGTAGGTGAGATGGGGGCTCTATAGAGAGCTCCGTAGGGGAGACATGGCGGGTGAGATGGGGGCTCTATAGAGAGCTCCATAGTGCAGACATGGCGGGTGAGATGGGGGCTCTATAGAGAGCTTCATTGGGAGACATGGCGGGTGTAGGGGCTCTATAGAGAGCTCCATAGGGCACACATGGCGGGTGAGATGGGGGCTCGATAGAGAGCTTTATAAGGCAGACATGGCGGGTGAGATGGGGACTCTATAGAGAGCTCCATAGTGCAGACATGGCGGGTGAGATGGGGGCTCTATAGAGAGTTCCATAGGGCAGACATGGCGGGTGTAGGGGCTCTATAGAGAGCTCCATAGGGCAGACATGGCTGTTGAGATGGGGGCTCTATAGAGAGCTCCATAGGGCAGACATGGCGGGTGTAGGGGCTCTATAGAGAGCTCCATAGGGCAGTCATGGCGGGTGTAGGGGCACTATAGAGAGGTCAATAGGGCAGACATGGCGGCTGTAGGGGCTCTATAGAGAGCTCCATAGGGCAGTCATGGCGGGTAAGATGAAGGCTCTATAGAGAGCTCCATAGGGCAGACATGGCAGGTGAGATGGGGGCTCTATAGAGAGCTCCATAGGGCAGACATGGCGGGTGAGATGGGGGCTCTATAGAGAGCTCCATAGGGGAGACATGGCGGGAGAGATGGGGGCTCTATAGAGAGCTCCATAGGGCAGACATGGCGGGTGAGATGGGGGCTCTATAGTGAGTTCCATAGGGCAGACATGGCTGGTGAGATGGGTGCTCTATAGAGAGCTCCATAGGGCACACATGGCGGGTTTAGGGGCTCTATAGAGAGCTCCATAGGGCAGACATGGTGGGTGAGATGGGGGCTCTATAGAGAGCTCCATAGGGCAGACATGGCGGGTGAGATGGGGGCTCTATAGAGAGCTCCATAGTGCAGACATGGCGGGTGTAGGGGCTCTATAGAGAGCTCCTTAGGGCAGACATTGCTGGTGAGATGGGGTGTCTATATAGAGTTCCATAGGGCACACATGGCGGGTTTAGTGGCTCCATAGAGAGCTCCATAGGGCAGACATGGCGGGTGAGATGGGGGCTGTATATAGAGCTCCATAGGGCAGACATGGCGGGTGAGATGGGGGCTCTATAGAGAACTCCATAGGGGAGACATGGCGGGTGAGATGGGGGCTCTATAGAGAGCTCCATAGGGCAGACATGGCGGGTGAGATGGGGGCTCTATAGACAGCTCCATAGGGCAGACATGGCGGGTGAGATGGGGGCTCTATAGAGAGCTCCATAGGGCAGACATGGCGGGTGAGATTGGGGCTCTATAGAGAGCTCAATTGGGCAGACATGGCGGGAGAGATGGGGGCTCTATAGAGAGCTCCATAGGGCAGACATGGCGGGTGAGATTGGGGCTCTATAGAGAGCTCCATAGGGCAGACATGGCGGGTGAGATGGGGGTTCTATAGAGAGCTCCATAGGGCAGACATGGCTGGTGAGATGGCTGCTCTATAGAGAGCCCCATAGTGCAGACATGGCGGTTGTAGGGGCTCTATAGAGAGCTCCATAGGGCAGACATGGCGGGTGAGATGGGGGCTCTACAGAGAGCTCCATAGGGCACACATGGCGGGTTTAGGGTCTCTATAGAGAGCTCCATAGGGCAGACATCGCGGGTGAGATGGTGGCTCTATAGAGAGCTCCATAGGGCAGACATGGCGGGTGAGATGGGGGTTCTATAGAGAGCTCCATGGGGCAGACATGGCGGGTGTAGGGACTCCATAGAGAGCTCCATAGGGCAGACATGGGGGGTGAGATGGGGGCTCTATAGAGAGCTCCATAGGGCAGACATGGCGGGTGTAGGAGCTCTATAGAGAGCTCCATAGGGCAGACATGGCGGGTGAGATGGGGGCTCTATAGAGAGCTCCATAGGGCAGACATCGCGGGTGAGATGGGGGCTCTATAGAGAGCCCCATAGTGTAGACATGTCGGGTGTAGGGGCTCCATAGAGAGCTTCATAGCTCACACATGGCGGGTGAGATGGGGGCTCTATAGAGAGCTCCATAGGGCACACATGGCGGGTTTAGGGGCTCTATAGAGAGCTCCATAGGGCAGACATAGCGTCTGAGATGTGGGCTCTATAGAGAGCTCCATAGGGCAGACATGGCGGTTGAGATGGGATCTCTATAGAGAGCTCCATAGGGCAGACATGGCGGGTGACATGGGGGCTCTATATAGAGCTCCATAGGGCAGACATGGCGGGTGTAGGGGTCTATAGAGAGCTCCATAGGGCAGACATGGCGGGTGTAGGGGCTCTATAGAGAGCTCCATAGGGCAGACATGGCGGGTGAGATGGGGGCTCTATAGAGAGCTCCATAGGACAGACATGGCAGGTGAGATGGGGGCTCTATAGAGAGCTCCATAGGGCAGACATGGCGGGTGAGATGGGGGCTCTATAGAGAGCTCCATAGGGGAGACATGGCGGAAGAGATTGGGGCTCTATAGAGAGCTCCATAGGGCAGACATGTAAGGTGAGATGGGGGATCCATAGAGAGCTCCATAGGGCAGACATGGCGGGTGAGATGGGGGCTCTATAGAGAGCTCCATAAAGCAGACATGGCAGGTGAGATGGGGCTCTATAGAGAGCTCCATAGTGCAGACATGGCGGGTGAGATGGGGGCTCTATAGAGAGCTCCATAGAGCAGACATGGCAGGCGTAGGAGCTCTATAGAGAGCTCCATAGGGCAGACATGGCGGGTGAGATGGGGGCTCTATAGAGAGCTCCATAGGGCACACATGGCGGGTTTAGGGGCTCTATAGAGAGCTCCTTAGGGCAGACATTGCTGGTGAGATGGGGTGTCTATATAGAGTTCCATAGGGCACACATGGCGGGTTTAGGGGCTCCATAGAGAGCTCCATAGGGCAGACATGGCGGGTGAGATGGGGGCTGTATATAGAGCTCCATAGGTCAGACATGGCGGGTGAGATGGGGGCTCTATAGAGAGCTCCATAGGGCAGACATGGCGGGTGTAGGAGCTCTATAGAGAGCTCCATAGGGCAGACATGGCGGGTGAGATGGGGGCTCTATAGAGAGCTCCATAGGGCAGACATCGCGGGTGAGATGGGGGCTCTATAGAGAGCCCCATAGTGTAGACATGTCGGGTGTAGGGGCTCCATAGAGAGCTTCATAGCTCACACATGGCGGGTGAGATGGGGGCTCTATAGAGAGCTCCATAGGGCACACATGGCGGGTTTAGGGGCTCTATAGAGAGCTCCATAGGGCAGACATAGCGTCTGAGATATGGGCTCTATAGAGAGCTCCATAGGGCAGACATGGCGGGTGAGATGGGGGCTCTATAGAGAGCTCCATAGGGCTGACATGGCAGGCGTAGGGGCTCTATAGAGAGCTCCTTAGGGCAGACATGGCGGGTGAGTTGGGGGCTCTATAGAGAGCTCCAAAAAGTAGACATGGCAGGTGAGATGGGTGCTCTATAGAGAGCTCCATAGGGCACACATGGCGGGTTTAGGGGCTCTATAGAGAGCTCCATAGGGCAGAAATGCCGGGTGAGATGGGGGCTCTATATAGATCTCCATAGGGCAGACATGGGGAGTGTAGGGGCTCTATAGAGAGCTCCATAAGGCAGACATGGCAGGCGTAGGGGCTCTATAGAGAGCTCCATAGGGGAGACATGGCGGGTGACATGGGGGCTCTATAGAGAGCTCCATAGGGCAGACATGGCGGGTGAGATGGGGGCTCTATAGAGAGCTCCATAGGGCAGACATGGCGGGTGAGATGGGGGCTAAATGGAGAGCTCCATAGGGGAGACATGGCGGGAGAGATGGGGGCTCTATAGAGAGCTCCATAGGACAGGCATGGCGGGTGAGATGGGGGGTATATAGAGAGCTCCATAGGGCAGACATGGCGGGTGTAGGGGCTCTATAGAGACCTCCATAGGGCAGACATGGCGGGTGAGATGGGGTCTCTATAGAGAGCTCCATAGGGCAGACATAGCGGATGAGATGGGGGCTCTATAGAGAGCTCCATAAGGCAGATATGGTGGGTGTAGGGGCTCTATAGAGAGCTCCATAGGGCAGACATGGCGGGTGAGATGGGAGCTCTATAGAGAGCTCCATAGGGCAGACATGGCAGGTGAGATGGGGGCTCTATAGAGAGCTCCATAGGGCAGACATTGCGGGTGAGATGGGGGCTCTATAGAGAGTTCCATAGGGCAGACATGGAGGGTGTAGGGGCTCTATAGAGAGCTCCATAGGGAGACATGGCGGGTGTAGGGCTCTATAGAGAGCTCCATAGGGCAGACATGGTGGGTGAGATGGGGGCTCTATAGAGAGCTCCATAGGGCAGACATGGCGGGTGAGATGGGGGCTCTATAGAGAGTTCCATAGGGCAGACATGGCGGGTGTAGGGGCTCTATAGAGAGCTCCATAGGGAGACATGGCGGGTTTAGGGGCTCTATAGAGAGCTCCATAGGGCAGACATGGCGGGTGAGATGGGGGCTCTATAGAGAGCTCCATAGGGCAGACATGGCGGGTGAGATGGGGGCTCTATAGAGAGCTCCATAGGGCAGACATGGCGGGTGAGATGGGGATTCTATAGAGAGCTCCATAGCGCAGAGATGGTGGGTGTAAGGGCTCTATAGAGAGCTCCATAGGGCAGACATGGCGGTTGAGATGGGATCTCTATAGAGAGCTCCATAGGGCAGACATGGCGGGTGACATGGGGGCTCTATATAGAGCTCCATAGGGCAGACATGGCGGGTGTAGGGGCTCTATAGAGAGCTCCATAGGGCAGACATGGCGGGTGTAGGGGCTCTATAGAGAGCTCCATAGGGCAGACATGGCGGGTGAGATGGGGGCTCTATAGAGAGCTCCATAGGACAGACATGGCAGGTGAGATGGGGGCTCTATAGAGAGCTCCATAGGGCAGACATGGCGGGTGAGATGGGGGCTCTATAGAGAGCTCCATAGGGGAGACATGGCGGAAGAGATTGGGGCTCTATAGAGAGCTCCATAGGGCAGACATGGTGGGTGAGATGGGGGATCCATAGAGAGCTCGATAGGGCAGACATGGCGGGTGAGATGGGGGCTCTATAGAGAGCTCCATAAAGCAGACATGGCAGGTGAGATGGGGCTCTATAGAGAGCTCCATAGGGCAGACATGGCGGGTGAGATGGGGGCTCTATAGAGAGCTCCATAGAGCAGACATGGCAGGCGTAGGAGCTCTATAGAGAGCTCCATAGGGCAGACATGGCGGGTGAGATGGGGGCTCTATAGAGAGATCCATAGGGCACACATGGCGGGTTTAGGGGCTCTATAGAGAGCTCTATAGGGCAGACATGGCGGGTAAGATGGGGGCTATATAGAGAGCTCCATAAAGCAGACATGGCGGGTGAGATGGGGGCTCTATAGAGAGCTCCATAGGGCACACATGGCGGGTTTAGGGGCTCTATATAGAGCTCCGTAGGGCAGACATGGCGGGTGAGATGGGGTCTCTTTAGAGAGCTCCATAGGGAAGATATGGGGGTTAAATGGGGGCTCTATAGAGAGCTGCATAGGGCAGACATGGCTGGTGAGATGGGTGCTCTATACAGAGCTCCATAGGGCACACATGGCGGGTTTAGGGGCTCTATAGAGAGCTCCATAGGCCAGACATGGCGGGTGAGATGGGGGCTCTATAGAGAGCTCCATAGGGCAGACATGGCGGGTGAGATGGGGGCTCTATAGAGAGCTCCATAGGGCAGACATGGCTGGTGAGATGGGGGCTCTATAGAGAGCTCAATAGGGCAGACATGGGGGTTAGATGGGGGCTCTATAGAGAGCTCCATAGGGCAGACATGGCTGGTGAGATGGGGGCTCTATAGAGAGCTCCATAGGGCACACATGGCGGGTTTAGGGGCTCTATAGAGAGCTCCATAGGGCAGACATGGCGGGTGAGATGGGTGCTCTATAGAGAGCTCCATAGGGGAGACATGGCGGAAGAGATTGGGGCTCTATAGAGAGCTCCATAGGGCAGACATGGTGGGTGAGATGGGGGATCCATAGAGAGCTCCATAGGGCAGACATGGCGGGTGAGATGGGGGCTCTATAGAGAGCTCCATAAAGCAGACATGGCAGGTGAGATGGGGCTCTATAGAGAGCTCCATAGGGCAGACATGGCGGGTGAGATGGGGGCTCTATACAGAGCTCCATAGAGCAGACATGGCAGGCGTAGGAGCTCTATAGAGAGCTCCAAAAAGCAGACATGGCGGGTGAGATGGGGGCTCTATAGAGAGCTCTATAGGGCACACATGGCGGGTTTAGGGGCTCTATAGAGAGCTCTATAGGGCAGACATGGCGGGTAAGATGGGGGCTATATAGAGAGCTCCATAAAGCAGACATGGCGGGTGAGATGGGGGCTCTATAGAGAGCTCCATAGGGCACACATGGCGGGTTTAGGGGCTCTATAGAGAGCTCCGTAGGGCAGACATGGCGGGTGAGATGGGGTCTCTTTAGAGAGCTCCATAGGGAAGATATGGGGGTTAGATGGGGGCTCTATAGAGAGCTGCATAGGGCAGACATGGCTGGTGAGATGGGTGCTCTATACAGAGCTCCATAGGGCACACATGGCGGGTTTAGGGGCTCTATAGAGAGCTCCATAGGCCAGACATGGCGGGTGAGATGGGGGCTCTATAGAGAGCTCCATAGGGCAGACATGGCGGGTGAGATGGGGGCTCTATAGAGAGCTCCATAGGGCAGACATGGCTGGTGAGATGGGGGCTCTATAGAGAGCTCAATAGGGCAGACATGGGGGTTAGATGGGGGCTCTATAGAGAGCTCCATAGGGCAGACATGGCTGGTGAGATGGGGGCTCTATAGAGAGCTCCATAGTGCAGACATGGCAGGTGAGATGGGGGCTCTATAGAGAGCTCCATAGGGCAGACATGACTGGTGAGATGGGGTGTCTATATAGAGTTCCATAGGGCACACATGGCGGGTTTAGGGGCTCCATAGAGAGCTCCATAGGGCAGACATGGAGGGTGAGATGGGGGCTCTATATAGAGATCCATAGGGCAGACATGGCGGGTGAGATGGTTTCTCTATAGAGAGCTCCATAGGGGAGACATGGCGGGTGAGATGGGGGCTCTATAGAGAGCTCCATAGGGCAGACATGGCGGGTGAGATGGGGGCTCTATAGACAGCTCCATAGGGCAGACATGGCGGGTGAGATGGGGGCTCTATAGAGAGCTCCATAGGGCAGACATGGCGGGTGAGATTGGGGCTCTATAGAGAGCTCAATAGGGCAGACATGGCGGCAGAGATGGGGGCTCTATAGAGAGCTCAATAGGGCAGACATGGCGGGTGAGATTGGGGCTCTATAGAGAGCTCCATAGGGCAGACATGGCGGGTGAGATGGGGGTTCTATAGAGAGCTCCATAGGGCAGACATGGCGGGTGAGATGGGGGCTCTATAGAGAGATCCATAGGGTAGACATCGCGGGTGAGATGGGGGCTCTATAGAGAGCCCCATAGTGCAGACATGGCGGGTGTAGGGGCTCTATAGAGAGCTTCATAGCGCACACATGGCGGGTGAGATGGGGGCTCTATAGAGAGCTCCATAGGGCAGACATGGCGGGTGTAGGGGCTCTATAGAGAGCTCAATAGGGCAGACATGGCGGGTGTAGGGGCTCTATAGAGAGCTCCATAGGGCAGACATGGCGGGTGAGATGGGGGCTCTATAGAGAGCTCCATAGGGCAGACATGGCGGGTAAGATGAAGGCTCTATAGAGAGCTCCATAGGGCAGCCATGGCAGGTGAGATGGGGGCTCTATAGAGAGCTCCATAGGGCAGACATGGCGGGTGAGATGGGGGCTCTATAGAGAGCTCTATAGGGCAGACATGGCGGGTGAGATGGGAGCTCTATAGAGAGCTCCATAGTGCAGACATGGCGGGTGAGATGGGGGCTATATAGAGAGCTCCATAGGGGAGACAGGGCGGGAGAGATGGGGGCTCTATAGAGAGCTCCATAGGACAGACATGGCGGGTGAGATGGGGGCTATATAGAGAGCTCCATAGGGCAGACATGACGGGTGTAGGGGCTCTATAGAGAGCTCCATAGGGCAGACATGGCGGGGGAGATTGGGGCTCTATAGAGAACTAAAGAGGGCAGACATGGCGGGTGAGATTGGGGCTCTATACAGAGCTCCATAGGGCAGACATGGCGGGTGAGATGGGGGCTCTATAGAGAGCTCCATAAGGCAGACATGGTGGGTGTAGGGGCTCTATAGAGAGCTCCATAGGGCAGCCATGGCGGGTGAGATGGGGGCTCTATAGAGAGCTCCATAGGGCAGACATGGCAGGTGAGATGGGGGCTCTATAGAGAGCTCCATAGGGGAGACATGGTGGGTGAGATGGGGGCTCTATAGAGAGCTCCATAATGCAGACATGGCGGGTGAGATGGGGGCTCTATAGAGAGTTCCATAGGGCAGACATGGCGGGTGTAGGGGCTCTATAGAGAGCTCCATAGGGAGAAATGGCGGGTGTAGGGGCTCTATAGAGAGCTCCATAGGGCAGACATGTCGGGTGAGATGGGGCTCTATAGACAGCTCCATAGGGCAGACATGGCGGGTGAGATGGGGGCTCTATAGAGAGCTCCATAGGGCAGACATGGCGGGTGAGATTGGGGCTCTATAGAGAGCTCAATAGGGCAGACATGGCGGCAGAGATGGGGGCTCTATAGAGAGCTCAATAGGGCAGACATGGCGGGTGAGATTGGGGCTCTATAGAGAGCTCCATAGGGCAGACATGGCGGGTGAGATGGGGGTTCTATAGAGAGCTCCATAGGGCAGACATGGCGGGTGAGATGGGGGCTCTATAGAGAGATCCATAGGGTAGACATCGCGGGTGAGATGGGGGCTCTATAGAGAGCCCCATAGTGCAGACATGGCGGGTGTAGGGGCTCTATAGAGAGCTTCATAGCGCACACATGGCGGGTGAGATGGGGGCTCTATAGAGAGCTCCATAGGGCAGACATGGCGGGTGTAGGGGCTCTATAGAGAGCTCAATAGGGCAGACATGGCGGGTGTAGGGGCTCTATAGAGAGCTCCATAGGGCAGACATGGCGGGTGAGATGGGGGCTATATAGAGAGCTCCATAGGGGAGACAGGGCGGGAGAGATGGGGGCTCTATAGAGAGCTCCATAGGACAGACATGGCGGGTGAGATGGGGGCTATATAGAGAGCTCCATAGGGCAGACATGACGGGTGTAGGGGCTCTATAGAGAGCTCCATAGGGCAGACATGGCGGGGGAGATTGGGGCTCTATAGAGAACTAAAGAGGGCAGACATGGCGGGTGAGATTGGGGCTCTATACAGAGCTCCATAGGGCAGACATGGCGGGTGAGATGGGGGCTCTATAGAGAGCTCCATAAGGCAGACATGGTGGGTGTAGGGGCTCTATAGAGAGCTCCATAGGGCAGCCATTGCGGGTGAGATGGGGGCTCTATAGAGAGCTCCATAGGGCAGACATGGCAGGTGAGATGGGGGCTCTATAGAGAGCTCCATAGGGGAGACATGGTGGGTGAGATGGGGGCTCTATAGAGAGCTCCATAATGCAGACATGGCGGGTGAGATGGGGGCTCTATAGAGAGTTCCATAGGGCAGACATGGCGGGTGTAGGGGCTCTATAGAGAGCTCCATAGGGAGAAATGGCGGGTGTAGGGGCTCTATAGAGAGCTCCATAGGGCAGACATGTCGGGTGAGATGGGGGCTCTATAGAGAGCTCCATAGGGCACACATGGCGGGTGAGATGGGGGCTCGATAGAGAGCTCCATAAGGCAGACATGGCGGGTGAGATGGGGACTCTATAGAGAGCTCCATAGGGGAGACATGGCGGGTGAGATGGGGGCTCCATAGAGAGCTCCATTGGGCAGACATGGCGGGTGAGATGGGGGCTCTATAGAGAGCTCCATAAAGCAGACATGGCAGGTGAGATGGGGGCTCTATAGAGAGCTCCATAAGGCAGACATGGCGGGTGAGATGGGGGCTCTATAGAGAGCTCCATAAAGCAGATATGGCAGGTGAGATGGGGGCTATATAGAGAGCTCTATAGGGCAGACATGGCGGGTGAGATGGGGGCTCTATAGAGAGCTCCATAGGGCAGACATGGCGGGTAAGATGAAGGCTCTATAGTGAGCTGCATAGGGCAGCCATGGCAGGTGAGATGGGGGCTCTATAGAGAGCTCCATAGGGCAGACATGGCGGCTGAGATGGGGGCTCTATAGAGAGCTCTATAGGGCAGACATGGCGGGTGAGATGGGGGCTCTATAGAGAGCTCCATAGGGCAGACATTGCGGGTGAGATGGGGGCTCTATAGAGAGCTCCATAGGGCACACATGGCGGGTGAGATGGGGGCTCGATAGAGAGCTCCATAAGGCAGACATGGCGGGTGAGATGGGGACTCTATAGAGAGCTCCATAGTGCAGAGATGGTGGGTGTAAGGGCTCTATAGAGAGCTCCATAGGGCAGACATGGCGGTTGAGATGAGGGCTCTATAGAGAGCTCCATAGGGCAGACATGGCGGGTGTAGGGGCTCTATAGAGAGCTCCATAGCGCAGTCATGGCGGGTGTAGGGGCTCTATAGAGAGCTCAATAGGAAAGACATGGCGGGTGTAGGGGCTCTATAGAGAGATCCATAGGGCAGACATGGCGGGTGAGATGGGGGCTCTATACAGAGCTCCATAGGGCAGACATGGCGGGTGAGATGGGGGCTCTATAGAGAGCTCCATAGGGGAGACATGGCGGGTGAGATGGGGGCTCTATAGAGAGCTCCATAGGGCAGACATGGCGGGTGACATGGAGGCTCTATAGAGAGCTCCATTGGGCAGACATGGCGGGCGAGATGGGGGCTATATAGAGAGCTCCATAAAGCAGACATGGCAGGTGAGATGGGGGCTCTATAGAGAGCTCCATAGGGAAGACATGGGGGTTAGATGGGGGCTCTATAGAGAGCTCCATAGGGCAGACATGGCTGGTGAGATGGGTGCTCTATAGAGAGCTTCTTAGGGCACACATGGCGGGTTTAGGGGCTCTATAGAGAGCTCCGTAGGGCAGACATGGCGGGTGAGATGGGGGCTCTATAGAGAGCTCCATAGGGCAGACATGGCTGGTGAGATGGGGGCTCTATAGAGAGCTCCATAGGACAGACATGGCTGGTGAGATGGGGGCTCTATAGAGAGCTCCATAGGGCAGACATGGGGGTTAGATGGGGGCTCTATAGAGAGCTCCATAGGGCAGACATGGCTCGTGAGATGGGGGCTCTATAGAGAGCTCCATAGGGCACAGATGGCGGGTTTAGGGGCTCTATAGAGAGCTCCATAGGGCAGACATGGCAGGCGTAGGGGCCCTATAGAGAGCTCCATAGGGGAGACATGGCGGGTGAGATGGGGGCTCTATAGAGAGCTCCATAGGGCAGACATGGCGGGTGAGATGGGGGCTCTATAGAGAGCCCCATAGGGCAGACATGGCGGATGTAGGGACTGTATAGAGAGCTCCATAGGGCAGACATGGCGGGTGAGATGCGGGCTCTATAGAGAGCTCCATAGGGAAGACATGGCGGGTGAGATGGGGGCTCTATAGAGAGCTCCATAGGGCAGACATGGCTCGTGAGATGGGGGCTCTATAGAGAGCTCCATAGGGCAGATATGGCGCGTCTAGCGGCTCTATAGAGAGCTCCATAGGGCAGACATGGCGGGTGAGATGGGGGCTCTATACAGAGCTCCATAGGGCAGACATGGCGGGTGAGATGGGGGCTCTATAGAGAGCTCCATAGTGCAGACATGGCCGATGTAGGGGCTCTATAGAGAGCTCCATAGGGCAGACATGTCTGGTGAGATGGGGGCTCTATAGACAGCTCCATGGGGCAGACATGGCGGGTGAGATGGGGGCTCTATAGAGAGCTCCAGAGGGCAGACATGGCGGGTGAGATTGGGGCTCTATATAGAGCTCAATAGGGCAGACATGGCGGGAGAGATGGGGGCTCTATAGAGAGCTCCATAGGGCAGACATGGCGGGTGAGATTGGGGCTCTATAGAGAGCTCCATAGGGCAGACATGGCGGGTGAGATGGGGGTTCTATAGAGAGCTCCATAGGGCAGACATGGCGGGTGAGATACGGGCTTTATAGAGAGCTCCATAGGGCAGACATGGCTGGTGAGATGGGGTGTCTATATAGAGTTCCATAGGGCACACATGGCGGGTTTAGGGGCTCCATAGAGAGCTCCATAGGGCTGACATGGAGGGTGAGATGGGGGCTCTATATAGAGCTCCATAGGGCAGACATGGCGGGTGAGATGGGGGCTCTATAGAGAGCTCCATAGGGGAGACATGGCGGGTGAGATGGGGGCTGTATAGAGAGCTCCATAGGGCAGACATGGCGGGTGAGATGGGGGCTGTATAGACAGCTCCATAGGGCAGACATGGCGGGTGAGATGGGGGCTCTATAGAGAGCTCCATAGGGCAGACATGGCGGGTGAGATTGGGGCTCTATAGAGAGCTCAATAGGGCAGACATGGCGGGAGAGATGGGGGCTCTATAGAGAGCTCCATAGGGCAGACATGGCGGGTGAGATTGGGGCTCTATAGAGAGCTCCATAGGGCAGACATGGCGGGTGAGATGGGGGTTCTATAGAGAGCTCCATAGGGCAGACATGGCGGGTGAGATGGGGGCTCTATAGAGAGCTCCATAGGGCAGACATCGCGGGTGAGATGGGGGCTCTATAGAGAGCTCCATAGGGCAGACATGGCGGGTGTAGGGGCTCTATAGAGAGCTCCATAGGGCAGTCATGGCTGATGTAGGGGCTCTATAGAGAGCTCAATAGGGCAGAAATGGCGGGTGTAGGGGCTCTATAGAGAGCTCCTTAGGGCAGACATGGCGGGTGAGTTTGGGGCTCTATAGAGAGCTCCATAAAGTAGACATGGCAGGTGAGATGGGGGCTCTATAGAGAGCTCCATAGGGCACACATGGCGGGTTTAGGGGCTCTATAGATAGCTCCATAGGGCAGAGATGGCAGGCGTAGGGGCCCTATAGAGAGCTCCATAGGGGAGACATGGCGGGTGAGATGGGGGCTCTATAGAGAGCTCCATAGGGCAGACATGGCGGGTGAGATGGGGGCTCTATAGAGAGCCCCATAGGGCAGACATGGCGGGTGTAGGGACTGTATAGAGAGCTCCATAGGGCAGACATTGCGGGTGAGATGCGGGCTCTATAGAGAGCTCCATAGGGAAGACATGGCTGGTGAGATGGGGGCTCTATAGAGAGCTCAATAGGGCAGACATTGCGGGTGTAGGGGACCTATAGAAAGCTGCATAGGTCAGACATGGCGGGTGAGATGGGGGCTCTATAGAGAGCTCAATAGGGCAGACATGGCGGGTGAGTTTGGGGCTCTATAGAGAGCTCCATAGGGCAGACATGGCGGGTGAGATGGGGGCTCTATAGAGAGCTCCATAGGGCAGATATGGCGGGTCTAGCGGCTCTATAGAGAGCTCCATAGGGCAGACATGGCGGGTGAGATGGGGGCTCTATAGAGATCTCCATAGGGCAGACATGGCGGGTGAGATGGGGGCTCTATAGAGAGCTCCATAGTGCAGACATGGCGGGTGTAGGGGCTCTATAGAGAGCTCCATAGGGCAGATATTGCTGGTGAGATGGGGTGTCTATATAGAGTTCCATAGGGCACACATGGCGGGTTTAGGGGCTCCATAGAGAGCTCCATAGGGCAGACATGGCGGGTGAGATGGGGGCTCTATATAGAGCTCCATAGGGCAGACATGGCGGGTGAGATGGGGGCTCTATAGAGAGCTCCATAGGGCAGACATGGCGGGTGAGATGGGGGCTCTATAGACAGCTCCATAGGGCAGACATGGCGGGTGAGATGGGGGCTCTATAGAGAGCTCCATAGGGCAGACATGGCGGGTGAGATTGGGGCTCTATAGAGAGCTCCATAGGGCAGACATGGCGGGTGAGATGGGGGTTCTATAGAGAGCTCCATAGGGCAGACATGGCGGGTGTAGGGGCTCTATAGAGAGCTCCATAGGGCAGACATGGCGGGTGAAATGGGGGCTCTATAGAGAGCTCCATAGGGCAGACATGGCAGGTGAGATGGGGGCTCTATAGAGAGCTCCATAGGGCACACATGGCGGGTTTAGGGGCTCTATAGAGAGCTCCATAGTGCAGAGATGGCAGGCGTAGGGGCCCTATAGAGAGCTCCATAGGGGAGACATGGCGGGTGAGATGGGGGCTCTATAGAGAGCTCCATAGGGCAGACATGGCGGGTGAGATGGGGGCTCTATAGAGAGCCCCATAGGGCAGACATGGCGGGTGTAGGGACTGTATAGAGAGCTCCATAGGGCAGACATGGCGGGTGAGATGCGGGCTCTATAGAGAGCTCCATAGGGAAGACATGGCTGGTGAGATGGGGGCTCTATAGGTGATGGGGATGGAGATTGGGTGGAGGAGATGATGGGGTTGATGGATCTGATGGAGACCTTGAGGCTCCTGAGAACCTCTTGAGGGGGTAATTAATGACCTGAAGGGTCCTGTTGATAATTAGAGTCACTAATTAATGAGCTCTGCTAACGAGGAGGCTCCATGGGGGGGTGGGAATGGGGTTTGGGTGGAGGTTGGGTGGAGGAGATGATGGGGTTGATGGATCTGATGATGGAAGCCATGAAGTTCCTCATAGTGTTTTGGGGTAATTAATGAGCTGAGGGGTCCTGCTGATAATTAGAGTCATTAATTAACGAGCTCTGCTGACGAGGAGGCTCCATGGGGGGGGTGAGAATGGAGGTTGAGTGGAGGTTGGGTGGAGGAGACGATGAGGTTGATTGGGCAGACATGGCGGGTGAGATGGGGGCTCTATAGAGAGCTCCATAGGGCAGACATGGCGGGTGAGATGGGGGCTCTATAGAGAGCTCCATAAGGCAGACATGGCAGGTGAGATGGGGGCTCTATAGAGAGCTCCATAGGGCAGACACGGCTGGTGAGATGGAGGCTCTATAGAGAGCTCCATAGGGCAGACATGGGGGTTAGATGGGGGCTCTATATAGAGCTCCATAGGGCAGACATGGCTGGTGAGATGGGGGCTCTATAGAGAGCTCCATAGGGCACACATGGCGGGTTTAGGGGCTCTATAGAGAGCTCCATAGGGCAGACATGGCAGGCGTAGGGGCCCTATAGAGAGCTACATAGGGGAGACATGGCGGGTGAGATGGGGGCTCTATAGAGAGCTCCATAGGGCAGACATGGCGGGTGAGATGGGGGCTCTATAGAGAACCCCATAGGGCAGACATGGCGGGTGTAGGGACTGTATAGAGAGCTCCATAGGGCAGACATGGCGGGTGAGATGCGGGCTCTATAGAGAGCTCCATAGGGAAGACATGGCAGGTGAGATGGGGGCTCTATAGAGAGCTCAATAGGGCAGACATTGCGGGTGTAGGGGACCTATAGAAAGCTGCATAGCTCAGACATGGCGGGTGAGATGGGGGCTCTATAGAGAGCTCAATAGGGCTGACATGGCGGGTGAGATTGGGGCTCTATAGAGAGCTCCATAGGGCAGACATGGCGGGTGAGATGGGGGCTCTATAGAGAGCTCCGTAGGGCAGACATGGCTCGTGAGATGGGGGCTCTATAGAGAGCTCCATAGGGCAGATATGGCGGGTCTAGCGGCTCTATAGAGAGCTCCATAGGGCAGACATGGCAGGTGAGATGGGGGCTCTATAGAGAACTCCATAGGGCAGACATGGCGGGTGAGATGGGGGCTCTATAGAGAGCTCCATAGTGCAGACATGGCGGGTGTAGACGCTCTATAGAGAGCTCCATAGGGCAGACATTGCTGGTGCGATGGGGTGTCTATATAGAGTTCCATGGGGCAGACATGGCGGGTTTAGGGGCTCCATAGAGAGCTCCATAGGGTAGACATGGCGGGTGAGATGGGGGCTCTATATAGAGCTCCATAGGGCAGACATGGCGGGTGAGATGGGGGCTCGATAGAGAGCTCCATAGGGGAGACATGGCGGGTGAGATGGGGGCTCTATAGAGAGCTCCATAGGGCAGACATGGCGGGTGAGATGGGGGCTCTATATAGAGCTCCATAGGGCAGACATGGCGGGTGAGATGGGGGCTCTATAGAGAGCTCCATAGGGCAGACATGGCGGGTGAGATTGGGGCTCTATAGAGAGCTCAATAGGGCAGACATGGAGGGAGAGATGGGGGCTCTATAGAGAGCTCCATAGGGCAGACATGGCGGGTGAGATTGGGGCTCTATAGAGAGCTCCATAGGGCAGACATGGCGGGTGAGATGGGGGCTCTATAGAGAGCTCCATAGGGCAGACATCGCGGGTGAGATGGGGGCTCGATAGAGAGCTCCATAGGGCAGACATCGCGGGTGAGATGGGGGCTTGATAGAGAGCCCCATAGTGCAGACATGGCGGGTGTAGGGGCTCTATAGAGAGCTTCATAGCGCACACATGGCGGGTTTAGGGGCTCTATAGAGAGCTCCATAGGGCACTCATGGCGGGTTTAGGGGCTCTATAGAGAGCTCCATAGGGCAGTCATAGCGTCTGAGATGGGGGCTCTATAGAGAGCTCCATAGGGCAGACATGGCGAGTGAGATGGGGGCTCTATAGAGAGCTCCATAGGGCAGACATGGCTGGTGAGATGGTGGCTCTATAGAGAGCTCCATAGGGCACACATGGCGGGTTCACGGGCTCTATAGAGAGCTCCATAGGGCAGAAATCGCGGGTGAGATGGTGGCTCTATAGAGAGCTCCATAGGGCAGACATGTCGGGTGAGATGGGGGTTCTATAGAGAGCTCCATAGGGCAGATATGGCGGGCGTAGGGGCTCTATAGAGAGCTCCATAGGGCAGACATGGGGGGTGAGATGGGGGCTCTATAGAGAGCTCCATAGGGCAGACATGGCGGGTGTAGGAGCTCTATAGAGAGCTCCATAGGGCAGACATTGCGGGCGTAGGGGCTCTATAGGTTGGTTCATAGATGGGAATTACTGGCACCTATTGAAGCTGCATACGGCCTATAGAGAGGGAGGGACAAGAGCTCCGTTGTGGGCGCCTCATCAGGGATTATGGGTCTCTATGGGTGCCTATGGTCTTTATGGGTCTCTATGGGTCTCTATGGTCTCCATGGGTCCCTATGGGTCTCTATAGATCTGTATGGTCTCTATAAGTCCCTATGGATCTCTATGGGTCTCTCTCAAAACTAGCAGCAGGTTCTTCAGCGCTCGCCTGTCTCCTCGGAAGACCAACACCCGGGGAACGCATTGTTAACCACCCTGCTTGTCCGCAAGGCTGACAATGTCTGGGACGGGGGAGAGAGCAATTGCAGGTCTTTGCAGAAGGATCTGCCAGTGAAGAGCGCTCACTTTGCTCTTTGAAATGAGGCGCTCCATAGAGGATGGCAAGCATTCACAGGAGCTGCAGAAGGTCTCCTTGATGCTTGCTCTAGAGAGCGTTCGTACTGCCTGGAGCAGCAAGAGAAGGAGAACCGAAATTGACAGGCACGGCAAGGCCCTGCAACGCGGCATTAGTCCCCTAGATCCATGCCACGGTCTCTGCTGCCATCTATTGTCCGTTTAGGCACACTACAGTCCCTTCGGGAAAGAACAGGTATTTCTTTCCATAAAGTGGAGCAGATGAAAAAAACCAGCGACTGGTGATAGGGGCTCTCTCTGTAGCGGGCTCCATAAGCGCGATCCAGGGCGCAATAGGGGCTGTATAAGGGGCTCGGTATTTGAAGAGTGCGACAAGGGGCTGTAGAGGGGGCCACTTGCGGGATCCATTGGCTGTGAGAGAAGCTCCTGGGGTGGGGTTCCGTGAGTGCAACACTGGGGGGACGACAGGGGCTCTAGAGGGGGCTACGTACAGGGTACACATGGCACTATAACTGCTATACTTGGGACACCGTAGCAGGAATTTACGTGGTGCGATAGGAGATCTATAGGGGGCTCGGTAAGCTTGATAGGGGCTTTATAAGGTGCTCGTAAGTGGGAAGTGCAAATTAATCAAAAGGCAGCAGGGAGCCTGGTACACAGTGCATGCAGTGGCAGGTGTCTGACCTCAGATGAAGACAAGAGGACAGAGTTTAGCAGCTGCTAAAATTGGCAGAACAGATGCTGATAAGAAGCACAGAAAGTATCAGAAGCTTTCTGAAAGTCTACTGGACAAACCAAAGCCTGAAAACAAAAGAACTTCCAAAATTAATTAGAAAGGAAAAAAACCTCAATTACGCGTTTAACAAGAACACCGTTTTCTACGCCGCATACAGCAACTTAAAAACAAAGTTTCACTTGTGGTAACTGTTCCACACAAAATTGTAATTTTTGACACGAGAATATTCTTCACTGGCAGATCCTTCTGCAATTGGGGGAAATTTCATGGAATTTGAGGGAATTTTTGGAAAGAGGCCCTGTAGGGTGCTGGGCAGGACTTAAGGTGTGGTGGGCGGGGCTTAAGGTGCGGCGGGTCGGGCTTAATGCATGGTGGGTGGGGCTTAAAGGGTTGTGGGCGGGGCTTAATGGACCAAGGGAGGGGCTTGGGGAAGAGAGGGTCCCTATAGGGTTGTGGGCGGGGCTTAAATGTGATTCGTGGGTTTGAGGGGTTCGTGGGAGGGGTTTAAAGGGTTGTGGGTGGGGCTTAGAGGGCCTGAGGGAGGGGCCTCGAAAGGGGGAGTAGCCTTATAAGGTTATGGGGGTTGCTGAAAGGGTATAGGCGGAGCCTAAGAGGTGGTGGGCGGGGCCTGATGGGCGGTGGGCGGGTCTTGGAATGTTGTGGGTGGAGCTTAAAGGCCTAAGGCAGAGGCTTAGCAAAGGGGAGGAGCCCTATAATGTTGTGGGTGGGGCTTAAAGGCTGGTGGGTGGGGCTTGGGTGTTGTGGGCGGGGTTTAAGGGCCCGAGGGAGGGGCTTGGGGAAGGGGAGGAGCTCTATCGTGTTGTAGACGGGGCTTAAGGGCTTTGTGAGTGGGGCTTAGCAAAGGGGGGACCCTATAGGGTTGTGGGCGGGGCTTAAGGAGAGGCAGGTGTGGTTTATTGGGTGGTGGGCGTGGCCCAAGTGAGTTGTGGGTGGGACTGGGATGTTGTGGGCAGGGCTTGCAGTGTTGTGGGCGTGGCTTGGGGTGTTGTGGGCAGGGCTAAAGTGCCCCAGGGAGGGGCTCGGGGAAAGGGGAAGGTCCCTGTAGGGGACGGGGGCGGGGCTTAAGGGTGCCGTTGGTGGGTGGGCGTGGCTTCCAGGCTCCCCCCGAACCTCTCCCCCTCCCTCCTCCCCCCCCACCGGAAGGGCACTTCCGGTGCGCAGGGCCAATCACGAGCTGCGCGGTGCAGTCAAGCCCCGCCCCCGGGGGCGACCCCCCCCCCCCTCCGGCCTCGCTCTGGGCGACCAATGGGGTCACGTGTACCGGCTGCGCTGGGGTGAGGGGGGGTACACCCATGAGTGGGGCACCCATAGGGGGTGGGGGGGTCATGTATGGGGGGAGGAGCACCCATGGGGGGGGGGTCACACATGGGGGGTAGAGGGTCATTTGGGGGGGTGGGATTCACTTACCGGGGGGGGGGGGGCAGCCATGGGAGGGGGTGAGAGGGCACCTATGGGGGGGGGAGCACCCATGGGGGGAGGGGAGGTCATATGTGGGAGGAGGGGGGGCCATATGAGGAAGTGAAATATTCGGGGGGGCACCCATGGGGGGTGGGGGTGTCACGTGGGGGGTGAGGGATCACATTTGGGGGGGTGAGGGGGCACACATGGGGGGAGGGGAGGCACATATGGGGGGTGGGGAGGTCATGTATGGGGGGTGGGGCCACCCATTGGGGGGGTGCGGGTCACATATAGAGGGTGGGGGGTCACATATGGGGGGGAGCACTTATGGGGGGAGGGGGCTACCCATGGGGGGTGGGGGAGGAACTATGGGGGGTAGGGGGCAACCATAGGGGGTGAATTACCCAATTACCAGGGGTGGGAGGGCACCTATGAAGGGAGGGGGGCACCCATGGGGGGTGGGGAGGCACATACGGGGGGGTGGGGTGTCATGTATGGGGGGTGGGGGCACCCATTGGGGAAGGGGGTTCACATATAGGGGGTAGGGGGGTCACCTATGGGGGGGGCACCCATGGAGGGAGGGGGAGTCATATATGGGGGGTGGGGGTCACATATAGGGGGGGGTCACATATGGGGGGGGAGCACCTATGGGGGGAGGGGGGCACCCATGGGGGGTGGGGAAGGACCTATGGGGGGTGGGGGGCACCCATAGGGGGTGAGGGAGCACCCAATGGGGGGGAGGATCATATACGGGGGATGGGGGCACCCATTGGGGGGTGGGGGGTCACATATAGGGGACGGGGGGGCACCCATGGGGGGAAGGGGCATCCATGAGGGGTGGGGGCACATATAGGGGGCAGGAGGGCACCTATGGGGGGGATCATATGGGGGGTGGGGGCGCACCTATGGGGGGAGGTGCACCCCTGGGGCGTGGGGGGGGGCATATATGGGGGGAGGGGAGGCATACACAAGGTGTGGGGGGGGCACCCATAGGGGGTGGGACCCAATTACCAGGGGTGAGGGGCACCTATGGGGGGTGGGGGGATCATATATTGGGGGTGGGGGCACCCATTGGGGGTGTGGGTGTCACATATAGGGGGTGGGGGTCACATATGGGGGGGAGAGGGGGCACCCATGGGGGGAGGGGAGGCACATACGGGAGGTGGGGGGGGCACATATTGGGGGGTGGGAGTCATATGGGGGGTGGGACCCTATTACGATGGGTGGGGGGGCACCCATGGGGGAGTGCACCCATGGGGGGAGGGGGGTCATATA